>OY992878.1:47846943-47888990 GCA_963921405.1 Cepaea hortensis | reverse complement strand
ATGCTTTTGACCCATGTTGAGATAAGTTTATTTAGTTATGAGAAGATGTTCCTTGAAGGACAGAATTGAAATTGATTATGTTTTTATTTTCCTGAATCATAGTCCATTTTTCACTCTGTTCTTCTTCTTCTTGTTGTTCTTGTTGTTGTTGTTGTTGTTGTTGTTGTTGTTGTTGTTGTTGTTCTTCTTCTTCTTCTTCTCTCTTCTTCTTCTTCTTTCTTCTTCTTCTTCTTCTTCTTCTTCTTCTTCTTCTTCTTCTTCTTTCTTCTTCTTCTTCTTCTTCTTCTTCTTCTTCTTCTTCTTCTTCTTCTTCTTCTTCTCCTTCTTCTTCTTCTCCTCCTCCTCCTCCTCCTCCTCCTCCTCCTCCTCCTCCTCCTCCTTCTCCTTCATCATCATCATCATCATCATCATCATCATCATCATCATCATCATCATCATCTTCATCATCATCATCATCATCATCATCATCATCATCATCATCATCAGGCGTCTGGTCTACAGATACCAACCATGACTCTCCAATCCTTTCTGTCATCTGATATGTGATAAAGTTGATGTTACTTATAATATTATTTGCTGCTCAACTTAAGAGGCAGGGATCGACCAGCTAGAAGACATTGCAGACATCTTGGGCATGTGATTGCATGAGAAATGATCAGAGATAACGAGGCTTTTCAGTTTCGGGCATGATGAGAACAATCTTCTGCAAAGTTACTGCTACATGATGATGATGATGCTCAATTGTTTCAGTTTTCCACATACATTTTTATCTGTATCTTTCTTCCTCTCATGCCTAGTATTGTTTACATAAGGTTAATTTCTTTATTCCACCTATTCTGTTCATATGCCCATAATTTATAATATAAATGTTACATTTTTGTTCTCAATCAATACATGTAGTCACTTTAGTTTATGTTTTTGTTTTGCATAACCTATTGCTAACCTCTTAATGCTGTCAAACTCAAGCAATTTATGAAATGTGGTTACCTCTTGTCTTTGAATCCTAACAATTGTGTCGTTTATTCCCTTAATTTTCGCATTTGGTCAAAACATACTAAAGAAATGTGGCTTCTCTGTGACTACTTCAGCTGTGTATTTAGTCTCTTTTCTTAATGCACTTGTAATTTTTCATAGTGATTATTCTCCACTTGACAAGTCTTGGAAAATCTTCTGAGATTAAAGGTGAGAATACATTGCATCTGGTTTTACTCCACCAGTCTCTGCCACTGTCTGCAGAACGGCGAGCCAGCTGCTGAGAGCATGCCACAAAGCACAAATCTGTAGCTTCAATAATGACCCCTAAGGGTCTCCAAAAGCTTCACTCATCTCACTAATGCAACCCAAAAATTAACCATTGACCTTCAGTGCACGAGGCTGACAGCACAATCATTTCACTGTAGAGACTCTTCGAAACTTCAAAGACTGCTAGTTTAAATGTAATCATTTACAGCTGGAAGTCTAAGTTTGAATGTAACTGATTGTTTCTTACACTTAGCTGGAAAAGCAAACTCCCAAAGAGCAAGTCAGCATTAGAAAATACGTGGCTGTTTCATGAGATCGGTCGGTGCCATTTAGAGCTGGGTGAATATGAGGATGCAAAGGAGCATGGGGAAAAGTCTGTGGAAGCAGCAATAGAAGCCGAAGACTCCGGATGGCAGCTTCATGCACGTGTTCTGGTAGCCCAATCAGAGGGTAAGCTGATGTCATTTATGTGGCAATCCCATCTGGTATATAGTCAGATAAACATAACTTTGACACTAAATAAACTTACTTGTATATGTTTTACACTAGTCAAGACTTTACATTGAGCAAAATTTTGTGAAATTATCTTATAGTATTCACTCATGTTAAATACTATAAAATGTCTGATAAAAGGATTGTTATTAATTGCTGGTGAGGTCTTTAAGATTTTAATTCTTATATGTTACAAGGTTTTGCTATGTTGAGTCTCTATCTCTCTCTCTTTTATTATGTTCTTTATGTCATATACTTAGAATCTCTCTTTCTCACACACACTCTCTCTCATTCTCTCTCACACAACTCTCTCTCACTCTCTCTCTCACACATACTCTTTCACACACACTCTCTCTCTCTCACACACACTCTCTCTCTCATATCAGCGTTCATATACTCTGAACATCTCAGAGATAAATATGTCCACTTCAAGCACTGGCCTCCCATTCCTGTAAGATTTAAAGATAGACAGTTTAAGATCACTTGTCTATGCTGTCACAAAGCCAAGTGTTTACAGAATTTCCCTTAGATATATAACAAGAAAACATTGCCTTAACCGAGCTGGAAATCTGTATTTATGCTTACAGCTTCGTGTGACCATGGAAGGTCGTATCTGGTGCCCAGTTTTCACTGTAATGTTTATTGAACTGTTTCTGTCTACGTCATCTGGAAGTATCCATGGCAAAGTGGTTACGCCACCTGTCTCATGCACCGAAGGTTGTGGGGATGATTTTAGGTGCGTGCTTGGTTCATCATCATTAAGTGCCCTGCTGGCTGGCGTAGGTGTTCATGGCTCTCCACAGATCTCGGTCTTTGGTGTTCTGGATCAACTCTGCTGATGATATTCCTCCATGCCACCGTCTCAAATCGTCCAGCATCATTTCTCTTGGTCTGCCTCTGCCTCTCTTCCCCTCGATCTTTCCCGTTGTCATGATGTTCTCCAATGCCTCTCTTCTCATTACATGACCAAAGAAAGCTGTTTGTCTCTTTCTTATTGTTGTATATAGTGTTCTACAATAAGAAAACTCGGTTCATGTGTGCAGTTTTCTCAGAAACTACCGGAGCTACAGACTTAGTGCTTTGTGTGACATTTTCGACTGAAAAAGACAACCCATATGGGATAAAACCTGGTGCAGTGAAGTCAATCTTTTGGTTCAGTCTATGTTATCTGTCAACATTTCTCCACTCTGTCTCGTCTTCTTCTGTCCCAGACATTTCTGCTTTACAAGTGACAAGTAAACAATTTGCTGCGTTATTTATGTTGCGCCTACTGTTGCATATGGGTATTTAACTCCTTGGACAGATATTAGTTTATAAAAGCAAATGCTTAACTCTGGAAGACTTAAGTAAGAACAAGTAGAGTATATTATTTAGTAAATAAAAACGCAAGTAGAGGACCCTTAGACACCCATTGGACATATAGTGCTAGACCCATGTTCATTGGACATATAGTGCTAGACCCATGTACATTGGACATATAGTACTAGACCCATGTACATTGGACATATAGTGCTAGACCCATGTTCATTGGACATATAGTGCTAGACCCATGTACATTGGACATATAGTGCTAGACCCATGTTCATTGGACATATAGTGCTAGACCCATGTACATTGGACATATAGTGCTAGACTCATGTACATTGGACATATAGTGCTAGACTCATGTACATTGGACATATAGTGCTAGACTCATGTACATTGGACATATAGTGCTAGACCCATGTACATTGGACATATAGTGTTAGACCCATGTACATTAGACATATAGTGCTAGACCCATGTACATTGGACATATAGTGCTAGACCCATGTACATTGGACATATAGTGCTAGACTCATGTACATTGGACATATAGTGCTAGACTCATGTACATTGGACATACAGTGCTAGACTCATGTACATTGGACACATAGTGCTAGACTCATGTACATTGGACATATAGTGCTAGACCCATGTACATTGGACATATAGTGTTAGACCCATGTACATTGGACATATAGTGCTAGACTCAGGTACATTGGACATATAGTGCTAGACTCATGTACATTGGACATATAGTGCTAGACCCATGTACATTGGACATATAGTGCTAGACCCATGTACATTGGACATATAGTGCTAGACCCATGTACATTGGACATATAGTGCTGGACCCATGTACATTGGACATTTAGTGCTAGACTCATGTACATTGGACATATAGTGCTAGACCCATGTACGTTGGACATATAGTGCTAGACCCATGTACATTGGACATTTAGTGCTAGACCCATGTACATTGGACATATAGTGCTAGACCCATGTACATTGGACATATAGTGCTAGACCCATGTACATTGGACATTTAGTGCTAGACTCATGTACATTGGACATATAGTGCTAGACCCATGTACATTGGACATTTAGTGCTAGACCCATGTATATTGGAAATATAGTGCTAGACCCATGTACATTGGACATATAGTACTAGACTCATGTACATTGGACATATAGTGCTAGACTCATGTACATTGGACATATAGTGCTAGACCCATGTACATTGGACATATAGTGCTAGACCCATGTACATTGGACATATAGTGCTAGACCCAGAAGTGCATGTGCGTATGGTGTTATACCCATATTTAGATCAATAGGCACCAGAGGGGTGATGTTAGTTAAAGTTAGTTGCATATCCTTTACAGGACATCTCAGTCAACACCAGCATTTTTTGGCTGTTTGTGATTTCTTGGTCAGTTCAATAGTTTGCCATTGCTTTCTGAATGACCGGCACTTATACTGTTTTATAAAAACCAATGCTAGTCGGACTGCTGTTAAATCGTCCGCAGCTGTGTTTTGAACATGGTATTATGAATTGTATCTGTAACCCATTTGCCACAGCACCGGCAGGGGGATGATGTAGTAGCCAGATAAAATTTTAATCCACCTCAATGTGGATTTAAACTCATGACCACTGGCATGGCAGGTATGTCTCTAGTCACTGTGATTATGCAGCTCCTGCATATATATTATTAAGAAATGTTATTTCTTAATATAAAATATTGTTATCCTTATGTTCTCTATTCACACACTTTATTGATCATAGTAATATTTGAGTCATCTGAGTAGTTCTGTTTGAAAACAGTTAAATGTGGAGAGTATGAAGCAGCCTCAGCGTCATTCAAACAAGCTTTGGATTTGGCAATAGACCAGAATGATAAAGCTGCTCAGAATGCAATTAGGAAAGCTTTAGATGAGGTATGATTAATAGATTGCAATTTTTAAATTGTTTATGCTTTTCTATTGATGTGTTGTCTTGTTTATAAGCAGTTGCATCTTTCAAAGAAATTCGCCATTGTAATATTGTCAGTCATGTGCAGTTAGGGACTGAGCTATTGAGATATATTAATCGCATTGTTTGATGACTTCTCATTGTTCCCCTGTGTACACAGATGTGCTTGGATGAATCTTCTTCTTATTATTATTATTAATCTAGTTCATTCATCTGATATATTTTGTTTAAGATGTAATTGCAATGTGTTAGTTTACAACAGCTAAGATATTTGCACCTTTTGTCGACACATCCAACTTCTTCAGGCCTTTCTTGACCAGGTTAGCCTTCCTGGATACATAATCTTATATTAGTTGAAAAGATAATAGTTTAAGTTTTATCCATTGTGGTTTGTGGTCATGTTTATATTAGACTAATTTGAAATGAAAAAATAGTAGTTTATGTTTTATAGTTCTTTGCTAGGTAAATGATTAATGATAAAATTTGTACCAGAATCAGTTTTTCACTGTGTTCTTCTGTCAATCTAATGTTAACTATTTGATTCTCTTTCTAAGCCACAGGATTGTGTAAATCTTTATGTCAGATTATCTGTATGTTTGTATTCTGTAACACTTAGTAGTGTGTTAACACTTAAATCTGTCCTGTGGTAAGGCAGAAGTGTGTAAGGGATAGTCTGTCATGGTGAAAGGCAGTCATATCCTTTTGGATGACCTAGATCCTACTATATTCAACTGCTCCTATCTGGTTTACATAGAGCTACACAAATCTGCATGTGCATGGCAACACCAGCCCTTGGCTAAAACTTTAGTTAGCCAGCTAAACTACAATGAGCAAAATAACAGGAAGGGGGTTTCCCTTCAACAGAGAACATTGCTGTTGATAGATGAGAAGTAAGATTCATCTATTCAACAACTTTGAAAGTAAGAGCTGGTCCAGCTTTCAAGCTTCAAGGCACACCAGGGATCAAATGTGCTAAGCAGCCAAAAGTGTTCAGAAGGCAATGCCAAATTACTAAACGTACACTTGTCAAGATGTTAATGATGAAGGACCGATAAAAGACATTAAAGTTAAAACGTATGAGGCAGTGGCACTCTCAGTGACTGAGAGTCTTTCTGATAGAATGTGAAGAGAGCGATGTTCTGCTATTGACTTGCTACACAATAACATCTGTCCTCAACAATCTGTCCCTAATCTTCAATATTCATATCTCCTGATTCAGGTTCATCTTTTCATGATTATTTCTCGCACCTCTCATATATCTTGGCCTTATACATGATCTTTGTATCAGCATAAGGATTATCCATATCATTGTGACCAAGCCACTTTATTCTGCTTTCCCTTCATAGTGTCAGTAAATGGTGGTTGTTTATATGGATTTTGTTAGTTCTAAATTTATTTTTGTTAGCTTCATTCCTACCATCTTTTAAATTTTTTAAGAACATTGTTCAATATTTTATCACATTATGAAATTCAAACACAGAGCAATTATTATACTGATTACAAATGGCTGTGTACATTTTTATATATTGTGTTCAGGTCAACAGTCGATTGAGGAATGGAAGTCGTCTTGATGAAAGTGAAGATGACAAAAACAGTGAAACTGACAACAACAGAGAAGATTCATTTGAAGACAGTAAGTCATCAAAGAGAAATGATAGCCCAGAAGGTATTATGATAATGTATTTACTTTTCTTATTTGTTGCATTATTTAATGAAGAATATAATGAGTACACATCTAGCAAACATATGAAGAAGTTTATACAACAACAGTGAATGCATAGTGAGAGCAATTGGAGGACACTCAGAACCCTTCACTATAAGATCTGGAGTATGACAAGGTTGTGTTCTGTCCCCTCTCTTGTTCATAACATATATAGACAACATATGTAAAGAAACCAGCCAAGCAGAGAGAGCAAGAATACCGCATGAAGAGAACACAGAAGAAGAACCATCTGTAAATCTAACCATTAGAGAACTCCTGTTTGCGGACGACCAAGCACTAATAGCAAAATCAGAAGCTGAATTACAAGACCACATGAATAGTCTAAACGAAATGGGTAGGCAACATAACATGAAAATTAGCACAAGCAAAACAGAGGTAATGACTATAACTAAAGAAGAACAAACAACAATTCACCTAACGAACATCCCTTGAAACAAGTAAAGAGTTTCAAGTACCTAGGAAGTATAATATCATCAAATGGCAGATCAGAAGACGAGATTGAAAATAGGTGCAATAAGGCAAATCAACTCATTGGACAAATGGCACCAATACTAAAGAACAAACATGTATCAATAACTACTAAGAAAGCACTTTACAACACAATCTTCCTACCAACTCTATGCTACCAATGCCAAACCTGAACAATGACAGAAAAAGAGAAAAGAAAAATCACAACAACAGAAATGAGGTTCCTGAGAAGAATACTCAACGTATCAAGAAGAGATAAGATCAGAAATGAAGAAATCAGGACTAAAGTGGGGGTTAAAGCAGCACTAGATTTTATTAGAAAGCAGCAAGTCAAATGGTTTGGCCATGCAAGTAGGTTACCAGTCAACAGCATACCACAACAAGTAATGATGTACAGACCAGATGGAAACAGAGCAAGAGGCCGACCACGTAAACGTTGGACGGAGGGAATCGCAGAGTCCATGGGAATATCGATATATGAAGCCCATAATTGGGCACTCTCACGATGTTTATACTTCACCTCAACACCGCAAGGTACAAGAGGAACATGATGAGATGAAATGAGATTAATGAAGAAGATATGCACATATTGTATGATTGATTAGTGTTATATTTGTATATATCTTTTGCCTTTTCTTAGAAATGTAGTATATTATTAATCCATCTTTAAATATATAACATGGTTGAGGATGGACATATTTGGAAACTAAATAAGTTTAAATCGGTGATGTTTTTATTATTTTATCTTGCAATGAATATATTGTTCCATGAAGATAATAATCTTGTTGATTTTTTACTTGTTTTGTTTGGTTCTTTTTTTTACAGAAAACAAAAGAAACAGTACAGGTAGGAAATTTGTAAAATATGTCTCTAATGTCAACTTTAAATTATTGTGGTACTTCTCTTTGTTTACTGTACTCTTTTGTTAATTAAACTGTTTCCTAATTGACAAGCAAGTTTTAATATCCAGAATGAATGTATTTGCCTGTATGTTATTGGGACTTATTAGGGAAGCCAAGAATAGTAACATAATGACCTACCACACATGTCATAAGAGATGACTAAAGAGGGTTGGTCTGGGACTGGCTACCTCATCTCATAGAAAACTTTAGCTGCAAAGAACAAGTCTACAGAAAAACAAGTCAGTCAACCAAGATGAAAAGAGGCGACTCTCCTAGGAGCATGACACGATGCATAACAAGTCTGGATCATCAACTTCCCTCCTTTCATCTACGAAAATCTCCAGAATTGGCATCTGGAATGTTAGACCATGCGTTAATTAGGAATGATAGCATATGTGGTAAGAGAAATTAAATTATATAAGATTCGCGTTTTTGAATTATGCGAAACAAGATGGAAGGAACAAGCAAAAAGCTTCTAAACACAGAAGAAATGGTGTTTTTGCCAGGCTATACAGAGAAAAATATTTTCCTCACAATGCAGAGGTGACTCTAATTATATCTTCAGAGGCAGAGAAAACAATAATAGTTTGGGAAGCAGTGAGTTCTAGAATAATACCAACATTTAGAACTACACAAAAGAAAGTTAATATGATCCATGATAAGGATAAGAATAAATCAGTTAAAAAGGAATTTTATATGATACTGCAAAGTACTTTACATCAACACTGAAATGACAAAATCAAAGTTTTGATGGGTGACCTGAATGCCAGAATAGCATGAAATGTGATGAGGTATGAAGAGATCAAAGGGAAACACACATTTGGGGTTATGAACAAACATGTAGAACTATTCACCCAGTTTTGTTCAGTGAATTAAAATGTCATAGGAGGATGTGTCTTGCCATATATAAGAATACACAAAGCAACATGATTATCATCAGGTCACAGTAAAGAAAATCAAGTTGATCAAATTTACATTAACTAGAATTGTAGATCCTCTCATCATGACATGTTGTTGTTTGTCCATCAAGAATGATGATGACCATCAATTTCATCCAGTGGGGTTGAAAGTATGGTGCAGTGAGTTATAAGATGGCTGATAAGGCCTATTTTGGCTCAAAATGTTCTTTGACAATGTGGGCAAAGAATGCTTGATGTTCCTGGGGGAGGATCTCCTGCAGTGGTTTTTCTGTCCAGCTCTCGCAGTCCTGGTTGCATTACAAGTGACTGCACCCTTGCGTAATGATGTACGCCATGAATTTCAGTCAGCAGTCTCCCAGGTGTCATGATGAATTACAAAAGCTTTCAGTGGGATTTTCAGTGTCTTTAAAGCATTTCCTCTGGCCGCCTTGGGAGCGTTTACCACAACGCAGCTCGCCGTAAAAAATTTGTTTAGGGAGCCTGTGATCTGGCATACGAGTTAAGTGACCAGCTCAGCGAATCTGATTCTTCATTAGTAAAGTGTGGATACTGGGCATGGATGCTCTTTCTAGGACTTCAGTGTCTGGGATCTTGTCTTGCCATTTAATCTTTGATAGCTTCCTAAGGCAGACTGTGGAAGTGGTTTAATTTCCTAGCGTGTCGCTGATAAACAGTCCAGGTTTCACAAGCATATAGCAGTATGGATAATTCTTCTTCTTCTTTCGTTCGCTTGAAATATGTCTATATCTGCAATGTCGTCTCTTGCATGAATTGAACTGTTTTTTTCAGTTCACATAGTGGTCCATAGAGTTTATCTTCCACTGTCGTCTCTCTAGGCCAGAAGGTTTGCCTAGATGTGTTATATTTTGGGCAGTCTTGGAGTATGTGCTCTGCTGTCTGCGACGCCAATCCACATGTGCACATGGCTGTTTCACCAATCTTGAATTTTGTATACATGTGGTTGCGTAATCTATTGTGTCCTGTTCTGAGGCGCAGAATAATGACTTGTTCTGGTCTGTCCATAATGTGGTAGTCATCTTGAGCAGGTTTTGGTGGCTTTCTGACTGATTTGATCATTCTTTTCTTTTGGTGGTATGTAACGGGCACATCAGGCTGTTCCTCTTTGGCTCCTTCCTTAGCCAATTGATCAGCTCTGTCGTTTCCGGGTACTCCACAGTGGGATGGTATCCACTGTATGGTGACTTTATGCTGACTGCTAAGTTCAGAAAGTAGTGTCCTTAGTACTGGCAATTTCCCAGAGAGGAGCGCCTCGAGTACTGATTTTGCATCTGTTAGTAGCACCACAGGTTGTGTACCATTGCTGTTATTTAGTAATTTCTCTGTTGCTATCTTGATTGCCTCAATTTCGGCATCATAGTTATGGCAGTACTTTCCTGTCGGTACTCTGGCTGTGTCCCTAGTATTATTTGGGTATTCTATGTACACTCCCGCTCCTCCATTTCGAACAGCATTTTGTGCTGACCCATCTGTGTAGACTCGGATCCAGAGGTCCTGTGGGTATTCTTCATCAAGGAAGCTGAGAGTGGCTGTTCTGCGCTGCACACTGTTCTGTTCTTCCTTGTCAAATATTCCTCTCACTTTTGTCTGGATTTGTAACGATAGTCTATGCTCATCTTTCCATGGAGTTCGCTCTGGAATAGTTGTTAGGGGGATATCAACTGTGGGCAGATCAGTGGTTTCTCTGCAGAGTCGTTTGGCCTGGTGGATAAAACTACTTCTTTTCAACCGCCCCATAGCTAGGTTTTCAAATCTGTTCTTCATAGGGTGGCCTGGCAAGCTGAGGAACTTTTCTGCTTGTATTAGCGTTTTCGTATCTCTGCGCTCACTCAGTGCCTGTGTCCTCCCCATCTTCTCCATTTCCACTATAGGGGTTGATCTCATCCCTCCTGTGGTGACTCTAAGTGCTTGATTTTGCACCTTGTCCAGCTCTTGTAGTGTGGTATTTGATGCTGAACACCACGCAGTTGACCCATATTCCAGGTGTGGTCGTATGCTCTGTTGGTAAACTTTGCTAAGTATTTTCATACTGGCTCCCCATGTGGTTCCACTTAGCTTTCTCAGGATGGCTATTTTCCTTCTGGCTTTTGCTACTGCTTTGTTGATGTGCTTTCTCCATGTCAGCTTGCCATCAAATGTTACTCCAAGGTATGTTGGTTCTTTATCTTCTCTTAGGGGTGTTCCATTTATCTGGATGATCCCTGCCTTTTGTTTTGGAGAGAGGGTAAATAGGGTGGTGCTGCACTTGTCAGTGTTTATGCTGACACACCATCTATTTGCCCATGCAACAAATGTATCTACATCTCTTTGTAGCAATCTGGTGGCCACTGATGCATATTCATTTGTGCTCCATAGAACCAGGTCATCGGCGTACATTGCTGCTTTAATTCCATGCGGTAGGTGAGCAACAAGATCATTGATGAAGATTAGAAAAAGTGTGGGGGACAAGACTCCGCCCTGGGGGACACCGTGACGCAGTAGTACTTTCTTGCTCTTGAGTCCGTCTATCTGTACTCGGGCTCTTCTGTTGTGCAAGTATGCTTTCACCCATTTGTACATTCTTCCATTGACTTTGCAGTTTCTCAGTTTCTTCATCAGACCTTCTTTCCAGACTTTGTCAAAGGCTTTCTTCAGATCTATCCATGTCGCAAGCACCAGCTTCTTCTCTTGGAATGCATCCTCAATTTCTTGAGAGAGGTAGGTTGTCTGATCTTCCGTAGAGTAGCACTGCCTAAAGCCAGCCTGCTGTGGCACAAGGATGTTTTTACTTTCAATGTACCACTGCAGTCTGTGATTGATGATGCGCTCCAGTGTTTTGCAGAGACAGCTGGTGAGGCTAATTGGTCTGTAGCTAGAGGCAATGGAACCATCTTTCCCTGATTTTAGGAGGGGTATCATGATTGCTTCTCTCCAGGCTTGTGGAACACTGCCTAAGGTCCAGCTGTTATTGAAGATCTGCAACAGCTTTGTTTTGGCCTCTGTTCCTAGGTTCCTGATCATTTCATTGGAGATACCATCAGCTCCTGGTGACTTTCTCATTTTCAGTTTTGATATGGCTAGCTCCAGTTCGCTGATTGTGATGGGTGCCTCCAGAACCTCATGTACTATTTCCTTCTGTCCTGTATGTTGTCGCTTCTCTCGAATCTCTTGTTGTTTCTCTGGACTAATTTTGATATTGCTATCTTGTGCGAACGAGTCCGCAAAATGGTCAGCTGCTTGCTTTCTTGTTAAGATTTTTCCATCTTTATGTAGTGCAATTTTTGAGTTTCTCCCTGTGCCCTCGTCATTAAGCTGTTTTATTAGCTTCCACAATTTCCTTGTGTCTCTTTCAAAGTTCAGAGACTCCGTTTTCTCCTGCCAGCTTTTCCGTCTAGCCTGCAGCTTGGCCCTTTGAAATTTGGCTTTTGCATGCTGGAATTTATTGTGGTGCTCTTGGCTGGGTGTGGCCTCTGCTTGCTTTCTACACACTTCAACATCATTATGCAACTGTTCCAGTTCACTACTCCAGTAGGGTTTATATTGTTTACGGGCTCCTCTTGGTACTGTTTCTCGCGCTGCCTGTAGTATGCATTTCCCAAACTCTTCAACTGCTTTATTTATGTCTTTCTCAGTGTTCAGGTTTCTAACCAGTATGCTGGTGCGATGCTTGTACATTGCCCAGTCTGCTTTCTTGTAGTTCCACCTCGAGAGGGTGCTGCTTTCACTTACAAGCTCATTTTCTACGGTTAGAAAGACTGGCCGATGGTCACTGCCACCAAGTTGTTTCCCAACAGTTCGTGTAATGTTCCACTCCAGGTCTGGTGAATGAAAAGCCAGGTCAGGTGTAGTTGTAGAGTGCCATGATCTCGAGTAGAAGGTATGTGGGTCGGACGGCTTGTTAATCAACATGAATCTATTCTCATCCTGCCAGTCTTCCAGTCTCTCTCCTCTCTGGTCCATGTGATCATAGCCCCAGCTCTGCGAGTGGCTGTTGAAATCGCCACACACAATCATTTTTTTCTTTTAGTGGTAGAGTGTCCAGTGCCTGTGGGCGGTCACTTGGACAGTAGTAATTGATCAGATGTAGATCTGTATTACCTGTCTTAAGTTTAAGTGTCTGATACTCAGCCCCTTCCATGTAGACTTTGATTTGGGAAGCCATGATGTTATTTCTTACAAGGGTCAGTATCCCACCTTTTCGCCTGTTCTTTCGGTCAGATCGGTAACACTGGTAGCCTCTGATTTTGAAGGCTATATTTTCATTGAGGTGAGTTTCTTGCAAGCAACATATGCTTACTTTTTCTTGGTCCAAGATTTTTTCTAATTCTATTTTTTTGTTGCTGACTCCCTCCGCATTCCAGTGCATTATTTTAAGTCTTCGTTTAGTATGGCCAGTCGTCCTATTCTCATGTCCCCTGGCTCTACAGGACATCTGAGAAGGACCTCCAGTATTTGGGGTTGGACCCTTTCGAGACATAGGGCCCGGCACTGCACCTGCCTGGGGGTCCAAAGCAGGGCGAGCACCATAACGATTAGCAGTAGTCGACATATTCCATTTTGCGTGATTGCGTGGCATCCTGATTTCTGTGGTGCGCCTCTTGGCTGGTTGCCTCCGTCTTCAGCACCTTTCTTTGCTAGAGCAGACTGTGGTCTCACTCGAGTGTAGATGTGTACGCGCGCACACACCTGTCTGCGCATGCATGTACGTGCATACACATCTAGAGCATACTGGTTATTTTCCGGCGCCAGAGACTCGCCGTCGCCCCTTCTCCTGTTAGTTTAAACAGGTCCGCCACGTGAAGGCCAGGAGTTGGACTTTTGCTGCATAGGTTATGTATTCACGAGCCATTGAGATATTTGAGCAATGTTGGGCGCTCACCCCAACACCGCGCCTCGGCTACATACAGCAACATTTGGAACCCAGTATGGATAATACAACTGCTTTGTAGACTTTCAGCTGTGTTTGCTGGCTTATTCCATTTCTATCTCACACATTCTTGTACAGTCTGCCAAAGGCCGTGCTGGCCTTGGAGATTCTTGCATTCACTTCGTCATCAATTGTGGCAGCTTGTGACACAGTGCTGTTGAGATAGGTGAATTTGTCCACAACATTTAGTCTATGACCATTCACTTTGATATTCAGCACGGTGTGATTAATCCCTGAAGCTGGCTGATACATAACTACAGTCTTTTCCAAGTTGATATTGAGCCCAAAGTTGGCACAGATATATGAGAAAGCTGAAACATTGTGTTGCATGTCTGCCTCTGAGTTGGCATATAGAGCGAAATCATCAGCAAACAGGAGCTCTCTGATGGTGTCACTGTTAGTTTTGGTTTTAGCTTTCAGCCTTCTGAGATTTAACAACTTTCCATCCATGCGGTAGTTGATGTCTATTCCAGTGTCATTGTTCTCGAAGGCAATCATCAGCATAGCTGAAAACATGACGCTGAACAGTGTTGGTGCCAGGACACATCCTTGCTACACTCCATTGGTGACAGGAAAGGACTCAAACAGGTCACCATTTTCCTGTACTCTTGCCTGCATATCATCATGAAATAACCGCACTATTTGGACAAATTTTCGTGGACAGCCATATTTCGCCATAATCTTCCACAGTCCTTCTCTGCTGACTGTATCAAAAGCCTTGGTAAGGTCAATGAAAGTGGAGAACATTTCAGAGTTCTGTTCCTAACATTTATCTTGCAGCTGCCTTGCAGCGAAAATCATGTCAACAGTTCCTCGTTCTTTTCTGAAGCCACATTGACTCTCAGGAAGAAGATCTTGGTCGAGATGGGCTGTGAGGCGATTGAGAAGAATTCTGGTGATTATCTTCCCTGCAATTGAGAGTAAGGAGATGCCTTTGTGGTTGTCACAAGATTGGCGGTGGACTATTGACGTGTCCTTGAAATCTTGTGGCATGGTCTCGTTCACCCATATGTTTGTAAAGACTTGGTGAAGCTGCTGTATCAGGACTGGCCCACCTGCTTTGTATATCTCTGCTGGGAAAGAGTCAGGACCAGGCGCCTTACTACTGGAAAGTTGCTGGATGGCTTTGTTTACTTCCACTATGGTTGGCAGGTCATCAAAAGTATCATTAGTGGAAACTTGAGGAAGGCAGATGATGGTTTCATCATCGAAGAAAGCGGTTGCATTTAAGATGTTGTTGAAATGCTCTGCTCAGCATTGAAGGATTTCTTTCTTATTGGTGACCAATGTTCCCCCATCTGCACTGAGGAGGGGAACAATGCCTGGTGATGTAGGACCATCATGTAGCAACATGACATAACAGTTTGTAGAAGTGCAAATGTAGATGCAGATTACTGTCTGCTGGTAAGTAAAATTCCGTTGAAACTGAAGAGATTCTCAAGATCTTATAAACATGGAATCAATACTGTCATTTACTGCCTATAGTACCTTGCAGTATGGACAGGGGGGGGGGGTCTTGAGCCTGTGGAATTAAGGCCGCATGGCTAGTGCAGTCGCCGCAAACTGTGCAGGTTAGAATTTTCTTTTTGCCCCGGACAGAAAAAACTCCACGCCTTACCGAGGATTCTTCTTCTTCTTCTTCTGCGTTCAACCGGAGTTTTTTTTTCCTGATGTGATTGCTTTGTGCCTGTTTACAGCAGAGCTGCGTTCTTGCGCCGTTAGGCCGACACATCCGACTTCTGCGGGCATTTGTTGACCGGGTTAACCTTTCCGGGGACCGAGGATTCAAACCCGGGTCTTCCAAAGGAGAGCCCGGCATTCTAGCCACTCTGCTAGCCGCTCCACATCAATACAATGTAGAAAATCTCATAAATCAAGAAACTAAGCAACAATTAAGGTCACAGTCTCTAATAAGTACCAGGCCTCGCAACATTTAGTAGACGCAGTGAGTACAGAAAATTGCTGGCAGCTGGTTAAGCATTTGGAATGAGGGATTTCTTGGGAAAAGGGAATTAAAACATATAACATGGATAATATTCAAAACTGTTGTAAAAAATAGAAGAAATTAAAAATAACAAAGCAGATTTAAACAGTAACAATACTGGAACTAAGAAATGGAATAATACACCTATTTAGGTAGCAGTGTAAACAAAGATGAGAACAGATACAGATTTTTAAATACCTCAAATCAGTAATACTATATGGTATAGAGATGTGGAAAATTACCAAAAGAATTACAAATAAACTACAAACGTTAATAAATTGGTACCTGCACAGAATACTGGGACTAACATGGTATTTCAGAAACATCCGTGTAGAGCTCTTGGAGATATCTAAACCAATTCCAGTGAATCAAGAGGTAAGGAAAAGACATTGACACTGAATAGAAGAACACTGAGAAAACATAACTATATAATAGACACTTCTTTTTCTGGAACTCACAGGGCGAACACAATAATGGGAGACCTTAAAACACACGGACAAGAGAATTAAAGATATAGATGAATAATATGGGGGACTGAGCTGCTGGAGATAGCAAAAATTAAGATGGCTTGGCATGAATCGTTTGCAGGAGTATGTCCCAATGGAGGTTAATGGGCTAAAGAAAAAGAATGTAGATTTAAATGTGTCATTTTCTTCTACTAGGCTCTTATTTCTTGTCTCTTCTTCAGTTTTTTATTGTGATATTTACTAAAATGATATTGCAAATATTAAGAATATGTATGTGACACCAAGAACACAGTGAAGACGCAGTACAGATTGGAGACCTGTATCAGCCGTGTGGTCTGTCATACATTTTGCATTTAATCTGCATATTTAATCAGTTTTATTTTTATAATTTGAAGGAAAGTCCAAAAAAGTAACATTCTGAGCATGTTTGGTGAGAAATGTTTTCATCAATTTTTGTTATATTATTTTTATTTGTTACTTTTATTTTATAGATTTTAATTTTTTAGTACCATTTGAAATCACTTGATAGTAAGTTCATTCAAAACCCAGACCCCAGCATATATAAAGGTAAAGTAAAGTAATACCTGTTAACAAGTTTATATGGCTTACTGAGGTTGTGGTGTTAGGCCTATATATTCAATTATCACATAGCATATGGGGGTGATATTGTCAGTATTACATCAGCTGCATTCACTTTCCAAGAAATCTGGTACCAGTTTTGGGATGTTGAATTGCCCAAACTAGTCAGAAAAAAAATGTAATTCCGCCTCCACTGGCTATCAAGCAAATGACCACAGCATTGCTGGGCAAGTGCTCTAACCACTATATGTAGATATTTGTGAAAAAATGCACATTCCATAGAAATATGGCTGGCATCAAGAAACAGAATAAAGAGGTTCCATGAATGGAGCAAGCAGATAAACAGTTTGGCGGGGGATTGTTGAAGAGACATGTGTAGTAGCATCAAACTCTTAGGTAAAAAGAAACAAGTTGAGTATAATTATAGTGGCCATGCAAGTATTTGAAGAAAAACAAAGAACTATCTTAGAAAGTATCTACAGTTATTACACTTAAAATGAACAAAGAAGAAATGCTGATAAATTACTCTATGCTGCACGGTGACTCAGTTATGTATAATTTAACACTCTGGAATTCAATATGGCACTGAGAGTGTGTTGATGCTATCCACAACCAGTGCACAACAGAAATAATCAGTTAATTTATCCTCTGACATCTGAGAGAGTCTGCGCAAATTTGGTTTTGTGGTGTAACACTAGTTCCATATAATTGAACATTTAAAATGATTTATTCTTAATTTGGATTTATTAAAACACTTTTGTAATTTGAATAATTAAGACATAAACAATATACAGTGTCTTGCATAATTTATTGCCAGTCATGTTTCACTGTATCTCATCAGGTGTATTCTACAGAAAACATACAATGAAGTAGTGTAATGAATCTTTTTAACTAAAATACACAAAACATATTGTCATGTGTTTTGCTGTCACCACAGAAGTTGTAAAGAGATTATCATATCTGTTTACATAATGCTCTGGTGACAGCAAAATATATGATAATGTGTTTTGTGTATTTCAGTTGAAATGATTAATTACGCTATTTAATTACATGTTGAACTTCTTTCTGTAGCATGCACCTGATGAGATACAGTGAAATATGTCAGTCCATAAATTGTGCAATATATTGTTTGTGTCCTCATTATTCAAATTCACAATGGGAGAACATTGTTTTCAACTTTTGCAATTATTATAGATTCTATGGATTAGTTCAATTAACATATTATTATTTTATAAAAGTAATTAGTAGTCTCTAACTCTTGTTTTAGTAGTTGACACTAATGTTTATCTCATCTTGTAAATGGAATACCACTTCAGGTGTCAATATTTTGCATAATGAAACCCATGCAGTGTGAATTAGTGATACTAGCAATGCAGCATCAATACTAGTAATGTATTAAATCTCTTAGTAATACAGTGTCAGTACTGTACAATAAAAACATATCAATAGATAACAAAAGAGCATTGTTGAACACCCGGGGTCTTCATGGCAAAGTAATCAAACCATCTGCTTCACACTCAGAAGGTCATGAATTTGCTTTCACCATTCAACATTTGGTTCGCGATTGCAATTTTCATAAGTCCTCTATGTGATGCTTTTGGCAGACGGTGAGGTGATCTGGGAAGAGACGCCGAGCTGGATGGGATCAAATCTGGTGCAATTAAGTTGATACACTTGTCTTTTAACCCCTTTTTTAAATGTTGAACACTATCTTCCTTCTTCTTATAGTCCATGTCGTATGGCATTGGTGATCATGTCTGTCCACAGCCTGGTGTCTTATAGTCCATGTCGTATGGCATTGGTGATCATGTCTGTCCACAGCCTGGTGTCTTATAGCCCATGTCGTATGGCATTGGTGATCATGTCTGTCCACAGCCTGGTGTCTTATAGTCCATGCCGTATGGCATTGGTGATCATGTCTTTCCACAGCCTGGTGTCTTATAGTCCATGTCGTATGGCATTGGTGATCATTTCTGTCCACAGCCTGGTGTCTTATAGTCCATGTCGTATGGCATTGGTGATCATGTCTGTCCACAGCCTGGTGTCTTATAGTCCATGTCATATGGCATTGGTGATCTTGTCTGTCCACAGCCTGGTGTCTTATAGTCCATGTCGTATGGCATTGGTGATCTTGTCTGTTCACAGTCTGGTGTCTTATAGTCCATGTCGTATGGCATTGGTGATCTTGTCTGTCCACAGCCTGGTGTCTTATAGTCCATGTCGTATGGCATCGGTGATCATGTCTGTCCACAACCTGGTGTCTTATAGTCCATGTCGTATGGCATTGATGATAATGTCTGTCCACAGCCTGGTGTCTTATAGTCCATGTCGTATGGCATTGGTGATCATGTCTGTCCACAGCCTGGTGTCATATAGTCCATGTCGTATGGCATTGGTGATCTTGTCTGTCCACAACCTGGTGTCTTATAGTCCATGTCGTATGGCATTGGTGATCATGTCTGTCCACAGCCTGGTGTCTTATAGTCCATGTCGTATGGCATTGGTGATCATGTCTGTCCACAGCCTGGTGTCTTATAGTCCATGTCGTATGGCATTGGTGATCATGTCTGTCCACAGCCTGGTGTCATATAGTCCATGTCGTATGGCATTGGTGATCATGTCTGTCCACAGCCTGGTGTGGAATGGAGCATAATGGGGATGACCCGTTGCTGTGAAGTTGGAACTGCTACTAACTAACTAACTAACTAGCCTGGTGTCATATAGTCCATGTCGTATGGCATTGATGATCATGTCTGTCCACAGCCTGGTGTCTTATAGTCCATGTCATATGGCATTGGTGATCATGTCTGTCCACAGCCTGGTGTCTTATAGTCCATGTCGTATGGCATTGGTGATCATGTCTGTCCACAGCCTGATGTCTTATAGTCCATGTCGTATGGC
This sequence comes from Cepaea hortensis, assembly GCA_963921405.1. Lineage (NCBI taxonomy): Eukaryota > Metazoa > Mollusca > Gastropoda > Stylommatophora > Helicidae > Cepaea > Cepaea hortensis. The sequence goes on along the minus strand of OY992878.1, from coordinate 47,869,114 downwards.
ATTGGTGATCATGTCTGTCCACAGCCTGGTGTCATATAGTCCATGTCGTATGGCATTGGTGATCTTGTCTGTCCACAACCTGGTGTCTTATAGTCCATGTTGTATGGCATTGGTGATCTTGTCTGTCCACAACCTGGTGTCTTATAGTCCATGTCGTATGGCATTGGTGATCATGTCTGTCCACAACCTGGTGTCTTATAGTCCATGTCGTATGGCATTGGTGATCTTGTCTGTCCACAGCCTGGTGTCATATAGTCCATGTCGTATGGCATTGGTGATCTTGTCTGTCCACAGCCTGGTGTCATATAGTCCATGTCGTATGGCATTGGTGATCTTGTCTGTCCACAACCTGGTGTCATATAGTCCATGCCGTATGGCATTGGTGATCTTGTCTGTCCACAACCTGGTGTCTTATAGTCCATGTCGTATGGCATTGGTGATCATGTCTGTCCACAACCTGGTGTCTTATAGTCCATGCCGTATGGCATTGGTGATCATGTCTGTCCACAGCCTGGTGTCATATAGTCCATGTCGTATGGCATTGGTGATCTTGTCTGTCCACAACCTGGTGTCATATAGCCCATGTCGTATGGCATTGGTGATCTTGTCTGTTCACAGTCTGGTGTCTTATAGTCCATGTCGTATGGCATTGGTGATCTTGTCTGTCCACAGCCTGGTGTCTTATAGTCCATGTCGTATGGCATTGGTGATCATGTCTGTCCACAGCCTGGTGTCTTATAGTCCATGTCGTATGGCATTGGTGATCATGTCTGTCCACAGCCTGGTGTCTTATAGTCCATGTCGTATGGCATTGGTGATCATGTCTGTCCACAGCCTGGTGTCTTATAGTCCATGTCGTATGGCATTGGTGATCATGTCTGTCCATAGCCTGGTGTCTTATAGTCCATGTCGTATGGCATTGGTGATCATGTCTGTCCACAGCCTGGTGTCTTATAGTCCATGTCGTATGGCATTGGTGATCATGTCTGTCCACAGCCTGGTGTCTTATAGTCCATGTCGTATGGCATTGGTGATCATGTCTGTCCACAGCCTGGTGTCTTTTAGCCCATGTCGTATGGCATTGGTGATCATGTCTGTCCACAACCTGGTGTCTTATAGTCCATGTCGTATGGCATTGGTGATCTTGGCTGTCCACAGCCTGGTGTCTTATAGTCCATATTATAAGGCATTGGTGGTCATGTCTGTTCACAGCCTGGTGTCTCTTGTACTGCCAGTCATTTCTGATACTGACGTTCTCCATGCCATGATATCAAACTGTCCTGCATCTTCTCTCTTGATCTCCCTCTGCTTCTCCTCCCCTCCAACGTTCCAAATGTGACTACATACTGCAGCTTTCCCCCTCTCATGACATACCCAAAGAAAAAGGACTGACTTCTGATGTGAGTAACCAGTTTTCTTTTTGAGTTAACTTCTTTCAAGATTTCTTCATTACTCTTTGTATCTATCCACAGTGTTATCACCATTCTTCTATACAACCACATCTCCATAGCTTCCACATAGTTCCTCACTTGTCTGCTAATTGTGCTGCCTTTCTGCCAACATTATTTTACTAATGCCAGAACTGAATGATGACAGCATGAGATACAAGAGAATTGTAATATCAGAGTTGAAATGCCTCCTTCAAATATTTCATGGTGAAAGAAGAGACACAATCAGAAATTATGACATATGGAATCAAGTGGGTATTGTGTCAGAAGTGGAGTTTATCAAGAACAAAAATCAGATGGTTTTGTGATATAACAAGACTGCCCACAAACAGCATACCACACAAAGCCATGACATTTAGATACAACAGAAACAGCAAGAGACAGACCTGACTAGTCATGGATTAGCAGAGGCAACAAGCACCATCTTGATTGGGCCAATACAAGGAGCTTGTCCAGAAAACTCTAACCTAACACTGAAAGGCATCTCGGAGTCTGCAGAAATAATGAAAAGCAGAACTTAGCTCATTTTATTTGTCATGTTACTTCCACATTGCCGGTCTCCCTGGCATAGAGTTAAGGACGCTGTTCGTAATCCTGTATACTCTCGTACGAAACACAGCTGCGCAAGATTCGGCAGCGGATCGCATCACGTTGGTTACTTACGGAGGTATGTGAGTCGGCCGTTCAGAAAGTAATGGCAAACTACCGAACGTAAAACTTGCCAAGACATCGACAGCAGCTAAAAAATGCTGGTGTTGACTGCAATGTCCTGTAAAAGGATATGCACAAACAAAAATGTCCACATTGATGTTGCTAAAAGAGGCCAACATTGATTTGTTTTGATATTAATAGCTTATCTTCATTTGACAGTCTTTTTTTTTAGGCATTGCCTAGACATTCCAACACTGTGTATATTTGCATCTATTAGGCTTTTGGGTTTTCTTTGTAAATTTCATTAATTATATTTAAGTTATGTGTAGTGTTGTAGTATTTTGTTACTTTCTCAAGTACATATTTTTTTTTTACATATAAATTTTGTCGAGCTATAGATATTGCCGGTTATGTGGCGAAGGGCTTACGGACGGAGTTCGAAATCCTGCATACTGCGTTTGAAACTCAGCTGTAAAATCACAAACAGCCAAAATATTCTGGAGTTGACTGCAATGTCCTGTAAAAGATATGCAACACTGACAATGTCATGGGCACGGTCACATCAAAGTTCAATGTCAGCTCTCGACATTTGCTATGGAGGGAAAGACTTGCCTCCTATTCCTCCGTGCACTCAGGCCTACAAAATGTGATGTTCCTAGCACTTCACATACCCACAGCTGACGCCTGCTATGGGACTTTAAAACAGAATGTAATATAGGGTTTCCTTTCTGCTTGCTTAGATTTATTTGTCTGTAGCTGCATTTTAGTTTCATTTTTATGATTGTTGTTATTTTTAACTAACTGTTTTGCATATATTTTGGTGAATCGGAACTACATTTGCTTTTGAACCTCCAAAATGCACAACAGTATTATTTCTTGTCATTTTTATTAGTAGTATAAAAAAGTATTTTGGTTCCAAGCCCATATCACTTGCATTGCCATACATACACACTTACAAATACACGCTACTTTCTTGGCATTAAATCTACTACAAATTAAAACCTCCATTGTTTCCTGAAACTGCCCACTAACCCCAGGGAGATTGTATTTAGCACTTTGGGAACCCCTGACTTGGGGGGCTTTGTCTGATGTCAAGTAAAGATGATGCAACAGTAAAGGGTCATGTGATAGACCAGGCAGTTAACAAGTCTTTACAATGACTTTATTTACAGATAGGATGGATTTGTAACAAGAAGCTTTAAACTGCTTGAGTTAATGGTCAGAAAGTGTTTATTATCAACTCTACATAAGTTAAATAAAAAAAAATAATATATAAAAGGAAACCTTAAATGTTTTTTTAGGGGGGGGAGGGGGGGGGGATAATATATTCTGAAAAAGTAAAGAACAAATGTATCATTTTTCAATGTAGTCACCACTGCATTCAATGCAAGTCCTCCAGTACTGATAAAGTGCTTGGATTCCTGTAGAAAAACATTCTCTTGGTCACGTGTGTAACCACTCCTGCATTATCAGCTGTACCTCTTCATCTATCCAAGTCTTTCCTCCCAGTAACTCTTTGAGTTGTCCAAACAAGTGGAAATCTCTTGGGGCTATGTCTGGCAAATACAGGGGATGTGGTACACACTGAAAGTTGAGGTCTTTGATGTTTTCAACCGTTGCATGGGCAGCCTGGGGTCAAGCATTATCATGTTGCAAAAGAACATCTTTACTCAGAAGTCCATGTCATTTTGATTTGATTGTGGGTCAAAGATGATTCCTGAGAAGATTTGTACACGCATCACTGGTAACAGTTTTTCCTCTTTGTATGTAGTACTCTAAAATAATGCCTCATTCATTCCAAGAGAGAGTCAGCATAACCTTCCCTGCAGATGGAGGTGATGGCAGTTACACAGGCTTTCATATGGCTGGAATCACAGCATTATACCAACGTGTGTGTACTAAGTGATTCAATGAGCATGATTCAGAAGGTCGAAGCTGGATCTGTACGTAGACAGTGGACCGAGTCGCTGCGAAAGTCTGGTGTCCGTAAAGTCACCTTCATCTTCATCCCGGGACATGCGGGAGTCGAGGGAAATGAACGAGCTGACAAACTGGCTGGCTCTGCACCCCCTGTAGATGGCCTGCCCATGGATCGTGCCGATGTTATTAACGTCCTCAAAGATATGGCGAGAACAGAGGACTTTGACGTCAGTGATTCCACATCGCTGTCCAGGATGAAAGACCTGGGAGTAAGGATCGGCACAGCCAGACGCGAGAGGTACATCGGGAAAACAAAGCGCCTCGTCAACCAACTCAGAACTGGCACTATTAGCCACCAGACGCTGATGCATATGCTGGGGGGAGGATCTGAGCACCTATGGACATGTCCGGAGTGCAATGAAGATACCCCAACTGATAACTGATAACTGGCTGCGTGCGAAGCTTCTTTGGTTTTGGTGAGGAGGGATGGCGCCATTCCTTACTCGCTCTCTTTATTTTCGGCTTGTGGTAGTGAATCCAGGTTTCATCTCAGGTAAAAATTCTTGATAGGAAACCATCACCTTTTGCTTCAAAGCACTGCAAAAGTCCTTGATAAGCATCTATGCATCATTTTAATTCTGGAGTAAGCGGCCATGGCATCCACCTTGCAGACATTTTGTGGTACTGTAGCACATCATGGATGATGTGGTGTGCTGAACCTTGACTGATGTCAAGATGTGTCACTCATGGTCAATTGGCTTTTTTCCTGCACAAGGCCTTCATCGGATGCAATTGACTCTGGGGTTACTACTCAGTTGGCCTGACCCGGTCGTGAACAGTCTGTCACAGAAGTCACACAGTTTTGAAACTTCCTACTCCACTCATACACTTGCTGGACTGACAGGCATGCATCACCATATTGGACCTTCATTTGCCAATGAATTTCTATAGATTTCACCCCCTTCTCTAACAGATAATAGAACGTTGCTCCTCTTTGGTGCATGTCAAAGATGGTGGGGCCATATTTAAACACTCCTTATGACACAACCGCACTAATCTGCACCATGAATCATGTGCTTAACACTCTTGACAACCTTAACAACAATATTTATAGGTTACAAGATAATGGCATGGTTATTGTAATGTCTATCACACTTTTAAGGTTTTCATTTGAAGTCCTGTCATGGCGCGCGTGCGTGCGTGCGTGTGTGAGAGAGAGAAAGAGAGAGAGAGACCAAATATAAATAAGTATTGTTATGGCATCAAATACTACAAAATTCAAACTTTAATTGAATTCTTTCATTTCATGAAACTACTGTCACCTATTTTAAACGAACAGAATTAATTATTTTTTTGTCATTTTTTTATTTTCTCTGATTGTTCTCCTAAAATGTGAAATTAGCACACACAAAATGATACCCTCATTTCTTTTAAAATTTATACCAAAACGTCTAGTATCCATCAGTGGTGTCTTCTGTTGTAATTTGCTTCATATGTAACAGCCAGCTTTATTTCCAATTTTTAATCTCTTTTAAAATGCTGTTGCTAGTTGTAAGCTGTTATTTCTTTGCTGTGATACTGATTTCTTTGCCATAGCCCGAAATGTTTTTATTGTTCCTAACAGATTTTCTTTGAAAATAATATTAGAGGGCAAAGTTTAAAGCAGTCAAGCAAGAGATAGGTAGTGGTGTAAGTGGAAATAGAATATCAAGCAATGGAACAACAGCAGTCTGTCAGTGTACCACCTAAGAACCTAAGAGAGAGATGGACAGTCAAGACATCCATTGCAGTCAGCCATCATTATGGAGATTACACTTGGTTCATTGACATATGCCCATAATCTAGTCAGGTTCAACCAAAAGAAAGCAAGAAGACGAAAAATATGTGTATCTACATTAGAAGAAGAAAGGCAGTAAAATAGATGCTCACTGGGATTATAGCCTGCAAGATATTACAGAAAAGATTATGTTCTGTCATCGAAGAAGTATAAATAGTGTTCATAAGGAACAAAGGTTGCACCAGGTTATACCAGGTCAGGCACACAATGATAATTTTTAAGGCATTAAAAAATATTCTTCATTTATGTGGGTTTTTTTCCCCACTCTGTACAATAGCATAGTATGAAATACATTTTATCTCTCAATTAAAACAACATGTTTTGTAAAATGAAATTTGTTATTAAATGTTTATGTGGGTGTTAAAAACTGTATGAGGGGTCCAGCATGGACTTTTTTGGTGCATGGGCTTCTCTGGTCTAAATAGTTTGAGAACCCCTGCATTACTGAGCATATTTGTTTTCTTCAAGTACCAACACTTCCTGTACGTATTACATTAGTTGGACTTGAAGTTATTAATCTTTGCATTTATATTACAAGCATACAGGCGTGTTTTTTACCCTGTGTGTTTATGTTGATTGCTTTGACATTTCAGTTTTTGAGATATGTGTTATGTTTAAGATGTGATTGTACTTATAGACATCACATATATCATAGTCAGCATTCATCACTGTCAATCTCCTTTTGTTGTCATGAGTGACCTTATTGCTTTTTTTACTTTCTTACAGATGAGGACGAAGAAAATGTGAAAAAGAATGAAAGTGAAGTATAGCATCATATATGCCAAGCCATTTGCATGACATACCTTAAATTTGTTAAAGTATTCTGAGCAGAAACATTGTCACTGTTTCTTTATGCTATTAAATAATTTGTTTTAAGAATGTTAAAATTTTTAGTTGATATGCCAACTGCAGTTGTTTTATAATTTTAAATGTATGAAATAAGCACACATTTGTTTTATTTAAAATTGTACCTTATAAAAGTTTTGCTACATGATGTGCCTCAATTTCTTCTTTTTCTGCTGCTGCCTTTTATCCCCCAATGGAGTAAATGCTTCCAACCAACTCACGCCAAGCCACATTTTTTTGCCATATGATTTAATGCTAGAGTTAAATATTCTAAGTTTGCTACCAGACTTCTTTACTTTTAATTACACAGAATTCCTAGTGCTATGAAAGTTCCTCCTATTTTTGTATTTTTATTTTAATATCTTTATCTGTCCTCACACCTTTATCTACATTGCTACCTAAATATGTGTATGATTCCACCTCTTCATTTTGAAGTTTCGCCATAGAAGATGAGATTACCATTTGCTTCATTTATTCTCGTTGTCTTTGTCTTTCCCCTATGAATTCTTAGACCAAATTGTTGTGACTTCTCAACAAGTGTGTTTCATTCATCTTGCATCTGATTTTGTGTTTGGGACAGGAGAACAGTGTTGCTAATTATGTCCAGATTAACAAGCTACTTTGCCAAAGTCCATTGAATTTTATTTCTCGTGGTCAATGTCATATCCTCATAGTCCAGTCTATAGTCAGTAAGATGAAGAAAGAAAAAAATAATAAAGTTGACAACAGTTATTCCTTTCGTGCTCCTACTCTTATTTCAAATATGTCTATTAGTTTTTCTTCATGAAGAACTCTGCATTTCATGTCTCTGTATATTGCTTTTATTAAGTTATTTATCTTCTGTGAGATCCCATGTGCCTCATCAATTTCTAAAGAGATTTTTAAATCAATATTATCAGTGGCCCTTTCATAGCCCGCAGATCCTATATAAAATGGTGAGAATTCATTTCATTACTTTGCACTATTATTATGAATATTGTGGTTATCTGATCATTGCAGGGTGTGTTTGGTCAGATGCCTGTAAGTTCATTCCATAGCTATTTGTCAATGTTTTTGTTAATCAGAATGGTCCTGCTTAATATTTGCTTAGGAAATGACAATAGCATTCTACCTCTATAATGTTGAGGCAGATCCCCTTACCTTGGCACCTTCACCAGATATCCTTCCCTCTAGTCTGTTTGTATTTCTTCAGTCTCTCAGACTGCTAAATAATTTGTGCAGTAATTCAGTTGAGGTATTTCTGTTGGCTTTAAAATCTTCTGCTGGAATACCATGTAGACCAGCAGCTGTCCCATCCTTCAGAAGTTTGATTGCTTTTCTAGGTGAAAGGGGGTAAGTAGATCCAGACTCCTTGTGTGCTTTCTCTGCTTCGCATCATACTTTATCTGAGAGAAGAGCCTACTTTCATATTGGTTGGCTGAATTGTTTTTCTTTACTTTTCTTTAGACTTGTTCATAGACAGTTGAATTTTGCAGCTAAAGTTTTCTACTGGATGGAGAAACCAGTCCCACTTTAACCTTTATTTGCTTCCCTTATGGACCCAGTTAACACACAGGCAGATGTTTCAATATTCTTATTGTTCAATTCAGCGGATTACTTTTTATAACCAGTAATTAAGGTTTATTATATTAACTTGTGTACCATTTTTGTAATGTTTTCGTAACATAGCATGTCATGTGACAAGTTTGTTTGTTGCTTTTATGTTTTCACAGTCTTGGTCAAATCACCAACTACAGAATTAAAACACACTGTAGCAGAAATAATTTATTGAGATGTTGTAACTCAAGCTGTAGTTTGTCTTGTGATTCTCTGGGATTTTTGTATATACAGTCAAATAAAGAACTCAGTTTCCATGCAGTCTTGGTAATTTGCATGTATGGTTGTTTGTCCCACATTTTCTTGATCAAATAACACTTGATGAATAATGTAGTCTTATCCCATTGGCACATTTATTATTTTGATATTTACATGCTTATTTGCTTTATGCATTTGCTTACTAGTAATATATTATTAACTGTTCCATTATTTTCACATTCTAATTTATTAAATTTATTAAATTTATGTGATTAAAAATGTGCTTAAAGAAAATTATGAGTTGTAACTTTCTTTGACTTTAGATTTAAGTAAAATGTTTTACAATTTAAAAATATTCAGTATTTATAAAGAACAAATATCCGTGGGAAATTTGTCAGTGTTTGTGGATATTTTATCATTTGCAATGTTATCATGAGGAGTTACTTTTATGTTTACATATATATTTTTCTGTAAAATGAAATGTGTTTAATCATTGCAATATGACTCTGATCATTAACTATACTTTATAAACTATGTAACTTGTAACTGCAGCTGCATAGTTGTCCATCAGAAGCCAGTAACGAAATCTTCTCTTGCAAGGCTAAATGGTTCTTGAATATTAAGCTAACTGAATTCAGATTAAATTACACAATGGAATTTAGTCCTCACTCAATGAAAATCAAAATGCAATTTATTTTTTCAGTTAACGAGCTTTAGTTGACCTGTTACCAATCTTCCTGAGATTAACAAAAGATCTCACAGGCTTGTATGTGGATGTAAATTTATGTGGACTATTAATACCTCTATGAAAATCAAAATGTAATTTATTATATTTGTTCAGGTAACAAGCTTTTGTTAAACTGTTACCAATCTTCCTGAGATTGACAATAGATCTCACAGGATAGTGATTAAATGTGAATGATTGCATACTATCATTGCAGCAATTAGTGCCATTATTACTGTATTCTAGGAAGGCTTTGGAAAGACTAAGGAAATAAAAGCTGCTTGATTAAGCAGCCAACAGGCAGTGTTAATACTTTCCAGGACTTTTACCAATGACCTTTGATGTATAAGAATGATATTCTAACTCCTCAGCCAACTCTTCTCTTCAGAAGATAAACATTTAGTAGTATTGAGATTCTATATTGGAGCCATCATGGTAGAGTGGTTAGCATGCATGGCCTGCCAAGACAGTAGTCCGGGTTGAATTCTTCAACCCCCAGCAGAAGCAGGATTATGTTTTCTGACTAGGACAGCTCTAGGGTCAACCCGGCCATGTGAGATTGGATACCAGTCCGTTTTCTGGGAATTGAGTGGGAAGGAAAAGTGACAAGGAAGGGAACTGGCCACTCATCTCATAACCTTATTCTGAATATTTTTTAGATAGCAAAGATAATGTCTGTGGACAAAATCTCGTGTCAACCAACAATTACAATCAACAATGAAGAAATTGATCTGAGACTGAGTACTAATGGGTGTATCAAGATGTGATGGCATCATTCTTCTATCACATAACAAAATCTTCTATCACATAACAAAATAAAGTAATTACACAACAGAAACAAACATTTCATTATTTAATATTCTTGAGCATGAAATTGGTATTGTTATCATGTATGATGATGATGAAAATAAAAGTGCTGTCATTCGTTCATCTACAAACATTTATATTATAAGATAATTATGAATTTACAAAAATAATATTTAAATATTAATATAAAATAATGAGTTGAGTCAAGAACCGACATCACTGCACTCGGGGCATTCCCATAAGCACTCAGTTCTCATCTTCAACAACCACAGTAGAGCTCCAATACTAAGGTGCCCATTGGAATCTGATTATATGTCCTTATTGCTTTACCTCTGAGTGACGATTGTCGACCAGATCCTCTGACTACCCCTGGCTGCTGCATTATCTCTAGTCTGTCTGTTCTTCCGCATTAATCTCAGAGGGCCTTCACCACGTCAGCCTTATCATGCATCAAATCGCCCCTTAATGATGTGCCACCAGCCAATCTGTCCACCTGTTCATTTCCAACCACACCAGTGTCCTGGAGAAAAGATCCAGCTAATGCTCACAAGCCGCGACCTCTGAATCAATGCATGCCATTCTGCAGGAAGCATGACAGTCTTCACCTTTGCCAGCATACTTTGTGAATCAGTTACAATTATAAAATAATGATGAATTAACAGATAATGATGTTATTTAAAGGCTTCATTAGGTTCCAAATTTAACTACACAAAATTTAATTAAGAAGCTCAACAAATGGAACAACACGTATAGTTACAGCTGAATGTTTTCACTGAAGAATTTATCAATGATGAAGAAAAACAAAACAATAAAAAACAAATAAATCAAGAGACAATTTATCTCGACATCTGAAAATAAAACAAAAGACAACTTATGTTGACATCTGAAAAATAGTCCAGTTGGATTGCTCTATTTTTTCTTGTTCATTGATAAAGACTTTGGTTAAACACTTGCCTGCATCTGTGTGTGTTAATCCTTTCGTCAAGCTGTTTAGTCATATATTGTGTTTTTATTCAGATCAAGCATCAGCCAACCCCCTTTTTCAATGCAAATTTAACAGCGTGTTAGTGTCTTGATGCTAAGTTTGTTGCATATCCTTTACAGGACGTCACAGTCAACCCCAACATGTTTGGTTGTTTGTGATCTCTTAGCAAGTTTACGTTCAGTAGTTTGCCATTGCTTTCTGAACAACCCGCACCCATTCCTTTTTTTAAAAAACCCAATGCAAGGTGGTCTGCTGCAATATCGCCCACAGCTGTGTTTCATATGCGGTGCGCGGGATTGCGAACTGCGTCCGTAACCCCTTCGCTATGGAGTCTTGGTGTAACTACTTGAAAATTTAAAGTAATATATTTAGGCAAAAAGTTGTTGTCCAACATTAAACACTGGTCATCTTCATTATCATGCATCTGTTGCTGGCACAGTTTTGAGGGCATGAACTTTGGTGGCACTGCAGAAGATAAAGGTAAAACTTATCACAAGCACACACTCCTTGATAAAATGTAAATATAGCCCTATGACAGCTACTGCCATAGGGGTGACCTGCCCCTACTTTATTTCACCCGCAACAGGGATAATCACTCTTTGACTTCTGGGGGAAAACTAACAGGAATAATCACCCTTTGACTTCATTTTCTTCTACCTTTGACCTCCCAATGGAGCATAGCCCATCAACCAGCTTACTTCAAGCCTTTTGTGGACGACTTGTTTATGATTGGTTGGATTTTGCAGCTAAAGTCTTCTACAGGATTAGATAGCTAGTCTCACACAAACCCTCTATAGTTTGTGTCCTTCACGTCACAGAACATTTCCTGGTACACATTTTAAGCTGTGTTGATCTCGGGGAGCAAATCATAGTATATTTTTTATAAAAATAAAATCTTCGCCTTGAAGGGGATTCAAGTATATGACTACCAGGCTGGCAGGCAAGTGTGCTAGCCAGTGCATTACCTTAGCTCCCAAAATATTTTAGATCTAGAATTAAGCTTATAATATTGAACTCTAGCATCAAATCAGTATTGCTGTATGGATCAGAAACACGGAGAACAACTAAAACACAACTGCTAATAGACTAGAAACATTCATTACTTGGTGCCTGCACAAAATAGAAGGACAGTTGCCAATATGGAGCTCATGAAACAAATACAATTCCATTGAATCAAGAAGTGAGGAAGACACATAGTTGCTGGATAGGAAATACACTGAGAATAGTAACACTTGAAATGTCTTCCTCTGGAATCCATAGAAAAAAGAAATATAGGAAGACCTAACAACACATGGAGATTAGAATTAAAGACAAAGACAAGAATTATGTGGAGGCCATGGAAGGAGCAGCATAAGACAACAAAGGATTGGTGTGAGACGTTTGAGTGCTTGTGCCTGGCTGAGGAATAAAAGCCAGAAGAGGAAGATGAAGATTCTTGATTTAGAATTAGTTAATGAAGATATACATTGAGAATAGTATAGTAATTTGAATATAAATGGTATAGGTGGGTTTTAAGAATATCTTGGAAAAGAACAAATGCATCCATACGACAATTTCTGAATATTGAAGAAGGTTGGCTACTAAAGATGATAAAACAAACAAAATTGAAATAATTTGCTCATTTGAAATGTCATGAAAGTTTGGAGAGAACAATAATGGATGGGTATATGCCCGGGGCCGGTCTCTCTGGCTGTGGGGTTACAACACTTTCTCTCTGTAATCCCGTTTATCACGCAGAGTCTCGCAGCGGAGCGAGAACTGAGGTGGTTCGACCCCCGCTCGTGACTTGCGGATACTGAGCCGGCCGCTCAGAAAGCAATGGCAAACTATTGAGCGTAATCTTGCCAAGAGATCAACAGACAGCTGAAAGATGCTGCTGTTGACAGCTAAGTCCTGTAAAAGGATACAAAAAAAAAAAAAAAAAAAAAAAAAAAATATGCCCGGGAAAAGAGGAAAAGAAGATGGGTGCAGGATATGGCAGATGATCTCCCTCCAGATGGGTGCATCAGACGTGGGATATTTTGCTTATGATCAAAAAGTTTTCCGGAAGGTTGTTATGGGAGTGAAGTTCTGCAAAGGACATGCTACTGAATGAATGAATAATGTAGATATCAAATTGGAAGAAAAAAAAGTAAAGGTAAAGACAAGAGAATCTGAAATATGTCTTACAAGAGCAATTGTAGAAAAAAAAATGTAAGGCTAGAATGAGAACTTACTGTACTGAAGCTGTCTGTAATCACTGGCCACTTCTGACGCTCCCCCACTCACCCTGCCTCCCTCTTGTGACGGAGGCAGGATCATATGCTGTGCTGTCAGAAAGTATTCTAATGTGGAATGCAAAGGGACAGTCCCAATTGTAATATCTACAGGAACTGTCAAATCAAATGCTGGACTGACAGGAAATACACGAAGCTGTAGATGGAATAAAAACTACATTAGCCACTGACTGACATGCACGCACGCACGCACGCACACACACACACTAGTATATCTCAAACACCTGGGTGCTTTTCTTCTTCTGTCTTGTATTCCCCAATGGAGGAGAGGTGCTCAGTCAACTCATACCAAGCTCTCATGTCTTTTGCAATCTTCTCCAGCTTCTTCTATGTCCTCCCCATGCTATTAATCTCTGTCTCTAATTGCCGTTCCATATGTTTTTAGGTCTCTCTATTTTCTTTTGACCTGTAGGTTTCAGAGAAAGGACTTTCTAGCTATAATATTAGCATATTTTCTCAATGTGTGCTGCTTTCTCACTTTGTGATTCGTTGGAATTTGTTTGGTTTTCTCCATAAGCATCACATTAGTGATTCAGATGTATCATTTTAATCCTTTTCTGTACAAGCACCATTTAATGTTTGTTGTTTGATAGTAAGTAATTGGTTTAGTCTTTTTCCATGTTTAACATTCTTCAGGAGGTTGTTTTTTTTTGCGCTTGCTCGCTTTGAACTCAAGCGTAGTCCACACACACTATATTTTATAGTAGTGCTGGACTGAATTTTGTGTGTGGATTTGCTTTCCCTATTAACAGTGTCCCTTGCCTCAGGCGAACCCACTCCAACTTCAGAGGTACTTGTAATTTACGTCCCCAAATCAAGGATGACAGATCAACATTTTAGTCCAGCTTTCCGATGTAGGGGTTGAACCCCTTACCTTGGCATCAGCACACCGGATGTTTAAGAACACGCGTTCTTATCCATTCGACCATGCTGACCTGCCTTCAGGAATTTAATAGCTTTTCTAATTTCCAGTTTAGATGGTGTCTCACTGTTGATTTCAGCACCACTTCTGTTGGCTAGATATATGGAGGTCTTTTGTCACTGGTCTATTCCAGAGTTCCTAAAATTATTAGACTCAGTTTTTCATTTGATCTTTAATGTTGGTGAGAACTTTCTCATTACTATTTTTTATCATTCCACTTAGTTGATTATACTTTTCTGATATTTTCCTTGTGTGCTGTAAACAACTCTGAGGGTTTGTTTTCACTACTCATACTTCTGCCTCTCCTGAATCTGAAGAGTGTCCTTTATCCTATATTATCCGCTTTCTAACTTCTTTATTAGCAATTTTGTATTTTTCATAATTCTGACTTAAGCAGTTCTGGTTTTGCAACTGTCTGAATCTGCTTTTTCATTTTCCTTTTCTATTTTCACAATGCATCATGTTGCCCAAGCATTATGCTTTTGTTTCCATTTCCCTAGGGTTGCTACACACTATTTCTTTGAAATGCTTTTAACCTGTCACTATTCACTTCATCTACTAATTATTGCACCAGTATTATTAGAGACTGTAACCATCAATTATTCCTGAGTTTCTTGATTTCTGATAAATCCTACATGGTATTGAACTTTATGTTTATTAAATATTATGTGTCTCTTAAGTTTTAGCTTAATTTTACTTGTCAACAGAAAGTGATCTGAATCTACATCTCTGAATTTACATCTGCACCTCTAAGAACTTGTATGTCATTAAGAGGTGATCTAAATTTCTTGCTAATACAGACATTTTCAATTTGATTTTCTGTATTGTGTTCTATTGATACCCACACTGCTTTATGTATTTTTTTATGTGGAAAAACACTTCCTTTTATGACGTTTTGATTTACTTAGCAAATACTGGTGACTAATCCATGTTTCTCCATGATCTCTTCATAGCCTGTCTTATGCCATCCAATCTTGACATTAATGTTACTCTTCAAAATGTTGATATTGCATGTCTTTGATTAAATGAAAGGATATAAGTTGGTGATCCAGACTTCTTACATCTTTTTGTCGCAACACATCATTTTTCCTCTAGGTGAAGAGCCAGTCTCCTTTCATCTTGGTTCGCCTATTTATACCAACTTTCCTTTTTTTTTTAAATCACGACATAATGAAACTATGACATACATTGAGAACAATCTGTTAACAGAATAGCTAGGAAGTCCTTTTTCTGGATCCCAAAGGGTACAAAAAACAAAAACAAAATTGAGGGAGACTTAAAAAACACACTGAAAAGACATTTAGAGACAGAGATAAATTATAATATATATGGAGGGAGCTGTAGGAGATGGCAAAAGATAGGAGGGATGGCATGAGTTGATTTAGGCTCTATCTCACTTGGAGATAATAGGAAGAAGAGGGAGAGGAAGAAGAAGAAACTTTAAGGAGCCACATGTTGCACATATGTGTGCCCATACCTGTAATGTGTATCTGACATCAATTATGTTGCAGCCAATCAGAAATGAGGGAGGCAATGGTGGAAGCAGTAAACCATCCCCTTCCCATGAGTCCTTATTACCAGATTTTAAACTGCCACGCTGCAGCCTAGCTACTATCTTAGTCACTGAACGAGATTTTTGAGCAGCATGAAATGTTGTAGTCTGCAGAAAATATTTAAATGTTTAAACATGTTAATAGTATAGTCGACAAGCATAGATTTTGTGAATGACTGTTAGTGTACAAGTTGGATTACCTCAATCCTATGTAACTACCAGTATGCATAATTTTATAAAGAGGGATTAAAGTCGAGAGGATCGACTACATTGCACCGGGTTTAACCCCATCTAACTCTGTCACTTTCTGACAAGGACAAGCCATCTGCCGAGATTTTCATACAAAACACAAACTCAATAACTCCAGCAATGACCTTTGTGTGTTGCCAATCCTCAACGACTAGGGCATGCAATTGGGAGTTTCCCTTCACCAAGCTGAGACCATGATGGCATTTCTCACACCCTCCAGTAAAAAATAAAACATAAAGGACCCTTTTACACACCTTGACACCTGTTGAGTATATGGTGCCAGCCTCATATTTGTATAGATCAATCGGCACTTGATGATCATTGTCATGTCACTGCCTTTATTACACATGACATGTCCTAGTATCATGTTGGACTGGGTCGACCTGGAAGTCCTGGTCAGTTTACAAATTCAAGATTGAGATTACCCATGTGCACATGAAGAATCCCCTTGCAGTCGAAAATCGAATAGAACAAGCCAAAATTTATTGCAACCTGCAAATCAGTATCTACTCACAACAGAATATTTGTTATGTGTGGTTCTGGTATACACACATTTGTATTCTCAACAATGCTAAGGAGTTCGTGCACTGTGCTGAAGTTTTCCATGTGTAATCTATGGGAGGAAACTTGTGGGGAAAAAAGGTTGTTTAAAAGTCGACAGGGTTGACTTGACTGCACCGGATTTTTATCCCATATGTCTCAGTCTCCTTCTGCAGTGCGGAAAGCGTCGCACAAAGCGACAAAAGAAGAGTATGATGCAATGCGGAGAAAGCCGCAAGGAGTCAAGATCATAGATTGCCTTCCTTTCACTTTTAAAATTGGCACCTGGAATGCTAGAGCTATGTATGAATTGGGAAAGACAGCAGTGGTGGTAGAGAAGGTGAAATACTGTGCAATTACAGACAGAAATTAAGGGGGTGGAGAATGAACGGAGCTGTAAGATAGCAAAGGATAGGATGACTTGCAGTGATAATCAGCCATGAGCAAGTCCAAACATTGAGTGTCCAATGAGTTGGTTGAGAGCCTATGAGCCCATGCCCCAATGAGAGATAATGGATGAAAAATCAAGAAGTGTACGGTGCCACAAGAGAAGAGCTTTATTTTTTTTTACTCAACCCCAATAAACTGCCCTAATCCCTTTTGTTGCAAAGAAAAGACTTGTTTGAAAATCGCCAAGGTCGTATAATACCACTGATCTACTTTGTATTAATCATTGTCGTGAAATTCAACATTTTTTTATTTGGTTATTTAAATCTCAAGTAACTTATCTGTTTACATGAAATATCATAAACATTTGAATAATGATAATGATACCATACTTTCTTAGATCAATATTTACCATTAGAAGCTCAACTGTGATGTTTTGCACTTTTCTTCGTGTGCGGTTATCAATGTAAGCAGCTATGTTCAATTTTTCTCCAGGGACGAAACCTCTCTGTGGGAGTCTTAGTTCTGCATAGAGTGGTCCAGATAAACAACATAGGCAACATAGGCGTTTTGTTTTATGTTTGTTGATGGGTTGCTGTTGGGAAATAATTGAATAATTTTTGGAAGAAGCAAGATAACAACGTGTAAGCTTAGATAACAAGGATAATAACTAATAATAGTCATATAATATATTTGTATTCTGGAATGACATCAGAAGAATCTACCTAAACATGCAACAGTAGAAGTACTGATAAAAAGAATACTAAAAGTACTTATATGTTTTTGTCTACTCTGGACTGGAAGTCAATAGAAAGACAAGTTAAAAGATATTTTAATTAACCGAAATCCGTGCAAGGCCCGTATTGTCTGCATCCAAACATGACTCGAGGGGTCAGTACCCTTTGGCTATCTATACTTCCAAAGAGAATATCTGGAACCTATTTGTATGTCTTTTGGCTAAGATCATAGCGCAATGTGATGCGGAGATCGGGCCACTGGGATCGAGAAACATAAACAAAACGGAAGTCCAAATCACTAAGCTTCTTTTTTTGTTCTCTTGAAATGTGTATATATCTGCAATGTTGTCTCTCTTGTATGAATTTAACTGTCTTTTTTTTTTTAGTTCACTCAGTGATCCATACAGTTTTATCTTCCACAATTGTTTCTCTAGGCCAGAAGGTTTGCCTAGATAAGTTGTATTTTGGGCAGTCTTGGAGTATGTGATCTGCTGTCTGCACCACAATCCGCATGTGCACATGGCTGATTCGCCAATCTTGAATATTGTATACACGTGGTTGCGTAATCTATTGTGTCCTGTAATGAGGCGCAGAATAATGATTGTTTCTGGTCTGTCCATAATGTGGTAGTCGTCTTGAGGTGGTGTTGGACCACTACGTTAAACAATAGAGTCTAGGTAGACCACATGGGGCCGAAAGGCTCCTAGGTGAGACTAAGAAGCCAAAAAAAAAAACATCTGGATACCAGAGTTGCAATAGAGAAATAAGCCCTACTATATTTATTGAATCCTGGTCTAATGCGTTGTTAAGCTAGTGCAATGAACACACCGCCATAAGCATTTTTATGTGGTTTTCAGTGAAGTCTTTTAGCGTGATGAACTGGAACATGTATTCTGTTGCTTAGTTTGGCCTATCAATTTGTTAGCCTCAATTGTCATGTCAGCTTATTCAGTCCCAAGACTGATATGAAATGTCTAAACTTTCACCATTCCAGATTTGTGACCTGATCATAAACATATTTTTGGGAGATAATGTGGTAGCTTTCCACTGACATCCACATCTACATTGATTGTTTGTGACCTGCGCTTTTGACAGTCAATCCAATGTCGGAATAAGTGAGTATCCTGCTCTGCTCAGATACAGAGTTGTTCTCTTATTATGAAAAAAAAAAAAAAAAAATATTGGGTCCTCTTACTGTGTTTGCTGCATTCTTGTATCTTGGTCATCTCTACCACTACGAAGTACCGATTCTCTACCACTGTCAAGCAGTGAGAGAGCAGATATGATAACACTTTTCTTCACACACTCCAGTACTTTAATAGCTCCGTGGTGAAGGGTTTACGGACGCATTTCGTAATACCGCATGCCGCGCTCAAAACACAGCTGCAGTCGATTTGACAGCAGACCAACTTATGTTTTTTTTAATGAAATGGTATGGGTGCCGGTCGTCGAGAAAGCAATGGCAAACTACTGAACGTAAACTTGCCCAGGAAACACAAACAGCCAAAAAAAATGCTGGGGTTGACTGCTGCGTCATGTAAAGGATAAGCAACTAACTTTTTAAAAACTTTAATAGACAGGCTTTAATTAACTGCTAAGTATTTGTATATTATACATGTATCAGTCTCTCCTGTGACAGTCAATCATGCAAACACACCAGTTCTTACACTAGCAAGCGGTTCTTGATTCAAGTCCACTGGAAAGATCACGCTGAAGAGTTTCTTGGCAGATACATCTTTCTTCCATGGTCTGTCTATGGTCACTTTCACCCAATAGCGTATGAAGCCAAACTGTCCTTCAAAGGAAGTGGGAGAAGTTGGAGGGATTCTGAATTTGAAAGGGTATGTGTACTGTCCTGCTTCTAGAATGCGCTTATCATCAGGGTTTTTGGGAGAGGATGCTGTTGGAAAGATCACATATTGAATAATTGTTACCCTACTGGTCTGTATGACAACACTGCAATTGAAACATATAGTAAGAAAAGACCAGCACAGATAGTTTACAAATCCGAGGCTGAGGAAAACATTACTAAATGAGGTCAAAGTCAGATATTTAAAGTACTTCCGGCTTATAAAGAGGCAGCCACCCGGTTCCCCAAACCCTTATTAAATGATGTGCTGAGTGTCAGATAAGTGCAAAAGAGAGATAAAGCTACGTGAGTGCCTGCATATGCGCGTGTGTGTGTGTTGTGAGTGCATGTGTGTTCGCGTAATATCAAGCGATGGAGAGCAAGAAGCCTATCTGAATGCAGCGTGACAGACAGGACAGAAGATGGAGAGTCGGTACACTACAAATATTGTTTACGATTCGATTCTGCTGGCCTATATTCACACAAATAAAATTTAAATGCACCAATGTTTCCAGGTATTTCGTACACTTGTCTTCAGGCTCCAATAATTCTACATTTGACATTTATTTTTTGTTCGCTCGCTTTAAACTCAAGTGTAGTCCATATAGTATACACGCTATTCCTTCTACTTCTAGTCCACTGGACTGATTTGTGCATGTGGATTAGCTTTCCCGATCACCATGGATTAGCTTTCCCGATCACCAGTGTCTACTGCCATCTCAGGCGAACCCACTCCAACTTCAGAAGTACATGTAATTTACGTTCCCAAGTCAAGGATGAGAAGTCAACATTTTAGTCCAGATGACCAGAGTAGGGCTTGAACCTGCTACCTCGGCATCAGCACCGGATGTTTAAGAGTGGGCGCTCTTATCCATTCGGCCATGCTGATTTCCAATTGGAAATTACATCACAGAAACTAAGAAAATCACAACTCAACAGTGACTTAGACTTACCTTGACTCAACAGTGACTTAGATACTTCGAAATATTCCTCAGTTGCGGAGTGATGGCGTACCTCTTTGAATCTAACTTCGCCTGGTCCTCTCATAGCCTGTTCAGTCCAGTGAACAAAGGCCTTGCCATGAAATGTCATTCGCAAATCTGTATTAGAATAAAATAAATAGTAAATCAAACAAGATATCATTGTTTGGTCAGTTGTGTCAGTCCGATTATGCTTCATTCTTCATTCATCCAGTGAAGCTAACTAAAAGTATACCACAACAAGCAATGATGTACAGACTAAATGGAACAAGAAGAAGAGTCCGACCATGTAAACAATGGACAGAGGGAATAATGGAGTTCGTGGGAATCTCGATATATGAAGCCCATAAATGTGCACTTTCCCCACTGTTTATACTTCACCTCGACACCGCAAGGTACAAGATGAGATGAGATGATCAGTTGAGGGAACAAATGCCTTATCATCAAACGCTATTCACAAATCTGAATTTAAAGACTATAATAAGTAAAACAATAACCCTATTCTACTAACTGTCGTGAAACATAAGGCATTGACCACTATTGGGCATTGTTATGAATTTCTTCAAATTTAAAAAATAAATATGAAAATAATATACTGAAAGTGACTCATAGACATTAGCAGAGGAAGTATGTTGGGAGTCTCCGTGGTGAAGTGGTCAAGCCGTCTGACTCGGGCTCTGAATGTTGTGGGTTTGATTCCGGGCCACGTCCTTCGGTTCATGAGTGCATTTTTTTTACTCCTGAGGGTCGTCGCTGGAGCTACGGAGTTCATGTTTTGTGTGACACTTTCCGCGCTGCAGAAAGAGACTGAGCCATATGGGATCAAACCCGGTGCAATGAAGTCAACCCTGTCGATGTATCGTCCTTCTGTCCAAATTGGAGGTCACGTGTGTCCAAATGCGGACAGGATCAACTCTTCTAATCATTTAGCACAATTAAGTGGGTCAGATAAGCTGGAGACCCCATACCACAATTTGTCATGTTGAACAGTCAAAGATTTTGTTGTAGTCTAAGAAACAGGTGTGAAGATCTACTTGTACTCTGCATCTCTTAACAATGGTTCTCACGTTGACGAGCCGGTCCCTGATTCCTCTGCGTCGTCTGAGACCTGCCTGTACTTCCTGTAATATATATCCCAACTTACTTTAAATCTTCTTCATGATGAATGTGAAGTAAGTACTCCCACAAAAACTATCACAGTAACAGCATGGAATAAGTATTTTACATAGAAACTATCAAAGTAGCAGCATGGAGTAAGTATTTCATATATAAACTATCACAGTAGCAGTATGGAATAAGTATTTCACATAAAAACTATCACAGTAGCAGCATGGAGTAAGTATTTCATATATAAACTATCACTGTAGCAGCATGAAGTAAGTATTTCATACATAAACTATCACAGTAGCAGCATGGAGTAAGTATTTCACACAGAAACTATCACAGTAGCAGCATGGAGTAAGTATTTCACACAGAAACTATCACAGCAGCAGCATAGAGTAAGTATTTCACACAGAAACTATCACAGCAGCAGCATGGAGTAAGTATTTCACACACAAACTATCACAGTAGCAGCATGGAGTAAGTATTTCACACAGACACTATCACAGTAGTAGCATGGAGTAAGTATTTCACACAGACACTATCACAGTAGCAGCATGGAGTAA
>OY992878.1:47359443-47841943 GCA_963921405.1 Cepaea hortensis | reverse complement strand
GACAGCGATGTCCTGTAAAAGGATATGCCAAAAAAAAAAAAAAATACAAGTAAATGGGCATATTCTTAAACAAGTGAATCGGTAAAATTATCTCGGAACAGTCATAACATCTGATGGGAGATGCCTTGAAGAGATTAGAACAAGAATTGCCATGACGAAGGTAGCCTTTTGCAAGATGAAAAACATACTGACCAATAAATAGATATCGATTGAAACGAGAAAAATAGTGTTGAAGTGCTACATAGAACCTGTACTTTTATATGGATGTGGGGCGTGGACAATGAGCAGACAAGCTGAAAAACACCTGATGGCTGTGGAAATGTGGTTTCTGGGGAAAATGCAAAGAATACCATGTACAGATAGAAAAACCAATGAAAAAGTCCTTCAAGAAACAAATGAAGATCGTAAACTGATTAGAGTAATTAGATGTAGACAGTCAACATTTTTTGGGCATGTTATGAGAAGAAATGAATTTGAGAACTTTGTGACAACTGGCAAGATCGAAGGGAACAGACCAAGGGGAAGACCAAAAATTAAATACCTGGAAGGCTTGACCACGTGGCATAGTCGAGACAGAAACACGGAGCTGATCCACGACTCTGGTGATCGAGTGAGATGGCAGAACATGACCGCCCATGCTTATCGGCATGGCACATAATGAATGAAGTCGGGTGTACTGATTAACAGGCTTGACGAAACAATGCCACACAATTCACGCTAAATTATGAAATGATCATTAAAAATAAAACTATTTATTCAAGTTTGTTCAAGACATAATATAGCAACTATAGTTGCCCCTGTCCTACCTTTAACTTGTGTACTCTTGGCCAGCTCAATTATGACGTGCCCTTGGACGGTTTGTCCGGAGAAGTAGACAGCCTCCGTATTGGTCAGGACAATGTTAAATATATTCAGCTTCATGGTGGAATTGTATGACTTGATTTGCCCGATGGGTAGTTGTTAGTTCTGGTGCTTTTCCTTCTCTTAATCACCGATTATGCCTCTTAATCTGTGTGCGGCATTATACGACTGCGTTTCTGATTGCATTACACTGCTGAAATTTGACTGTTATAGGACCAATCCCTGTAGGAAATACAGAGATTTAGAACCATACAGATTGTAGGTATCAATACTAAATACATGTTGCATGCCCTTTGCAGGGCATTGCGATCAATCCCAAGTTGATTTTCTAGGCAATGTTAAGGTAAGTAGTTAACCGTTAAAAGTCAACATCCAAGTCCAACTGACAGGTATCGGTGGAATGAACCCTCTACCCTGTCAACAAGCAAGTACGTAATCGTTTCTGAGAATAAGGATGATTTAACATATATTCAACAACATAAAACGGTACATATCCGGGAAGGTTAACCCGGACAACAAATGCCCGCAGAAGTCGGATGTGTCGGCCGAAAGGCGCAAGTATCGCAGCTCTGCTGTAAACAGGCACAATGCAATTACATCCGAAAAACAATACTCCGGATGAAGAAGAAGAAGAGGAGGAGGAAGAGGATGGGGATCAAGAGGAGGAAGTGGAGGAGGAAGATGAAGAGGAGGAGGGGGAAGAGGAAGAAAAAGAGGAGGAGGAAGAGGGGAGGTGGATGAAGAGGATGAGGAGGCGGAAGGAGGAGGAAGAAGGAAGAGGAAAAAGAAGTAAGAGGAAGAAGAAGGAAGAGGAAAAAGAAAGAAGAGGAAGAAGGAGGAAGCAGGAAGAGGAAGAAGGAAGAACGAACGAACGAACAAACAAACTTTATTTTCAAAGGGTAACAAATTGGGCACGCAGGCCTGTCTTACATTCGGCCCTTCCAATCACTCATCTTTCGCTCATCAATAGTGCATGATACATTCACACAGGAAAAAAACACATTGTCAAATGAATGTTGTAAACATAAATAATACATATTACCATATTATGAGACACATCCCCACCCACCCACATATCCTCTACCCACCACACGTCCCCCACACACACATCCCCCAACCAGCCACACACACACATCCCCCAACCAACCACACACACACACCCAGGTACACATACATGTCCCCCATCCACCCAACTATCCCCACCCACACACATCCCACACCTACACACATCTCACCACGCGCCCATACATCTCCCACCCACCATACATCCCCACACACACATCCCCCAACCAACCACATACACACCCCCCAGTCACACATACATGTCCCCACGCACACAATCCCCCGCCCACACACATCTCTCCACCCTAACACACATCTCCCACCCACCACACATCCCCCACTCATCCCATAACCCACCACCACTCTCCCACCCACAAAGCCTCCACCACCCACCCACACCCCCAACCGCCCAACCAAACACATATCACCCATCCACATACCCTCCACCCCCCCCCCCACCCCAAACTAACCCAGCCAAACATATATCCCCATCCACACATCCCCCACCAACACACACATCTCCCTGCCAACCCACACATCTCGCACCTACCAACTCACACATCCCGCACCCACCCACACATCCCCCACTTACGTACATCATCCACCCACACAATCTCCACCCACTCACCCACACATCTCAGACCCACCCACACCCCTCCCACCCATCCCCAATCTACACACACTCACCTTCTTCTTCTTCTTTCTTTCTTTCTTTCTTTCTTTCTTTCTTTCGAAGAAGAAGAAGAAGAAGAAGAAGAAGAAGAAGAAGAAGAAGAAGAAGAAGAAGAAGAAGAAGAAGAAGAAGAAGAAGAAGAAGAAGGAAAAGGAAGGAAGGAAGACAGACAGACAGACAGACAGACAGACAGACAGACAGACAGACAGAAAGAAAGAAAGAAAGAAAGAAAGAAAAAGACGAGGAAGAAACGGTACATTAATATCTATATAAATAAACGAAAGAAGCATGGACAACAAATAAGAAATTACAACATTAATTTAGGCCATAGTACACAGAAGAATTGATTGTATTTCGTGGAAAGAATGGGAAATAAATATAAAGGAGTGGGAGATAGAAATGTAGGTAGAGATAATAGTAGTAGTGAAAAAAACACAGGTTATGTATTTTCTCTTCTTCTTTCGTTCGCTTGAAATTGTTTGCCTATTTTTGCTATGCTGTCGCCTGTATAAACTTCACAGTGAGCGCGCGCGCGCGCGCGTGTGTGTGTGTGTGTGTGTGTGTGTGTGTTTTTTTTTTTTTTTTTTTTTTTAAGTTCACTCAGTAGTTCATAGAGTTTTATCTTCCACTGTTTTTTTCCCCACCTAGGCCAGAAGCTTTGCCTCATCATCATCATCAAGTGCCCTGCCAGCTGGCGTAGATGTTCATGGCTCTCCACAGATCTTGGTCTTTGGTGTTCTGGGTCAACTCTGCTGATGATATTCCTCCATGCCACCGTCTCAATCCATCCAGCATCATTTCTCTTGGTCTTCCTCTGCCTCTATTCCCCTCGATCTTTCCAGCTGTCACGATGTTCTCCAATGCTTCTCTTCTCATCACATGACCAAAGAAAGCTGTTTGTCTCTTTCTTATTGTTGTATGTAATGTTCTAGTTTCGTTGTCGTATTTGGGACAGTCTTGGAGTATGTGATCTGCAATATGCGGCGCCAGTCCACATGTGTACATGGCTGATATACCAATGTTGGGTATTTTGGTCACATTAAAGAACACTGCACTCTAAAAAAAATCATACGTTGAGAGGTATGTCTTGCTGACAGGTATGAGTGGCGGGTAAGAAGGGTATTTTGTGCAAATCACTCAGACCGTGAGGTTAAAAGAGTAGCGCCCGGTATGACCACTTCTGCTGGTTCTATGGAACCTCGTGCAAGACTTCTGCTGGTTCTATGGAACCTCGTGCAAGACTTCTGCCCTACGTCTAAATGGTACACCAAGGACATACGGCACTTCGTGAGACCTGAAATGAAGTGGACGAGGAACCCCCAGAGACGCAATGCGCACAATTTACTGGCATGTGGTAAATGCTCTGATATTCATCAGTCCACTCCCAAATCATGAGTTACGCGATTCAGCAAGATCCCAACATGTGGTGTAGCAATTAAGGTCCTGAAGACGGAAGCAATCGACTAGAAGGCGCGCCGCAATACACTGTTTGTCACACGTCATCACTCAGGAAATAGAACTAAATACATATTTCTATAACCGATTGAAACAACCCACTGAAACAAACAGATTGTCACACACTATCAGACAGAAAATATAACTAAATACAAATTTCTATAACCGATTGAAACAACCCTACTAGATGTCAAACTACGAAAATCTGTAAGATCAGCAGAAGACAGTGCAAGTCATGCAGAAAACAAATTTGAATATATAGTCTAATTCCAAGCGAACGAAATGAAGAAGGTGATGATGACAACCATGCTGGGATGAAGGATGAAAGTGGTTTCAGTGATACAAATAGGAAGATAATATTAATAATACTAATATCAAGATATATAATATTATATACGAAGCAGCAGAATGGCAGACTGACAAAGATGAGAGACAGGAAGTGTTGGAGATCCAATACAGCCAACCTTCGTCATGAAGCACATAATTGATTGTATTATGTTACCCCACAAAATATAGCTGCGGTGTTTTAGTAGTTAGTTCACTTCACTGCCAAAACACCAGTATTGGGTTGTACCCTTCCCCTTAGCACTGACAGCTATTTATTTATGTTTCACCACAATATGACTTTGATGTCGGCCAGGTTTCGTGAAATTAGTAGCCAAGTTTTCTTTTGGAAAGTTTAGATGACTCAACATGTTAGCCTTTGTTCGGCCACCGAACGCATTGGACTAACTCCATATAACCTATAACACATGCTTTGATAGTATGTAACAGTGCTGATTTTACTTTAACTTCTCGTGTTACAAAAATCTGCAAGGGTCCATTATAGAGCCAAGAATAGTAACTCTGTAATTAGAGAAGTACAGTATTTGCTGTGTATATGCTGAGAACATTAACACAGCGCTTTACAGAAGTAAATAAAGGCTTACATCTTTGCTTTATTGACTACACAAAGGCTTTCGATAAAGTAAGACATGCCAACACGATAAAGATGCGTGCAGATCTACAAATTTATGGAAAAGACCTTAGACTTGTAAAAAAAACATATTGGAAACAACAAGCTGCCATAAGATTAATAATGAAGTAGGTCAATATCAGCCTATTAAGAGAGGTGTATGACAAGAATACATGATGTCTCCAGATCTTTTTTGCAGTGAAAATATGTTTTAGAAATTTAGAAGATATGAGAGGAATCGCTTTGGGGGGACAAGTGAGGAATAATATGAAAAAGCAACGGAGATGTGCTTTTAAAGAACGATGAGAACACGTTAGATTAATACAAAATAAAGTAATGAAGATATCTTGAAAGAAATTAGCCCAGAAAGATAAATGCATCATTTCAAATTTGTTGGGCAGTTCATGGACACACACAAAAAAGAGCTAGAGTACGTCGTGACACGGCAAGTTGGAGGGAAGGAACAGAGAAGAACCAACAGGGAAGAACCAACAGAGAAGACGCTGGACAGTCTGAAATCATGGCCCCGAGCTGTAGATACATTTGTTGCATGAGCAAGTAGATGATGTGTCAGCATAAACACTGACAAGTGCACCACCGCTCAATTTACCCTCTCTCCAAAACAAAAGGCAGGGATCGTCCAGATAAA
The DNA here is from genome assembly GCA_963921405.1 of Cepaea hortensis. Classification (NCBI taxonomy): domain Eukaryota; kingdom Metazoa; phylum Mollusca; class Gastropoda; order Stylommatophora; family Helicidae; genus Cepaea; species Cepaea hortensis. The sequence goes on along the minus strand of OY992878.1, from coordinate 47,836,288 downwards.
TGGAACACCCCTAAGAGAAAATAAAGAACCAACATACCTTGGAGTAACATTTGATGACAGGCTGACATGGAGAAAGCACATCAACAAAGCAGTAGCAAAAGCCAGAAGGAATATAGCCATCCCGAGAAAGCTATATGGAACCATATGGGGAGCCAGTGGAAAAATACTTAGCAAAGTTTATCAACAGAGCATACGACCACACCTGGAATACGGGTCAACTGCGCGGTGTTCAGTATCAAAAACCACACTACAAGAGCTGGACAAGGTGCAAAATCAAGCAGTTAGAGTCACCACTGGAGGGATGAGATCAACTCCTATAGTGGAAATGGAGAAGATGGGGAGGACACAAGCACTGAGTGAGCGCAGAGATACGAAAACGCTAAAGCAAGCAGGAAAGTTCCTCAGCTTGCCAGGCCACCCTATGAAGAACAGATTTGAAAACTTAGCTATGGGGCGGTTGAAAAGAAGTAGTTTCATCCACCAGGCCGAACGACTCTGCAGAGAAACCACCGATCTGCCCACAGTTGGTATCCACCAGATAACTATTCCAGAGCGAACTCAATGGAAAGATGACATCCTGAATATTTGGTGAATGGGTCAATCAATTAATCATGTGCCATACCGGAAAGCGTGGGCGGTCATGACTCGCCATTTCACTTGATCACCAGAGTTGTGGATCAGCTCAGTGTTCCTGTCTCGTCCATGCCATGTGGCCAAGCCATCCAGGTATTTTCCTCTCGGTCTTCCTCTTGGTCTGTTCCCTTCGATCTTGCCAGTTGTCACTAAGTTCTCCAATCCATTTCTTCTCATAACATGTCCAAAATATTGTGACTGTCTACGTCTAATTTCTCTAATCAATTTACGATTTTAATTTGTCTCCTGTAGTACTTGGTCATTGGTTTTTCTGTCTGTCCATGGTATTCTTTGCATTTTCCTCAGAAACCATAATTCTGCAGCCATCAGATGTTTTTCAGCTTGACTGCACACTGTCCAAATTTCACATCCATACAAAAGAACAGGCTCTATGTATCCCCTCAACACTATTTTTCTCGTTTCAGTTGACATCTTTTTATTGGTCAGAATGTATTTCATCTTGCTAAAGGCTAATTTCGCCATGGCGATTGAAGGGGTGCATGGGCCAAAAAAGGTTGAGAATGTGTCATCTAGAGGGCTATTGATGGAAAACAGCTTCCACGTGAGCATTACCCTGGTTACAGACGTGCACCGTTTCTTGCATCTTTGTTCCAGACTCCAATGTCACCATACCCAGGCAACATTGAGCACTATGTACATAATCCCGAACAGTGGAATCAAGGCACGAATGAATTCGTCCACTTTCCTGTAGCAACACTAATGCTAATTAAACAGTATGTGTTGTAGCCTTTCCCATGCGAACGGAAACAACAGTTGTATTGTTATGGTTATTTCCTCTCAAAAACAGAATGATCTCAAGTGGGAACGTAACATCAATAACATTAGATATGTGGATGATACAGTATTGATTGCAGACAATATGCAGGCTCTGCAACATTTAGTAGATGCAGTTGTTGCACACGATGAACAACTAGAGTTAGAATTAAATTGTAAGAAGACACAGATTATGGTCGTAACTAGGAAGAATGAAATACCACAATGTAATCTACAGGTAAATGAGAATATTCTTAAACAAGTGAATCGATACAACTATCTCGGAACAGTCATAACAACCGATGGGAGGTACCTTGAAGAGGTTAAAAACAGGAATCGCCATTGCGAAAGTAGCCTTTTGCAAGATGGAAAACATATTGACTAATAAAAAGATGACAATTATAACGAGAAAAAGAGTGTTGGGGTGCTACACAGAACCTATACTTTTGCAAGGTTGTTAAGAGTGGACAATGAACAGACAAGCTGAAAAACATCCTTTGACTGTGGAAATGTGGTGTCTGGGGAAAATGCTAAGAATACCATGGACAGACAGAAAAACCATTGTCCAAGTCCTACAAGAAACAAATGAAAACCGTAAACTGATTGGAGAAATTCGACGTAGACATCATCATCATCAAGTACCATGCCAGCTGACGTAGGCATTCATGTCTCTCCACATATCTCGGTATTTGGTTTTCTGGATCAACTCTGCTGCTGATATTCCTCCACGCCACCGTCTCAATCCATCCAGCATCATTTCTCTTGGTCGGCCTCTGCCTCTCTTTGCCTCGATCTTTCCAGTCGTCACGATGTACTCTAGTACCTCTCTTCTCATCACATGACCGAAGAAAGATGTTTTTCTCTTCCTTATTGCTGTATTTAATGTTCTAGTTTCATTAGCCTCTTTCAGGCAATCGTTGTTATCTACCCTGGCAGTTCAAGGAATTCGCAACATTCGTCTCAGGAACCACTTCTCTGTTGCTTCTAATTTCTTCTTAATTTGTTCATTTACATTCCAAGATCCACTTCCCTTCAGGAAAAGATCTATATAGCATTTCAGCACTCTCTTGCTTACATTCAGTGATAGTGACATTGCATAAGATACTCTACATTTTCTGAAATGCAGCTTTTGTTTGCCCTATTCTGCTCTTAATCCACTTTGTTAAGAATTTTCCCTTCTATTTCTATTTCGTATTTTGGTGTCACATTTTCTTTCATATCTCCATTGTTACGGTTTTCTTGATATTCAAGGAGAGTCCTTTCTTTGCACTCTCTGTTACATCAAATCCAACAATTGTTGTAGATCTGTTGCATTATCCGCAGCTAATACTGTGTCTGCCGGTATCCATGGCGAAGGGGTTTAGGACACTGTTTGTAATACTCACGTACGAAACACAGCTGCGCGAGATTCAGCAGCGGATAGCGTCTCGTTGGTTTCTCACGGACAGGTATGTAAGCCGGTCGTTCAGAAAGCAATGGCAAACTTCTGAACGTAAAACTTGCCAAGACATCAGCAGCAGCTGAAAAATGCTGGTGTTGACTGCAATGTCCTGTAAATAGAATATGAAAAAAAAAAATACGGTGTCTAACCGTAAAGGTCTTGTAACTCGGAGGGCAGTTATTCGCCCTGATCCAATAGCGGCACTTGCTTGTACCAACACGTCACGTGTACACCCCACGTCATCAACGTTTTCGTCGAGCTGTGTTTTACACTTACTTAAATTGTAGACAATGAAAAGAACAAATTGACCGGTGCAAGTAAATAAAACAGATTGCTCTTACAGATTTCTTCTTAAGAGGGCCCACTTGGCTTGAAAATGTACAGCGAAGCGATAGAGACGCGAAGGAAGGCGAGAAGCCATCCAGTCCAAGAGCCGACTGTAATTGTCAAGATAATAACGATAAGTGTCAAACAAATTATTGTGTTTGAGACGACAATGAAAATCTTAACATTGAAGGTCATCATCATCTACCCTTTTTGCTGTCAGGCGTCGAGGGGAGCAGAAGTTGACGTTCAAGAGCCAGATGGGTGGCACTGGATAGTTTCATTCCGTGTGATTGTATATTGCAATCCCAAAGAAATCAGGAACCTTAGAATGTGATCAACATAGAACAATTAGTATAATGAGTCACATCACAAAGATTTTGTTACGAATTATCATGCAAAGAGTGAGGAAGAAAATACCTGAAATAGGGGAAGACCAATGTGGGTTTGTAGAAGGAAAGGGTACAGTAAATGCTGTGTATATGCTGCGAACAGTTATTGAACGTGCTTTAGAAGTAAACAAGGATATACATCTTTGCTTTATTGACTACACAAAGGCTTTTGATAGAGTTAGACATGTCAACATTGTGGATATGCTTGCAGATCTACAAATTGATGGGAAAGACATTAGACTTATAAAAAACATATATTGGAAACAACAAGCTGCCATAAGGATTGATAATGAAGTAGGACAAAATCAACCTATTAAGAGAGGTGTTAGGCAGGGATGTGTAATGTCTCCAGATCTTTTTTCCCTATTCAGTGAAAATATTTTCAGAAATGTAGAAGACCTAAATGGAATCAGCATTGGAGGACGAAACATAAATAACATTAGATATGCAGATGATACAGTATTGATTGCAGACAATGCACAGGATCTGCAACAATTAGTAGACGCTGTTGTTGTACACAGTGAGCAGCTGGGGTTGGAATTAAATTGTAGGAAGACACAGGTTATGGTCGTCACTAGGAAGAACGAAGTACCACAATGTAATATACAAGTAAATGGGGATATTCTTCAACAAGTGAATCGGTTCAATTATCTCGGAACAGTCATAACATCTGATGGCAGATGCCTTGAAGAGATTAGAACAAGAATCGCCATTGCGAAAGTAGCCTCTAGCAAGATGAAAAACATTCTGACCAATAAAATGATGTCAATTGAAACGAGAAAAAGAGTGTTGAGGGGATACATAGAGCCTGTTCTTTTGTATGGATGTGAAACTTGGACAATGTGCAGTCAAGCTGAAAAACATCTGATGGCTGCAGAAATGTGGTTTCTGAGGAAAATGCAAAGAATACCATGGGCAGACAGAAAAACCAATGACCAAGTACTACAAGAGACAAATGAAAATCGTAGATTGATTAGAGAAATTAGACGTAGACAGTCAAAATTTTTTGGACATGTTATGAGAAGAAATGGACTGGAGAACTTAGTGACAGCTGGCAAGATAGAAGGGAACAGACCAAGAGGAAGACCGAGAGGAAAATACCTGGATGGCTTGGCCACATGGCATGGACGAGACAGGAACACTGAGCTGATCCACGACTCTGGTGATCGAGTGAAATGGCGAATCATGACCGCCCACGCTTTCCGGCATGGCACATGATTGATTGATTGATTGATTGTACAATGTCTTTGATATCGTCAATCCATGTTATTTTCATGCGTCCTCCATCTCTCTTACTAGATCTTATTTGATGTAGCCATATTGCTGGTAACTAAAAGTGTTCCATTGAAGATATAGATTCTAAATTCTCTCAGTCGAGCAACCAAACATTTCAGGGAGCGTAGCTGGAACTACCACCAAGGAACTGCGAAATGACAGTAAGTTTCAAACCAACACTGTTAGGCCAGAATTGAAAATTTTTGTTTGGAAACTTAAAAAGCGAAAAGCACGACAGATCTTATGACTCTTATGTATACTTCATGTGTCAGGAGGCTGAAAATACAAAGATGAATCCTGAATATGCTCCTTTAGCCTTTAACAACGTGCGTGCGTTAGTTAGTTAGTTAGTTAGTCGACAGATCATCCTCATTGCACATCGAACCATTCAGTCCATAAGTGCTCGGATCCCCTCCTCAGCAAATCCCGCAGCGTGTAGCGGCTAACGACGCCAGTTCTGTGTTGGTTTATCAATCTTCTTTGGCTTCCTACGTAGTGTTCTTGTTTGGCCACCCCTCTTTTAATTTGCTGCTCTAGCAGTCTGGCCATTGTTGTAGATTCACAGTCATCACTTGGTTCTCGCAAAAGTCTTACTTCTCGTAGAGCATTCAGAATGTCAGCCTGGTCCATGGCGTGTCCGCCCTCCACAGTAGTCTCACCTGCGAGCTTGTCAGCCCGCTCATTTCCTTGTACTCCCGCATACCCTGGCACGAAGATGAAACTAATCTTTGCCAGCCGAGACCGCTCCAGAGGCAGCAACCATTCTCTTCGGATCGACCCCTCCTCTATCCTCTTGATCATGTTCATTGAGTCGCTAAGGAAACAAGCCCTAGTGAATGTCTGTGTCTCGAGCCATGTTATTGCTTTACTTACTGCCATGACTTCCATGGTCAGGCTACTTGTGGTTTCAGTGAAAGCACCAGAGTCCTCCTTCACAATTCTCCCTCCGGCCCGAGCTGTAAAAACCCATGAGCTTCTCACATGTCGGACGACCGACCCATCTGTGTAGATGACCGCGTCACTGTCTAGCGAATTCTCGAAAATCAACGCTTGTACTTCAGCCTCCACAGCAGCCGGATTTTCTTGTCTGCATTTCCTATCTAGTTGGATGCAAACTGAAAAGGATGTGCAGAAGTCTGTTGGCACTTGCACCCACTCCTCGCCAGGTTCTAAGTCCTCAAATAAACACACCTGTTGAAGAATGTCTTCGGCTTGACCCATCCACGACCGTCCTCTTTTTAACCTGCTGCCCTTCACCTTCCTAATTTCACTATGCAGTGGATGTTGTGTGTTTGCGTTAACTCTGAGGTAGGCGCGTGCCCTGCAAACTTGTATTCTCTCTTCAATGGTTGGAAAATCAAGAAGTTAGCGCATCGCCCTGCATGCTGTATCTCTTGTACATCCAAGAATAATGCGCATAGCTTCATTCTGTATCCTTTCCATCCTTTCTATCTGCTTATGGCTGAGAGTCAGGATTGTGCGTTAAAAATGCTGCAATATATTATGAATGCACATTTCATGACATTGGAAGACGCAACAAGTGATGGCTATATGAAAGCTCTAGTGACGTATCAATAACTTAAGTGTTCTCGTGATGAGATCTTTGACTGGGCCTCCAATAAAGGAATTTAATTTCAAAATGTGCAGCATTATTTGATTCGTATTTTCTTTGCCCGTGTTTAAAAAATTAAAATAAAAATATGCTGGCTTCTGGAGGAAAGGGGTCTGGCTCCTGAATCAAGTTTAGATTATGCCATCCCAAGATCTGTATGTTTACCCTTGTGTGCAAAAAAAAAAAACTTGCTTTCCAGTAGAACATATTTAGCTAATTTATTCTAGCCTCCACGTTTAAAATCGCACATACGATCTGCACCATTCTCAGCAGTAAAGGTACGTGTGTGCTCAGCGAGTGTAGCCTTGCTGTCTGTTGAGTCAGGTTCTAATCTATTGAGTTAGGGCACAGGTCTATCAATCAGGAAACCCGCGTTCTAATCTATTTAGTTAGCTACCAGTCTACGAATCAAGAAACCCGGGTTCTAATCTGCTTGTTTAGCGACTTCAAGGCATAATCGCAGATTAGTGCGGAGTCTTGGAAAAGGGAAGGTGTGGCCGGAGTCAGCCTAGATTCTACTGGCAGGAGTTAATAATCGAAAACTGCCTCTACAGGAAAGAGCTCCATAATGAGGCACAATATAAAAAGTTAGCTGTGGTGGGCTAGCATGGCCGAATGGATAAGAGCGCTTGCTCTTAAAACTTCCAGTGTGCTCACGCCGAAGCAGCGAGTGCAACTCCTACACCGGACCAGGGGCGTCACTAGGTTGGTGCGGGGGGTGCGGGCCGCACCGGGTGACACCATCAAACGGTGACACCAAAATAAAAAAAATTGCAAATTTGACAAAGCAGACATAGCAAAATAACAAAAATTTAACTTTGTCCCAGTTTGTCGAAGTTCTTTATTTATGTTTTACCTGAAGTATTAAGTTATATTGTTCAATTTGTTTTCTTTCTTATGTCCTTATTAACTTTTTGACTTATTTTACAAACATTACTATATACGATTATATATGGTACAGGAACACTCGGAAGAAGACCATGGTGAAAGTCTAGAGGGGTGACACCAAGAGTTTACCGCACTGGGTGACACCAACCCCAGTGACGCCACTGCACCGGACAGTTGGACTAAAATGTTGACTTATCTTCTTTGACAACTACCAGAGAAGTCGAAGGGGGTTCGCCCGATAGCGAGGGACACTGGTAACAGGGAAAGCTAATCAACAAGCAAAAATCAGTCCAGTGTAGAACGTGTATGGACTACGCTTGAGTTCAAAGCGAGCGAACGCAAAAAAGTTACTTGCGTATCCTTTTACAGGATTTCGCAGTCAACCCCATCATTTTTTTTTCGTTGTTTGTGATTTCTTGGCAAGTTTACGTTCAGTAGTTTGCCATTGCTTTCTGAACGACTGGTACCCATACCATTGTATGAAACCTACGCAAGGCGGTCTGCTTCCAAATCTCTCTCGGCTGTGTTTCGAACGCTGTATGTGGAATTACGAACTGCGTTCGTAACTCCTTCACCGCAGAGACGGAAAAGTATAACTGTCGTATAAAGTTGTGAATGGCGTAACTAATGTACACCGGTAGATCTATTGTGATACAAATAATGTACACCGGTAGATCTATTGTGATACAACTATTGTACACCGGTAGATCTATTGTGATACAACTAATGTACACGGGTAGATCTATTGTGATACAACTAATGTACACCGGTAGATCTATTGTGATACAACTAATGTACACCGGTAGATCTATTGTGATACAACTAATGTACACCGGTAGATCTATTGTGATACAACTAATGTACACCGGTAGATCTATTGTGATACAACTAATGTACACCGGTAGATCTATTGTGATACAACTAATGCACACCGGTAGATCTATTGTAAAAATAAAGGGGGGGGGGGGGATCAGCAGTTGTGGATTTAATATCATGAGCATATTACAACACCGGCAAAAGTACAACACTGGCAATGGTACAACACCAGTAGTGGTACAACACCAGTAGTGGTACAACACAAGTAATGACACAACACCAGTAGTGGTACAACACCAGTAGTGGTACAACGCCAGTAGTGGTACAACACAAGTAATGACACAACACCAGTAGTGGCACAACACCAGTAGTGGTACAACACCAGTAATGGCACAACACCAGTAGTGGTACAACACAAGTAATGGCACAACACCAGTAGAGGTACAACACCAGTAGTGGTACAACACCAGTAGTGGTACAACACTAGTAAAGGTACAACACCAGTAGTGGTACAACACAAGTAATAGCACAACACCAGTAGTGGTACAACACCAGTAGTGATACAACACCAGTAGTGGTACAACACCAGTAGTGGTACAACACAAGTAATAGCACAACACTAGTAGTGGTACAACACCAGTAGTGATACAACACCAGTAGTGGTACAACACCAGTAGTGGTACAACACAAGTAATAGCACAACACCAGTAGTGGTACAACACCAGTAGTGATACAACATCAGTAGTGGTACAACACCAGTAGTGATACAACATCAGTAGTGGTACAACACAAGTAATGGCACAACACCAGTAGTGGTACAACACCAGTAGTGGTACAACACCAGTAGTGATACAACACCAGTAGTGGTACAACACCAGTAGTGATACAACACCAGTAGTGGTACAACACTAGCATCAGGACAATACCGGAAGTGGTTCAAAACGAACAATTGTACAACACAACAATGGGTCGGCGCCAGCAATGGGATAACACTAACAATTGTAGAGCATTCATTCATCATGTGCCATGCCAAAGTTGACGGGGGAATGTGTGTGGGGAGGGGGGGGGTCACATTTTGGCATCGCACACGATCACCAGAGCTGTGGATCAGCCTTGTGGCCACGCCATCTAGATATTTTTCTCTATGCTTCCCCTTGTTCTTTTCTCCACAACCGTGCCAATAGTCACAAAGATTTTTTAGCTTTTCCTCGTTTCATACTGTGCCCAAAAGATTTTGCTACGTCTAATTTCTCTTATCAGTTTACGGTGTTCGTGTGTTTCTCCTAAGATTTGCTCAATGATATTTCTGTGTGTCCTTGGTATTCTTTGCATTTCCCCCAGAAACCACACTTTCACCGCCATTAGATGTTTCTATGCTTGTCTGTGTATTGTCCACGTCTCACATCCATACATAAGTACAGATTCTATGTAGCATTTCAAAACTCTTTTTTATCGTTGCAGTTGATATCTTTTTATTGATCAGTATGTTTTCTTTGTATTTCTTTTTTGATCAGTATGTTTTCTAAGTGTGTCAGATCTTAGTCAGATATGACTGAGCTACCGTATGACAGTAGACGGTACTACCTGCTTTCTGTCAGCGCCGAATGTTGGGCGGCGCTTACCAAACCCGACACCCCACATTGTGCCAACGGCTTCGGGCGGAAGAGCGCAATTGGGAGGGTACTAGCCTTATTCTGGTGCGAGGAAATGCAACCCAAAGACAAAATAAGTCATGGCAGGGCAGACCAGGCCCTAAGCCTTGGTTGGCAGCTGGTCTAGGATCGAAGCTCCGACAGGCGGACAGTTAGAGCATTGCTTTGCTGATCCGGCAGCTTCTGCAGCTTGTCTTGTTCCAGATGTATAGGTGTTAACTTTCCTCTGGAGTGAACTAGGCAGGCCGAGAGAGGGATCATGCTGCATGGGCAACACATGGTTTCTTTATTTTAGCCCAGGCTTTGTGCTATGGAGAGGCAATAACTCCATCCCTGGTCTTAACCGGTCTCGGAATCAAAGCGAGAGGCAACTGTTACGGGTTATAAGTCCTTGTCAGTTGGCGTAGACATGGGGCGCCACGCGTTGCCTCTGACGGTGGGAGACACCTACAGGTGTCACTGATCAGCTACCGCCCGCCTCAAGCTGGGCAGCCCCCAGCCAATTGAGTGCTGATCCACCACAGCCTGCCTGCTTCAATGGGTGCTTGGGGCTAGGACAAAATCTAAATCTCAGGCTGTAAAACCAATGCACCAGGTAATAATAAAAACAATAGAAACCTCAAGCTACGGCTTGCAACCTATAACGTGAGAACCATGTGTCCAGGATTTTCCACTGACTTGACAAATATTGACGATGTGAGAAAAACGGCTGTGATTGATGCTGAACTCAATCGTCTTAACATTGATATTGCTGGCCTGCAGGAGAATCGCCTCGCTGAGGAAGGGTCACTCAGGGAAAACAATTACACCTTTTTTTGGAAGGGAAGAGGGCAGACAGAAAAAAAGCAACATGGTGTGGGCTTTGCAGTGAAGAATTCGCTACTGGGAATGATTGATATCCCAGCTGGAGGTAATGAAAGATTATTATCACTGCGCTTGGCAACCTCTTGTGGATTTGCCACCATTCTCACTGCATATGCACCGACACTCGCTTCCTCTGATGATGTGAAGGATACGTTCTATGAGCAGCTAGACTCTGCGATCAAGGCAGTTCCAAAATCCGACTACATTTATATGCTCGGTGATTTCAATGCTCGTGTGGGCAAGGACTCGAGTTCATGGCCAGTGTGCCTTGGAAAATACAACATCGGTCGCATGAATGATAATGGGCAAAGGCTGCTGGAGCATTGAACTAGAAATGACCTATGTATTACAAACTCCTTTTTTAAAACAAAAGAGATGCATAAGGTCACATGGAAACATCCAAGATCCAGCCATTGGCATCAGCTGGACTTCATTATCACACGGAGACAACATCTGAACCATACATCATTAACTCGAAGTTACCACAGTGCTGACTGTGATACAGATCATTCTTTGGTTGTTGCAAGGGTTAGACTGAGACCAATGAGAATCTACACAGCTAAACACAAGTCTAGCCCCAGGATTAATATTACTAACACTCACGATCCTGGAAAGTGCTTTGAATTTCAACAGCAACTTGAGGACGCTTCTATGATACATCAGAAAATTGTATAGTAAATGATAAATGGAGTAAACTTAAGGAAACTAATTATAAAACAGCGGTAGGGGTTTACGGCACTGTGGATCATAAGAGGCAGGACTGGTTTGCGGCAAACAGCCAGATACTGCAGCCCTTGATTGATAAAAAGAAGATAGCTCTCTTAAGAAACAAGGAAAGACCAACGCGTAACACTCTGAGTGAGCTGAAGCAAGCGAGGAAGGATGTACAAAAGGCTGCCAGGCAGTGTGCGAATGACTATTGGATCAAGTTATGTGAGTCCATTCAAATCGCAAGTGATAAGGGAAACATCAGAAGCATGTATGAAGGGATAAAGAAAGCCTGTGGTCCAATGATCAAAAGAAGTGCACCGCTGAAAACCTTGACTGGACAAATCATCACTGATAAGAAACAGCAGACGGATAGATGGGTCGAGCACTATTTAGAGCTTTACTCAAGTGAGACCAAGCTAGCGGATGATGCCCTCAACGCCATAGAGGCCCTGCCAACTCTTGACCACCTGGACACACTTCCCACTATAACAGAAGTTAAGTGTGCTATAAATGAGCTTGCACCTGGCAAGGCTCTAGGTAAGGATGGGATTCCAATAGAGGTGATCAGGAGTGGGCAAGACACACTCGCTCTACAGATCCACCAGCTAATAGAGCTATGCTGGCGAGAAGGACAAGTCCCATAGGATTTCAAAGATTTAAACATCATAACGCTGTACAAGAACAAGGGAGATCGGAGCGACTGTAACAACTATAGGGGTATCTCACTTCTGTGTATTGTTGGGAACGTATTTGCCAGAATTGTCCTGCGCAGACTTCAAGTCCTGGGAGATCAAGTCTACCCCGAATCACAGTGCGGCTTCCGCCAGACCGGTCTACCATTGATATGATATTCTCATTGTGACAGATGCAAGAAAAATGCCGGGAACAAACTCAGCCACTGTTTATTGCCTTCATCGACCTCAAACAGGCATTCGATTTGGTCAGTCGTGAGGGTCTGTTCAAAGCACTAAAGAAGATTGGCTGCCCACCAACTCTTCTGTCCATTGTGAAATCGTTCCACACAGGCATGAAGGGTATAATCAAGTTTGGTGGCTCAACTTCAGAAGAGTTTGAAATCAAGAGTGGAGTTAAGCAAGGTTGTGTACTATCCCCCACCCTCTTTGGGATATACTTTTCACTTCTACTGAAATATGCCTTTCGTGATCAGGATGGTGGTATATACATTCACTCACGCTCACATGGCGGCCTCTATAATGCTCAGAGATTGAAGGCCAAGACCAAAATTAGCAGGGTACTAATCAGAGAGTTGCTTTTTGCGGATGATGCTGCGATTACGACCCACTCTGAGGAAGAATTACGACATCTACTATCTGCATTCTCCAATGCTTCTTCTGAATTTGGTTTAACAATTAACAAAAAGAAGACACAGATTATGTCCCAAGTTGCACATGGTGTACCATCAACCTTTATTGACGACGCCGAACTGGAGATAGTAGACCATTTTACATATCTAGGATCAGAGGTAAATAGCAAATTATCCCTCTATCAGGAAATCAACATCAGGATTGGCAAGGCAGCAACAACAATGAACATGTTAGCAAAAAGAGTCTGGGAGAACAGGAAGCTTACTGCCAAAACAAAAGTCCTCGTCTACCAAGCCTGTGTCCTTAGTACTCTTCTTTATGGCAGTGAAACCTGGACAACTTACTCACGCCAAGAGAAACGTTTAAACAGCTTTCATATGCGGTGTCTGCGAAGAATACTTGGTATTAAGTGGCAAGACAAAATCACAAATACTGAAGTATTGGAAAGATCAGGTTGTGTGATGGTGTATTCCATGCTCAGTCTTCGTAGACTTAGATGAATAGGACACGTTAGGAGGATGAATGATGGTAGAATACCAAAGGACATCTTTTTTGGTGAATTACAGACGGGTAGGAGATCTCAGGGTCGGCCTCTACTACGATACAAAGATGTGTGTAAGCGCGACATGATTGATACAGACATCGATAATACACATTGGGAGCACGTCGCCGCTGAACGTGTTGCATGGAGGGTAACTATCAGAAATGGAATAAAGACAAAGGAGAAAATGATTGCAGATAAAGCACACACAGAGCGTGAGAGACGTAAGATGGTGCAAAATGGTGGAAATGACCATGTTTTCACATGCACCTACTGTGGGCAAACATTTGCAGCAAGAATTGGCCTTACTAGCCACACTCGCCACCGCCATGGATCGTAGTTATTAAGCCTTTTTGAAGCACAATGTACCAAACTATCGTCTGTCAAGACGGAAAGGTGCCAATGATGTTTTCTAAACTAGCGCCTGTAGTGGTGGTACAACACCCTATTTGACTAGCACTGACATTTGTACAACACCAGCAATGGTACAACATCAACAATAGTACAACACCAACAATAGTACAACACCAGTAATGGTACAATACCAACGATGGTACAGTACCAATAATAGTACAACACCAGCAGTGGTACAATACTAATGATGGTACAACACCAGCAATGGTACAATACCAACAATAGTACAAAACCAGCAGTGGCAAAAAATACCAACGATGGTATAACACCAACAATAGTACAACACCAGCAATAGTACAATACCAACGATGGTACAATACCAACAATAGTACAACACCAGCAGCGGCACAACACAAGTAGGGGTACAACACCAGCAATAGTACACATGCCATAACGATATTTTCCCCTCTGAAGTTATCTGTTGATGCAATCAAATGAAAGTAAAGTTACGAACAATGTTACGACGCTTGATGCGTGTTGGATAAATGGTGCTAGCCCCATATTTATATATACCGTCGACAGTCGACAGAAGTTAGGCTCATTGTCACACCGCCCGCCTTTACTCTCCCGTCGACACTCGACAGAAGTTGGGCTCATTGTCACACCACCCGCCTTTACTCTCCCGTCGACACTCGACAGAAGTTGGGCTCATTGTCGCACCGCCCGCCTTTACTCTCCCGTCGACACGCGACAGAAGTTGGGCTCATTGTCACACCGCCCGCCTTTACTCTCCCGTCGACACGCGACAGAAGTTGGGCTCATTGTCACACCGCCCGCCTTTACTCTCCCGTCGACAGTCGACAGAAGTTGGGCTCATTGTCACACCACCCGCCTTTACTCTCCCGTCGACAGTCGACAGAAGTTGGGCTCATTGTCACACCGCCCGCCTTTACTCTCCCGTCGACAGTCGACAGAAGTTGGGCTCATTGTCACACGCCCGCCTTTACTCTCCCGTCGACAGTCGACAGAAGTTGGGCTCATTGTCACACCGCCCGCCTTTACTCTCCCGTCGACAGTCGACAGAAGTTGGGCTCATTGTCACACCGCCCGCCTTTACTCTCCCGTCGACAGTCGACAGAAGTTGGGCTCATTGTCACACCGCCCGCCTTTACTCTCCCGTCGACAGTCGACAGAAGTTGGGCTCATTGTCACACCGCCCGCCTTTACTCTCCCGTCGACAGTCGACAGAAGTTGGGCTCATTGTCACACCGCCCGCCTTTACTCTCCCGTCGACAGTCGACAGAAGTTGGGCTCATTGTCATACAGCCCGCCTTTACTCTCCCGTCGACACTCGACAGAAGTTGGGCTCATTGTCACACCGCCCGTCTTTACTCTCCCGTCGACAGTCGACAGAAGTTGGGCTCATTGTCACACCGCCCGCCTTTACTCTCCCGTCGACACTCGACAGAAGTTGGGCTCATTGTCACACCGCCTGCCTTTACTCTCCCGTCGACACTCGACAGAAGTTGGGCTCATTGTCACACCGCCCGCCTTTACTCTCCCGTCGACACTCGACAGAAGTTGGGCTCATTGTCACACCGCCCGCGTTTACTCTCAGTGACATTGCCTGCTGCCTATTCAAGGCTGAGAGCCCAGATCAATTTTTTTTTTTTAAATTCATCTCGATGGAGATTCGAACACATTACCACCGGACCAGCAGGCAAGCGTGCTGCGCACTGCTACCGTAAATAAAATGATAACGCCGCTATTGTTAGCTAACTAAACATGTGAGTATAAATTTCCCTTTCTTGTATACAGGAGAATACAGACTTTACTGCACAAAATGTGATAAACCCACAACACATGAACGTCTTACTAAAACGAGTTACCGAAACATCTTGACATATCCTCCGAGTACAAAAGTTATGACAAGTAAATCCTGAGGTATCCGCAGCGAAACAAGCAGCAGAAATGAACTACACGGTTCCCAGTCGGTACCTTATCAACAGTCCTGGGCTGGTTTAACTACACAATATCTAAGTAAACTCACGCGTGCTACACCCAGGCAAACGTGAGTATGTGAGCTGGTTTCCAAGCTGGAGAACACGTGAGCAGCCAAGCTCTGTGTCTTCGACTTTCTTCGCGCCAGTGCTCTGTCTGTAAACAGTCGGGCGTTGATGCTACAAACTTGCCATCTGCTGGTTTTAATATCTGACTCAGGAGTAAGGAAAGCCTTGATTACCAGCGTTGTACGAGATTCCACTGTATGTTTGTTTGCTTGCATTACGGCATCTGTACCCTTGTTGGTGTGGGCTTGGAGAGATTTTGTCGGGTTTAAGTATAAAGGCCGTTTGCCCAAGCATCCCTACGTCTAGGCTAGTATCAACCAATGCAAATCCTTATTACGGGACATTGAAAATACATCCTATAATGTTAAGCGATTATTATATTCCTTCTGTCGCCCGTTTCGCTTTTATATAGGAATAATTTGAACCTATTCTGTTTCAAAACCCCACTTCAAGAGATGCAATGAGTGAGTCACCAAAAGACGAGAAGTATACGGCAAGCTTTACTAGAACACGAACCTCTGAAGTCGGCGTGGGTTCGCCTGATACTATTGATAGCGAGGGACACTGGTAATAGGGAAAGAAAATCCACACGCAAAATTCAGTGTGTGGACTACGCTTGGGTTCAAAGCGAGCGGGCGAAAAAAAACAAAACTAGAACACGATAACAAAAAACTTGAAGAGGTGAAATCATACACACGTTTCCCCGGGATGGTTAACCCGGTCAACAAATGCCCGCAGAAGTCGGATGTGTCGGCCTAACGGCGCAAGAACGCAGCTTTGCTGTAAACAGGCACAACGCAATCACATCCGGAAAAAAAAAACTCTGGATGAACGAAGAAGAAGATACACACGTTTGGGTAGCAATGTAGACACAGCCTGGCCAACAGATACAGACATTAAAATAAATATACCAAAGGCACGGGCAGCTATCATAACACTTTAAAATGTATAAAAGTTAATAGAAATTCAATCTAGTACCAAACTTAGAGTATTTAACTGTAACATTCAAGCAGTATGGGTCAGAGACACGGAGAATGACTACAGTATTTACTAGTAAACTACAAACCGCCCACATAAGGGAAGCAAAGAATAGTAACACTATAACTTACCATGTAACTGTCGGGGAAAGAACTAAACAGATTCCATTTGAACATGAGGTGAGGAAGTGACGATGGCACTGGAAATGATACACACTGAGAAAACGTGACAATAGTATAATTAATAAGTTCTTTATCTGGAACCCACGTAACAAACGCGATAGAGCCCCCCACCACCCACCACCCCCTCCAAAAAAAAATATGGAGAAATATTAGAGGGAGATGCAGGATATAACAAAAGATATGACTTCTTGGCGTCCCCCTAAACTGTGAGATAAACAAATGGTAGCAGAGTAAAAAGAAGTTACAATGAAATCATCTAAACGTAGTCATGTGTCAGCATGAAGAATAGGCAGTAAATTCACGGAAAACATACTTATTATAATACCCATATGAAGAAAAGTGTTCTTTGTTCGTTCTAAAATACATATAGAGACACATGTTCTTCCCTTTATTTAAATCTCTGGTTCGATCATGTTTGAAATGATCGCTTTCATTGCACACATCATCACCTTCTTTTGCTACTCGGCTAAGCTTGTGTGGTCATGGTTGGCCATCCCACACGATCTGGAGCCTCGTATCTATTTTCTTGTCCCGACTATGCCGTGTGGTTAGGGCCTCCGGGTATTTACCTCTTGCTTTTGCACACGGGAACCTTTATACGAACTCCTGTCTGCACACATAGATCACCCAATGAGAATCTCGGCACAGTACACGAATTCCGCAGCTTCGGCAAGGGTCCGAATATGTGTATATACCAGAATTACATGCTATAAATATTGCATGGGTGTGTTTTCTCATGTTGAAAAGTAGTCTGGGTACCCATTCCTCTTTTCAATTTCCAACTGCCGAATTGTTTTGAAAACTAGGCCAACGTGTTTTTCGCCCTTTTCGCTGATGGTTATTCGTCTTATCCGCTACCAAAGGGGCATGATCAAATGAAACCCATTCCAAACCGTTATTAAAAACGTATAAAAGGTATATTGGCAGGGTGGCAGATTTAAACAAAGCAACTGTTAGGAGATGGGCTTCGTGGCACAGGCGTTACGCACGCGGTTCGTAATTCCGCTTACTTGCGTTCGAAACACAGCTGCGACCGATTCAGCAGCAGACCGTGTCGAGCTTGATTTTAACGTGTTGGTATGGGAGCCGGTCGTTCAGAAAGCGATGGTAAACTACTGAACGTAAACTTGCCAAGACATTAACCACAGCAGAGCTTGTGTTGACAGCGATGTCCTGTAAATAGGATATGCAAAAACTATTAGGAATTATACACCTGGGCTCATCAAAAGATGTCATCTGATGCATTCAGACACGCACCCCACTGCTTAGGGAGACGGCGGATACCGTCCGCAAAAGGGACTGGTTGCTCATTTAACCATTTGGTCACCGCGGTCATGACGATTCCAACTGTTTTGAATCGTTGTCCCTGTAGGGATTTGTTTTGTGTCCGAACAAGCGAAAGTCACATGGTGACAGATCTGCACTGGGGGTTGGATGTGGTAGAACTTGCAACCTTTTCAGTGCTAATGCCTCTTGCATAATGTTTGCGACATGCGGACGAGAGTTGTCGTGCCAGAGAATTACACTGCGCGAAAACATGCAGGGTCTCTGATTAAGCTATTGTTGATGGATCTTAACAGCTTGTCTAGTGTGTCCTTGTAGCGGATGGCAATGATGTTTAAGCCAGGCTGCATAAGTCCACCAGCAAAAACTTTTTCGACAACAACAACAAAAACAACAACAACAACAACAACAATGCGGTCAGCATAATCTTGTCAGCGGAAGCCGTGACTTGAATTATTCGTAT
Source organism: Cepaea hortensis (assembly GCA_963921405.1). Lineage (NCBI taxonomy): Eukaryota > Metazoa > Mollusca > Gastropoda > Stylommatophora > Helicidae > Cepaea > Cepaea hortensis. Next base: position 47,817,710 of record OY992878.1, on the reverse strand, counting down.
TTTGGCGATTAATGGTGTTTCCATTACATGCTCGCTGTTTTTCTGCATGGCTCAAAATGGTCATCATCATCACCATCGTCTTCCACTTTTGCCGCCAAGAGTCGAGAGGAGGAATAGCTGACGTTCCAGAGCCCGGTGGGTGGCACTAAATAGTGTCATTTCATATGATTGTACAATGTCTTTGATGTCGTCAATCCATTTTCTTCTCGGGCTTCCTCTTGCTCTCGTATCAGATCCTCTTTAATGTAGCTCCGGTGCTGGTAGTTGATGGTGTTTATTCTACCGAGATGGCCGAATCATTTGATCTTCTGCGTTTCAATATCTGTGGCACACGATGTTGATCCCCCTGTCTGTCTGATAACAGAATTTCTTACTTGGTCTCGGATAGTTAAGTTGGCAGCTCTCCTCTAGCATCTAATCTCGCAGGTGTTGATTTTACGTAAGGATTGATTTGGATAATGTCCAAGTTCGACATTGGTAGCAAGCATAAGGTTGGTGTGAATATGCCATTTATTATATGTCGTTTGTGGACATAGGTCAGTTTGAATATTTCAGTATGCTGTTTTCTAATAATTATCCTTGATCCCATAGTCTGTCGAAAGCCTTTTCCTGATCTAAAAACACAATATTCTGCTGGTCACTGTATTCGATGGTTTTTACACATTTGTCTTAGTGTAAACAGTGAATCAGTGCTTTTACTTTTCCTGAAGCCAAGCTGTACTTTACTTAACTATTGCTAGAATATATGTGTAGCTCTTTGTTCCAATAGTTGTGCGTACATCAATGTGTCCGATTCGTGAGACGCCTTGTGTACATAATACCACGCTAGAATCTTTTATTGTATGTAACCTGTGCTAGAATCTTTGACTACACAACCATGCTAGAATCTTTGATTGTACACAACCATGCTAGAATCTTTGATTGTACACAACCATGCAAGAATCTATGATTGTACACAACCATGCTAGAATCTTTGATTGTACACAACCATGCTAGAATCTTTGATTGTACACAACCATGCTAGACTCCCGTGTGTTGCCGGGGCCCATAAGGGAAGCAAAGAATAGCAACACTGTAGCCTACCACGCATGTCATAAGAGGCGACTAAGGAGGCTTGATGTTCCGTCGCCCTGCTACTGAGTGAGTGCATGGCGCGACACTGTGAGCTGTGAGTTTCGTGTGAAGTGCTTTTGAATCTGTCCAAGTAATTTTTTTTTGGAACGTAACTGCATGTTCGGAGCGATGGCAGTGGCTATGTCCCAGAGTTGACCGGTTTTTGCCTTATGCAGAAATGCGTGGCTGCTGGGCTTCTGATTGACTGCCACTGCCGTCGGTGATGAACTGTATTTTCGTGGAATGTGTGGGTGAACATCTAGGAAACATCCAGATAGGAAAATGACTGCCGATTTCATCAGAGATGAATTGGGTGTTTCGTGGGGGACTGGTGTGTTGATATTCTGGCGACGGCATTATGCACAGTGTATCTGTGCGGGCTGTTGTTTGTCGAGACTCCTGTCTTTTCCACTTTTCACATTGGGCAGTGGGGAGCATTTTGTGTGATATTCACTGGCACAGGAACGGAGCATAATGGGGATGACCCGTTGCTGTGAAGTTGGAACTGCGACTAACTAACTAACTAACTAACATCTTCCCTGTGTGACTCAAGAATAATATGCCTCTGTATGTTTAACACACTCTCATATTGCCTTTCTTTTACCATATTGGTACTGTTATTTCCTGTTGCCAATGGTCTGCAAACTTTCTTCCCAGGTTATATTAAAAACTGTTGTTAGCCATTCAACTCCTGTTTTCCCACATGCCTGGGTAGATTCTGTAGTTATTCCATATGGACCGTGTGATTTATTTTAGGACAAGGCTCGTGCTCCGAAGGTTGTGGGTTCGATTCCGAGCCGCGTCCTTCGGTTCACGAGTGCAATTTTTCAGAGACTCCTGAGGGTCGTCGCTAGAGCTACAGAATTCGTGCTTTGTGCGACGCTTTCCGAGCTGCGGAAAGAGACTGAGCCATATGGGATAAAATCCCGATGCAATGAAATCGACCCTGTCGACTTTTAAGCCACTTTTTTAGGACTTTTCTGTATAACTGATTTCATTTCTACGGGTAAGAAGATTGGTTCTTGTTGTTCATAGCTTCTAGGCACAAAATTAGGGTTTTCTGTGTGATATGTGGGGTTAAATGGTTCTTTGAAAGTATTCTGCCCACCATACTAGTCTTTTTATGGATTAAATAAATGTATACCTCTTTTGCTATTTGTGATGGTGGTCGGGTTGTAGCATTTCTGTTTCTCATATTGTTGATACGTTTATAAAATTCTCTTGGATAGTCTGTGTTAAGGGTCGCCATCTGTTCAACGTATATTCTCAATGATTCATCTTTAGATGCTTTAATTGTTCGTTTAGTATTTCGTCATGCAAGTAATAATAAAGTAATACACTTTATTCAGATTTAGTTGTGATCTATTTTTTGAACGCTACCTACTTTCTAGGTATGCTATCTTTAACTTCATTGTTTTACCAAGTGGTTCGTTCTAAATATTTTGTCTTACGCCACTTGTTTGTGTGTTCCAAATTTATTTTCAAGTGTGTTAAGCACGTCAGAATTGAAAATTGTCCTCCGTAGCGCAGCAAGTGGTTCAAACTCCAACTCACGCGCTCCAGCTATTGGTTGTCCGTCAGCATCCGTGTACCCCACAGTGATCACACGTTCCGATACTTCAGTTCTTTTACGAATCCCATTTGAACTGTCCCAAGTGACACATTTAATTCCTCCGCTAACAACCTAGACTCAAAAGCAGTCCGTCTGTATTGCAGCATCAGTTTTGCGATGGCTTCTTCTGGTGCAACAATATGCAACTTACGTCTTGTCCAAAACATTCGCGTACAGTCTTTGACTGTTGCTTTCTTCGACACACATCTGTCACCGTGCACTGCCCGAATTCAATGATGAATGTCCACGGATCGACATCTTTAGGATGTAGGGAACTAAAGGACCGCTCGCTCATCATCTTTGGACAGATTCAGATACTTGCATTCCGACCTGGTACCAAAATACAATATCCGTGGGACTATGTTACAGCTCTCTTCTTCCACTCTTGACGCTCAGAAACCAACGGGGCGTGCAAGGCTGGTACTGGAGCAGTGCAAACAATACAAACATTAAATGGCATTTCATTGAAATTTTAATCTGTTAGAGACAAAACACTCACTCACCTCAACATACCTAACCTGAACATGTCTTGCCTGTCAGAATTTGAGTTGCTTATTTGCATTAATTTGCTCTTGAACACTGACTTCTCGTTCAGAAAGCAATGGCAAAATACTGAATGTAAACTTGCCTAGAAATTCAAGTTGGGGTTGATCGCAACGTCCTGCAAAGAACATACAACATGTTAAAATTCATTACTGTTGAAGTAGAGGTCAATGTACAACTTCAACTTCTGATACAGTGCATATGGGAATCTTGACCCAAGTGCGGTGATCTTACCCTTCATCTCTCTCTCTCTCTCTCTCTCTCTCTCTCTCTCTCTCTCTCTCTCTCTCTCTCTCTCTCTCTCTCTCTCTCTCTCTCTCTCTCTCTCTATCTTAAGGATGCCAAGATGTTAAATGAGCTAGCGTTGAAGATTGTGTGATGATTAGACCATCTCCTTCTGCTATTCTCTGGTGATGGAATGTTCTGTCACGTGTTATGAGTTATGCAGTGTGTGGGCGTCTGATGGTTTAAGCCATTACATTACAGTTGAGGGAAAGAACTAGACACTATTCTTCATAAGTTCGAGAGCGGGTATCTGTGATATATAACAATCCACATTTCCATAACAGTATTTGCTATTACAGTAGCATGCGGCGCAAGTGTAAGAACTGTGAAGTATAATTAAAACCGATTAGATTACAATTACAAGAAGATATATAAGTGCAAAAACAAATTGCTTAGAAAATGAGTAAATCATGTAAATTCATGTCATACATTAAGGCATGTTTTAAATGGGAGTCGCGGTAGTGCAGTGACTAGCACTCTTGCCTGGCCGCCCTGTGTTCATGTGATAGAATCTCATCATGGCAGATATTTTAAAATTGACTTAACTCCCGTGTCGACCAATCCTACCTACTATGAAAGTGAACCAGGAAATACGAGTGTGAAGCAAAGGCGGGTGGCGTGATATTGACCACATCACCCAACGGGTGCGAACTGTCTATAAAAAAAAAACATGGGAATTATGCCAGATAGCCAATTATGCTTCAAGACGTATGACAGGATCTTTCACTTTTTTCTTTACATACAGGAAATATGGCGCAGGCCATATTTTCCCCATGATCTAACGGGGCACGCGAATTTATGATTTTTCTAGAACATTAGCGCCTTTATTCTGGGACGCTGCCTTGACCCCAGAACAGTTTTAGCTGCATACAATTCAACCCTGTCTCAGCTTGGGATCCTACCCTCGGCCACTGTTGAGAGCATACCACCACTACTCCCCCAAGTTCTACCGGAAATTAAACTGAGGCTAATGGCCAAGGCGAGCAAATACGCTACAGACTATTACAAACCTCACACCAATGTCTTTCAATGAAGCTCTCCTCATACATTTTCTTCTTCTTCGTCGTCCCCCTTTCTAGGGAAGTGCTTCGTGCCTAGTTATGCACCTCAACGGCCAAAGTGTCCGACTTCAGCCTGCATTTGGGTAAGGTTTACTTCCTCCAGATTCCATCCAAGACAACCAGCTCTGTCTACCCGTGCCCAGATTGTCTTTCCTAACAATGTTGCCAGGAGAGTGACCTTTGTTAGCGCTCGCTCGCTTTGAACTCAAGCGTAGTCAGAGGTACTTGTAATTTACGTCCCAAAGTCAAAGACGAGAAGTCTACATGTTAGTCCAACTGACCGGTGTAGGGGTTAAATCCGCTACCTTGTCATCAGCATACCGGATGTTTACAGGACCAGCGCTCCCACCCATTCAGCCATGCTGACCCCCAATAGTGATCTTACTGCCTGCTCTTAGCCATTTCAAATTGCTGTGGGATTGTGAACGTGCACAACCAACGTAAGGGACTTTCTGTGGGATTGTGAACGTGCACAAGTAAATCACTGGACTTTCTGTGGGAGTGTGAACGTGCACAACCGACGTAAGGGATTTTCTGTGGGATTGTGAACGTGCACAGCCTACGTACGAGACTTTCTGTGGGACTTCTATTTTCCGCCCTTATCCGAGAAGGCTTCGTATCCATCCCACTAAACACGAGTTCAGGGTGACCTGATACATCATTAGATACCAGAGTTCTTGGAAAAGACCTCAGCCCTGTGCAGAGATAATTAGATACCAGAGTTCTTGGAAAAGACCTCAGCCCTGTGCAGAGATAATTAGATACCAGAGTTCTTGGAAAAGACCTCAGCCCTGTGCAGAGATAATTAGATACCAGAGTTCTTGGAAAAGACCTCAGCCCTGTGCAGAGATAATTAGATACCAGAGTTCTTGGAAAAGACCTCAGCCCTGTGCAGAGATAATTAGATACCAGAGTTCTTGGAAAAGACCTCAGCCCTGTGCAGAGATAATTAGATACCAGAGTTCTTGGAAAAGACCTCAGCCCTGTGCAGAGATAATTAGATACCAGAGTTCTTGGAAAAGACCCCAGCCCTATGCTGGGCTCGAACCCAATACCATCTGAACTTGAGGCAGATCTCTTAGCCGTGGCTCGCCCGCCTCCTCATACAAGAACTATCAAAGGCCTAGAGCCTAGTTTTTGGGCTGCTATTTCGAATGTTCTTTCGTCTTGAAATGAGAAAAGTGAAATAAGAAAAAAACAACGACATTGTGACGGCTGGAAGAATCAGCGGTAGAAAAGGCAGAAGCAGACAGCGGATAATCATACTAATGACCTAAGACGATGGCTTGGGGGAATATTGACCCAGACACCAAAGACCGAGATCTGTGGAGACACATGAATGCCCGTGTCACTTGGTAGAGCACTTGACGACAACGACGACGACGATGATTATGATGATGATGATGATTTCGGCGGGCGTTCGAGGCTAATAATTGTAAATAGGCGAATCCGTATAACTATTTTGGAACAGTCTGCATCTATCGTGGGATGCCTTGGAGAGATTAGAGCAAGAATCGCCATGGCAAAAGTAGCCTTGAGCAAGATGGCAAACCTATAAAATGTTGTCAGTTACAGTTAGAACAAAATTCTTAACTTCTGTATAGAACTTATACTGTTGTATGGATGGGAAACATGAGCAATAAGCAGACCAGCCGATGAAACATCTAATGGCAATGTAACTGTAGTTTATGAGAAAGTCAAGATTATTATGGGCTCGATGAGAAAAAGCCTTGAAAACTCAGAGGCAACTGACAAAGCTGAGAAAGAGCAAAGGGAAGACAAAGATGAAGATATCTGTACGGCTTGAACACCTGGCATAATGGGGACAAAAATACAGAGCTGATCCAAGACTTTGGCGATTTTGTGACAGCGAACAATGATCACCTACGTCTATCGGTGTGGAATATGATGATGATGCTCTGTTATTAACCGTGTTTAATAATGTTATTGTTATATATTTTATATTCCTGTATAACCTTTGATAGTTAAAATTAGTTGTATGTCTGTATTGTCTGATTGTGATTGTTTAGACAATTTTACGTGCAGGAGTGTGCCATTACGTCATGAATTGCTAATACTCATACCATTATAAAAAAAAATCAACGAAAAGCGATCTGCTTCCAAATAGTTTACGGCGACTGCACTTGCCAGGCAGCCTTAATTCCTCAGGCTCAAGACAACCCCCCCCCCCCCCCCTTCCCTGCCATACATCGCCGGCAGTAAATGTCAGCATTTTGTTTTTGACAATGAATATTAGGAAATAACTGACTTCCAGTTTACTTCGTCAAAGTTGGGCAGAACCATGGAGGCAGAGGAAGACTTTGACCTGACAGGTCAAGGTCATTATCCGTCAGTGATTCGAAAGTTGCGTCCAGACATTGTACTGCACTCCTCGACGGCTCGTCAGTTAACGCTGATCGAGCTGGCCGTTCCATAGGGATCGAGGAGCACCAGACGTACAAGATGGAGAAGTTCAGTGACATTGTCGCAAGTCTGAGACAGGAAGTGTGGACTATTCTCCGTTGAAGTAGGCGCAAGAGATGTATTCGGGGCCGTGCCATGCTATGATACGAAGAGGCGGCCGCATGAGGCGGAACCGTAAGGGGCGGCATAAGCAGCGAAGGAGGAGCGGCATTTCGAAGACTTGCATCCATCTGTGAAAATCTACTACACGGCCCTGGGTCTAATCTCCCACTTCGTGTACAATGTGCTTAAGCAGCTAGGCATAAAGGGACAAGCAAGGACTCGGGCACAAGAACAACTGTGCGAGGCAGCAGAAACGGTTTTGTATTAGCTCTGGAGCAATCAGAATGTCGAGTAGGATAAATCACTGCAGTAACAAGGTTCGCGTTCATGTCTGCAAGTCGAAGTATATCATGTTGGAAGTCTAAAATCGAAGCTAGCGAGAAATCTCTTATCTAAGATCTGCAACTTTTTGCAGTGTCGTGTCGACGTCCTAGGCATCCCTCCAACTGAGTGCAGTGCATTTGAGAACAGGACTATGCAATGTAGTCGAAACACCACGTTGTAGCAGTCATGAGATCAAGAAATGTGGTCCAAAGTCAAACCTCTGGCATTGGTGCTTGTGGTAGTGTAAGTCGTCTTGCAAGGATCGCGCTCCTCAGCAGAAACGGGGTTAGTGTTGGGGAGGCCTAGCCCACAACTAAACAGCCGAGAGAGGAGCTGGCTTCCGAGGGAGCGAGCGGGAGCACTACTCTTTGGGATATGAATAGGGGTACGAATGCACGGCAGGAGAAAAACACCCGGAGTCATTAGCCGGGTGGGCTCTTCCCTAGACAGTGTTATTGAGGTAAAGAGCCGAAATATTTAGGGAATCCGGAACCTCATCTGATGATCGGAAACCTCCTGTTGTGCTTGCTCCGCCTCGAAGTTGTTATCACTCATTTCATAAATGTTAGGAAATAACCGAAATAACTGACTTTCATTTTAATAGTATACAACTTCAGCTGCACCCAAGGTGGGAAAACCCTCGGTCGCTTCAAGTCACGATACCACTCTATTAGCTGTTTGCTATTTATAATCTGGAATTAGCAGACCAGCTGTTGCAGCTATTATAATGTTTCAACACATTTGCTCCAAAACCTGGGTGGAAAAAAGGTAAGTAACTGGTCCTTCTTTTGAAAAACAGATAGGAAAACACAGTTTGTTAATTCCCTGTCTTTCGCGTCGCTTGCCATTTCTAAGCAGGCTTCGTTTGCAGCAAAATTAAAATATCGATTGCAGGCAACTGTTAATGAGTAAGTAGATCACCATGGATGGAATGTTATTCAATCTCAGAAGGCTAAAAGCTAAAACCAAAATTGACAGTGACACCGTCAGAGAGCTCCTGTTTGCAGATGATTGCGCTCTATACGCCAACTCAGAGGCGGACATGCAACATAATGTTTCAGCTTTCTCACATGCCTGTGCCAACTGTGGGCTCAATATCAATTTGGAGAAGACTGTAGTTATGTACCAGCCAGCTCCAGGGAATAATCACACTTTGCCGAATATCAAAGTGAATGGTCATAGTCTAAGTGTTGTGGATAAATTCACCTATCTTGGCAGCACTGTGTCACAAGCTGCCACAATTGATGATGAAGTGAATGCAAGAATCTCCAAGGCCAGCGCGGCCTTTGGCAGACTGTACAAGAATGTATGGGACAGAAATGGAATAAGCCGGCAAACAAAGCTGAAAGTCTACAAAGCAGTTATATTATCCCCACTGCTATATGCTTGTGAAACCTGGACTGATTATCAGCGACACGCTAGGAAATTAAACCACTTCCACACAGTCTGCCTTAGGAAGTTACTGAAGATTAAATGGCAAGACAAGATCCCAGAGACTGAAGTCCAAGAAAGAGCGTCCATGCCCAGTATCCACACTCTACTGATGAAGAATCAGATTCGCTGGGCTGGTCACTTGACTCGCATGCCAGATCACAGGCTCCCTAAACAAATTTTTTACGGCTAGTTGCGTTGTGGTAAACGCTCCCAAGGCGGCCAGAGGAAACGCTTTAAAGACACTCTGAAAATCTCACTGAATGCTTTTGGAATTCATCATGACACCTGGGAGACTGCAGCCAGAGACCGAAATTCGTGGCGTGCATCATTACGCAAGGGTGCAGCCACTAGTGAGGCAACCAGGACTGCAAGAGCTGTGAAGAAAAGACAGAACAGAAAAACCACTGCAGAAAATCCTCCTCCAGAAACGTCAAGCATTCTTTGTCCACATTGTCAAAGAACATTTCGAGCCAAAATAGGCCTTATCAGCCATCTTAGAACTCACGGCTCCATACTTTCAACCCCACTGGATGAAATGAATGGTCATCATCATTCTTGATGGACAAACAACGCAGGGGTCACCAAAATTGTTTCACGGTGGGCCGGATAACTGACAAAATGACGAGCGCGGGCCGGATACTCATTCTCTACAATACTTGCCCGGCTCCGTGGCGAAGGCCTTACGAACGCAGTTCATAATCCCGTATGCCCGCGTTCGAAACATCGCTGCGCGCGATTTGGCAGGAGATCGCGTTGCGCTGGCTTTTTGTTTTACGCTATGGTATGGGTGCCGATCGTTCAGAAGCAATAGCAAACTACTGAACATAAACTTGTCAAGACATCAACAACTGCAAAAAATGCTGGTGTTGACTGCAAACGTCCTGTAAAGGATATGCAACTAACGTCAACAATACTTGCAAGTCAGAACGAAAATTCTGGGGGAAAAGACGAAAAACTAAGTTAATCATGAGTAAGTGGCGTGCAATGCACGAAAAACAAAGACAACCAACAAATTTATTTACTTAAAAAGATTATCACAGAAGGCGACGTTAGCAAAATGATGATTACATCAGACCTAGTGTTCACATATCCGAATCTCACAAACTAAGCATCGAAAAAGGTTAGTGAGAAAAAGGTTTTTAAACTGATATTTGGCTTTCAAGACAACATCAATGTTTAGTTTGGAGTTGCTGCATCCAATCAAGAGAATTGCTTTCAAATGTTCATAAGTCAATCTCGTTCGATGTGTTGACTTCACATACTTCATTTTTAAAAAAATTTTTTGCTCACAGACATAAATTGTTCCAAACACTGATGCCATACCAGCGGCAAATTTCCTCAGTTTCGGAAACTCAACATCAGGTAAGCAGCGGCAAAAGTCACCAAGTATTCCTTCTTTGTGCTTATCTTTCAACAAGTCATTTGCTTGCAAATCAACGAGCTCCAAGTAGTATGTCAGGCGCAAATGGGACCGAAAATGAGGTTGGCAACCTCAGATAAATCCTTCTTTATGGGGTTACCAACCTCATAGAAAACGTCACAAAAGCGGACCTCATTTTTGAAGTTTTTGGCGGGTATTTTCCTGGGTTACGTCCGGCTGTCACTTCCTGTTGACTACTTCCGATTGACGTCCGGTGTTTCCCGGGACACGCGCCCACAGCTTCCTCCGCCGGCCATCTCGGCTTCCCCCGACCCCCCCCCCCCCGAGACAAATCAAAGACAGCGAGGCAAGTCCCGGGCATGTGGAGTACTTATATAGTTAAGTAAACCAAATAGGCGCCGGGAACCCGGGTTCGAGTCCCAGTGTGTGGGTGTATGTATGTACACGGGGTAGGCCGATGTGAGGGGCGCGAGGGAATAGGCCCTACCCCGGATATTAGCCTTTGCCCCCAGAGGAGGGCCATCAAAATTCACATCGATATGGGAATAGTGATGGACAAAAGGGGGCCTTTGGATAGACCAAAGGCGGTATTTGGTAATACTTTTTTTCCCCAACGTTTATTGCATACAAAGTAATGTACAAGGTGTAATGTGTATATATTACAGAGCGTTGCCGTTTGTTAGTGTTATGTGTCACATGCGTTAATCAAAACAAATACATGCATATACAGTTATGCTAATATGACATTTATGGCATAGTGTTTGTAAAAAACACATTCCTCGTTTCATTTCCATCTCCACAAGTGGATTGCATGTTACAACTGTCCATCTCTCTCTCTCTCTCTCTCTCTCCTCTCTCTCTCTCTCTCTCTCTCTCTCTCTCACACACACACACACACACATACACACACATTCTGTCTTGATCTAGCTCTTGCTTTCTGTAGATGATTGTACATTGATTTCCGTGATCTTGGGCAATAACCTTTACATTCTCATTCTATTTAAATTGGGGGGGGGGGGAGAGAATTTCAATGTGCATATATTAATATAAATACCTGTATATCAAACAAAGCAATGATAATATTTACATAGATACCTACACGAATTACCCATACGTGGCTATCCATATACAAATACCATACACGTTGGCCTTTGGTATTCTACAACAATGTATTCGTGCTGGGAAATCGTGTTGAAAATAGGCAAAAGGCAAAACCGCTGAACGCAAAAATGCCTAGTGACCACCAGCCACTAGACACACCAGGCCGGTGGCCGGATCTTACGCAGCCAATTTTCCACAAAGCCTTTGTTTCCCTAGGCCAGAGGAGCTGCGGCGTGTATTATCTGTGCTCTCCAATGCTTGTTACCACCTAGTGAGAAGTGTTCCAAAGTATTTACAAAATAAGCCACACACAGGGCTCACGTCGCGAGGCGCACACACGTTCTAAAATTTCCACAACAGGGACTTGTCTGGGACACTCCCGTTCAACCTGCACTATTGTTTGTCAAGACGATCGGGTGTCGGTATTATATTATAGCCCTCTAAGATAAACCTGTATATTCATGTTCTATATTCCACATTCTACCATACAAGCATACACATATATGTGTGCATGTACACATATATGCGTGAATGTCCACATTCATACATATTATGGGTATTCAATTGAGTAAATAAATAAGCTGGTTTTATGTCGTTATGTCTGTGTGTTTGTGAATATTTGTGTTATTTTGTTTTGGAACATATGCAGTATTAAACTTGAATTGTACGTTTTATATTTGTACAACGCGTCATTTCTACAGGACCATACTAGGTACCTGTATTCTGCCAGAGAAATCAGCAATTTCGTGTGGTTGTCTTTGGTAGATGTGTTTTGTAAAGTGTTTAAAAAAATTGCTTTGTACATATCTGTTTTCTTTTTAGTAAATGTTTCAATTAGTTGTCTTAGTGTGTCTAGTGCGGTTTGGACTGTTGGACAAGTGTAATAAATATAATCTTCGGTTTCCTGTATGTTCCGTCTGCAGAGTTGACATTGTGCTATTTGTTTTTACCTACGTGATTGTTTTTCCGTAGTAGATGACATGTTAAAGATTAAACGGTACGTAATTTCTCTGGCTTTGGGTTTGATGTGTGGATTATGGAGATTAGTGAAAGTACATGTGTAGTCTTGTATGTAGTATTTTTGTCCCCTGTTTATTCTGAGTCGTAGTGGGGGTGCTTGTTGATTGACTAGATATTTGTAAATCTGGTTTGTTGTCTAGTGTAGTAAATGCTCGCGTCCTTGGAGTGCGTGTATGCATGTCTTGCAGAAAGCGGGTAGTGTTCCAAAATGGTGTGGTGAATTAAGTTGTATTCTTCTAAGGTGTTGCAGTCTGAGTTCTATGTAATAGAGTGCTAGTGGGTGCTGTTCAGGTTGATTGAGGATATGTCCTATGTGTTGGATTCTAAGCGCTTGTATTTTTGTATGTATGTCTTGTAGTGCTATTCCCCCTTGTCTTTTGTCCTGTATGAGTGTCTTATGTTTGATGCAATAGATCGTGCTGCCAAAGATGAAACGTCTGATATGTTTGTTGATGTCTGTGACTGTCTGTTTAGGAGGGTCTAGCACTGTGACTAAATATATTATTTTGGGAATGATGGACGTGTTAACTATGATGCTCCTACCAAATATTGTGGATGTCTTATACCTGTATCTGTGCAGCATGTCTATAATTTTTGTGTGAGGTTTTGCCATGTCTGTGCGTGCATCTGTCGGGAGTTGTTAGGAAATGTTATCCCATATAGTTTGATGTTGTCTGTTGCTGTTAAGTCGGGAGGAAAGTCTGTTTTGTTTCGCCACTTACCGAGACCCATTATGTGTGATTTTTTATGTTTAATTTTGCCCCACTCCCCTTACCAAACTGTGTAAAGGTTTGGAGTATATTTGTAACGGATGTGTTGTTGGTCGGGAAGAAATCGGTATCGTCTGCGTATGCAAGCAACTTCCGCTCCCCTCCGCCTGCTATGAATGTGCCTGTGATATTGGTGTCTTGTCTGATTGCTTCTAGTAGTGGTTCTAAAACCAGCACATATAGGAGCGGCGACAGAGGACATCCTTGTCTCACCGACCTTGTGAGCCGGAAGCCCGCAGTGAGTGTGTGGTTAACCAACACCTTACTCTCAGGATTCCGGTACAAGATCGCTATCCACCTCCCAAAGTACTGGCCTAAACTGCATTGTGTTAATGTCTTGTGTAGATAGGAGTAGGAAATTCTGTCAAAGGCTTTCTCCTGGTCTAGGGACAAAAGAGAGGCCTGACAGTCTTTCTCCTGTGTGTACGTGATGATGTCTCTAATAAAATGTGTATGCTGGTGAATGTTTCTATGTGGCACACCGCATTGTTGACATAAAGGGTCTCAGTTTGTGGGTCAGTGCTTTAGTTAGTATTTTATAGTCTGTGTTGAGTAGAGATATGGGTCTGTAATTTTTCATGTGTGTCTTTTTTGTGTCATGTTTAGGTATGAGTGTTATGTACGACATGTTGCAACTGTCTGGTAGTTGTTCTTTGTCAAAGGCGTCTTGATATACTTTAAGAAGAAGGTCACCTAAGATAGGAAAGAAATGTTGGTAGAATTCTACAGTCAAGCCGTCCGGTCCTGTTGTCTTGTCTTTGTTCATTTTGCTGAGTGCGTGTGTTATGTCTGCTAGTGTTAGTTCTGTGTCTAGTGTGTCTTTGTCTGCATCTGACAGCTGTTTACTGTATTTTAGAAATGTGTCTTGTGTCTGTGTGTCTACTGTCTCTGCTGTAAATAGGTGTGTGTAGTATTGATTGAATGCTTCTGTTATTTGCGTGGGTTCTGTTTGTGTGGTGCCTTGCATGTCTATTATTTTGCCTATTTGTCTGCTGTGTTGTACGTTCTGTTCAATCGCTAAATATTGTTTACTGGGGGTCTCTTGCGTGATTGTGGTTAGTTTTGTTCTAAGGAGGGCGCCTAGATATCTGTGTTGTTGGTGCTGCTCTAATTGTTCTTCTAGTGCAGTGTTTCCCAACGTGGGGCCCACGCCCCACAGGGGGGCAATTTGACTGTTAAGGGGGGCAATTCAAAAATGGAAGAAATCGGCTGAATATAACAAAACGGGGAGACTTGAGACTGAAGTTAACTAAATTGGAACCTGACATAAGATCTCTTTTCAGCAAGCATCAAGCGCAAGGATCTCACTAAATTTAAATTATAAATAATTACTAATAATTAAAATAATATAGAAAAATCTTTCATTAAAATTATTTTGTACTTGAATTTCAGTTCTCCATAATATGTTTTGAAAATTTACTTACTGTGTTTGCTCAATAATTTCCTAGTGATTTCTTCCTAAAACCTATCATTCAAGTTTCTTTAGTGAGCATTTCAATTTTTGAATATTAAAAATAATGTATATGTTGAGGGGGGGGGGGCGTGGGGCGGGGGAGGGGGGCAATATGAATTTTAGAAAGGCTTAAGTGGGGCATGGCACAAAAAAGGTTGGGAAACACTGTTCTAGTGTGTTTAAATGTGGTGCTTTGTTGTCCATCTGTTTTGTTAGTTGTATGGCTGTTTGTATAATTTGTTCTTGTCTTAATCTGTCTTTGTGTATGATGGATGCTAGGTGTTGTATTTTGCTTCGTATTGTATTTTTCAGTAGGTCCCAGTATTGTCCGATGTTATCAGCCGGTATGTGGTCGGTATATGCGTGTAAAAGTTGTACCATGTATTTCTCATATTCTGTATTCTTTAGACTGTTATTAAATTTCCAATGTTGTGAACGTTTGTTTATCTGTGTGTTTATGTTGCCTGTACTGATGTGTGCTAATATAGCTTTGTGGTCTGTGTACTGTAATGTCTCTTGTAGATGCCTAGTGTTTACTATGTGGTGTGTTGCAGGTATATATATCCTATCCAATCTTCTTGCTGTGTGGTGTGTTTTATTTGTGTGGGTTGTTTCTCGCTTATTTGGATGTTTGTGTCTGAATGTGTCTATTAAATTGTGTGTGTCTAAAATGTTTTGCAGTGTTTCTAACTGTGTTGTGCTTTCTCCTTCCATTCTCCTCACCTGTGTCTTCATTTCTCCGCCTATTATATCCAATGCCTGTAAGACGCAGTTGAAATCTCCACATAGTATGATGTTCTGTCCTCTGTATGTGTGTGTGAGAAGTGTGTCTAGTTCATCATAAAATTGTGGCTGGTAGTTGTAATTTGGTGGTGCATGTATGTTGACAATGGTATATGTGTGTGAGGTGTTACTTATCTGTGTTATGCTGATTCTACCCTGGCTATTCCGATTTGTTTTTAAAATGTTCCACCTATCTGATGTTTGTAGTATGGCTGTCCCAGAACCTATGTTTTGGACTGCCAAACTGAAGTGTGCATGTCTTAGTCCTAATTGTGATGTAATTTGTGCGCCATGTATATTTGAATGAATATTTGTCTCTTGTAGCAGGATGAAATCTGGTTTGTATTTGTCTATGAGTGTGCAAATGTGTTGTTGTTTTGTGCGTATACCAGATATATTTAAACATATTATCTTTATGTCGTCACCCATCACAAGTATATAAACGAAAGAAAATTATATTGCGTGCAAATGACAATTGACATTATTAAAGGAAGTAAAGAAATATGCTGCATATAGCTGTTCAGTGCGTTTTGGACATTCCCGAGTTCTCTTCTTCTTCTTCAGTGTCAGTGGCGATAAATAAAAGTCATAAGGATATGTTGTCCTCTTCCTCTGTGTTCTGTCGTTGATCATTTGTCCTTACTGTGGGGCTGTCCGGTTTGTTTACTTTTTTTTGGTGTGGCAATTGGAGAATCGTCGTCTTCACTATCGCTATTTTCTGCGTTTTTCTGCATTCTATTGCGTTTCTTGTTATGAATCACTTTAATGAAACCATCTTTGTCTACCTCTTTGTCATTTTTAATGGACTCCCGTTCATCTGAATTGTTTTCCTTGGTCGGGGTTGGGGATGGGTGTGTATTTGGGGTGGTAGGTGATTTGGATTTGGGTTGGGTTTTGCTGTCTTGTTCCTTTTGTTGATTTGTTCTTTGTGTTGTAATGTCGTTTGTGGCCAAGTTATTAGCGATTTCAGTCTAGAATGGTGTTGTTACTGGCGTGGGCATTAGTGCTGTCTTCGGCGCTGTGGTTTCCACTATGGTTTCCACTTGTTCTCGTGATTGTGTCGGTGGCTGCTGACTCTTTGCTTCTACCAGCGGTGGAAAGTTTTCCACCGTGTTTTCATCAACCTTTGGCAGCGGTCTTCGGCTCGGGCACCTGTTGGCCCAGTGGTCGTCCAGGCCACAGTTTGGGCACGTTGTTCTGCGCCCTGGCATCGTAAAGAGAACAGGAAAAAAGACTGAAGCCAGACTACGGTTATTAATTCTATATATGGGTATATTGCCACAATTAATAAACACTTAATCACACATAGACAGTGATTAATTCTAGAGAAATTAGCCCTAAAGATCAGTCTCAATAGTATACATTCAAATAAAATAACATAATCAGTTAATTTTGCAAATTAATAATTAAAATAATATTTTTTTAAAATAACTCCCTTGGTACCGACAAGCCTGGGACATGTCATCTGCGCTTAGTGTAATATCGCAGTGACCGATTAACGCACGATTGTGAAATTTTGAATATAGCGGTTTTAAATGGCCCTGAATCGCGTGAGCACATCGTAAAATGCATAAACAAATAATCTAAGGCACATTGCTTGGGTTCCAATGAAGTAATCACATGAAAAAGCTGCGTAAATGGTAACACAAAACTACAATTTATGTCAGAAATTGTATATATCAAAACGAAAAAAAAAAATCCGAGGAAATGCGTGAAGCATGACAAAGCGGCTTTTATTTAGATATAGTCTCGCAAAAATTGGTAAACAATCATGCTGCTAGCAAACCGCCGAAGGTGTAAACAAATATTGTAACGTACATTGCTTGGGTGGTGACTATGTAAACAATACGAGAAGACCGGAAATGTGAACAGAAAATCAACAAATAGTGTCAGAAATTGTACATATCGAAATGAAAAGTATTCCGAGGAAATGCGTGAAGTTTGACAAAGCGGTTTTTATTTTGACGTAGTCTCACAATATTTGTAAATTATTATGTTGCTAGCAAACCGCCGAAGGTGTAAACAAATATTGTAAGGTACTATGCTTGGGTGCTGATTGTGTAAAAAAAAAAAAAAAAATACGACAAGACCGGAAATGAGAACAGAAAATAGACAAATAGTGTCAGAAATTGTACATATCGAAATGAAAAGAAATCCGAGGAAATGCGTGAAGTTTGACAAAGCGGTTTTTATTTTGACGTAGTCTCACAATATTTGTAAATTATTATGTTGCTAGCAAACCGCCGAAGGTGTAAACAAATATTGTAAGGTACTATGCTTGGTGTGCTGATTATGTAAAAAAAAAAAAAAAAAAAAAAAAAAAAAAAACGACAAGACCGGAAATGTGAACAGAAAATAGACAAATAGTGCCAGAAATTGTACATATCGAAACGAAAAAAAATCCAAGGAAATAGTGAAGTTTGACAAATCGGCGTTATTGTGCAGTAGTCGTGCACAAATCGGTAAAACATTATGCTGCTAGCAAACCACCGAAGGTGTAAACAAATATTGTAAGGTACTTCGCTTGGGTGTTGATTATGTAAACAATACGAAAAGACGGGAAATGTGGACAGAAAATCAACAAATACTGTCAGAAATTGTACATCTCGAAGACAAAACCTGTCGGTAGGGGTGGCTTTTGACAACTCTGTTTTAGTTTGCAGTAATCTCGCAACAGTGTTAAGAATTATGCACCCGATAGTGATAAAAGAGACGTAATATACAGACATCAATGCTATCACACCACCCGGGTATCTTGTAAAAGTAAAAAGAGGTATGACGTGCCTTTAATCACTTGTGCGGTAGTCCATTCCGATAATTGGACATAAATATCACACATGTGTGAATGTAACTAGTATGTAAAGGGGTATCGAGCCGTAATGTGGCTCACCCCAGGACCCAAAATAATTTCTTATATCGCTTATGTGTCGACACAACAAGGGTTAAGAAGCTGAATTTTCAAAGCTCACGCGGTAGGATTCATAACTACTTCCGGTTTTGTGTAGTTAAAATTGTAAAACTGTAAATAGTAAAAGAAATATTTAAAAATAGTATATTCTGATGTGTAAAGTGAAAGGTAAAGGTGGCGGCATGGGTAGGGGGTCTACCACTAGCCATCTCAATGCATATTTACGTATGAGATCGTCAGAGGACCTTGGCTTTTCCCAGCTATATCTATTGTAAAGTAACCGATTATATATTGTAATAGCGTTTATTACTGTCAGTAGTGGATGGGACTTAAACACTGTCATCATACCAATGGCGAAGTGGTAGAGACACACAACTTGTCCTTCAGCTGTTTGATGGTGTACAGCCAGTCACAGGAGCACGTATTTAAGGAATACACCTGATCACACTGAGTTAATTGCAAAACCAGAGCACGTCCTCACTGGGTAAAAACAGGTCAAATATGGCGCTGCTTCCGGTCACATGTGTAATAGCTACAAACACACCACGTACTCAATGAATAAAGCCGGTCAAAGATGTCGTCGCATCCGATCACACATGGTAATCGAAAAACCAGACCACGTGACTAAAGCCGCTCAAAAATGGCGATGCATCCGGTACACCTGGGTAATGGGCACATCCGGTCAAATATAGCGCTGCTTCCGCTCGCATGGGTAATGACTACAACCAGAACACGTGCTCACTGGCTAAAGCCGGTCAAAGATGGCGTCGCATTCGATCACACGTGGTAATAGCAAAACCAGACCACGTGGCTAAAGCCGCTCAAAGTTGGCGCTGTATCCGGTCACGTGTCTTATGGGATACAACCGAAACACGTGACTAATGACTCAACCGGTCAAATATGGAGTCGCACCCGACTCACATGACCAGACAGTGGATAATATTCTGCTGAGTCATTCCACGTCAGCAAATAGCGTGTATAAGACGGCCAGCATTCGTCGAATAGAAGTACCGGTCTCTGTAAGCAGCAAACAGATCAACATGTGGCAAACCGCTAATGGTAAGTTGGCTTTCTGATAAATCTTTCACAGTTTAGATGTGGTTCTCCAAGTAGGCATACATTTAACCTAACAATACTAGTATAATAAAGGGATATATGGTGCTAGACGCATATAATTGAAGAGACAAGGCATTTCTTCATATATTATGGTAGGCTGGGACCACATGGAATACAGCTGGCATTCGAACTTTTAAACACAGCGCTATGGTGGTTCCGTAATAATTTAGGTAGTAGTGTGTAGTCATAGGAAAGGGTGAAAGTGTCTTGCGGGATCTACATACCCATTATCGATAGTAATATATGGACTGTTTAATAGAGGGTGCATGTCAGATACAGAGCTATTATTTATAATATGAATCTCTATAATGCTGGTAAAGTACCTTATTCTTATCTGTTTTACAGATACTGATGCCCACGAAAACATAATTAGCAAACTGTGGAGCATACTAAGAGCAGACCCAAGCAGCTATTGCATGGCGTGTCTTAATATCCCACAAAATCAAGAAGCCGAGAATCCATTCAGTCATTCTTGTGATTATGGTGATGTGGTAGTTTTGCGGACCTAGTAACGGTTCTACTGCGGGATGTGCTACAACAACACTTCACCAAAGACGAAATAATCACATAGAATAGAATTGAGGAATGCATCCTCGACTATAATCGCCAGCAGGATACGTCGGAACCATACCCATCCAACGTGGAGCGATCAGCGTCACCGATATTCTTAACCTTTAGTCAATCCACACTAGCGGACGAGCATTAAAACACCTACATAAAAACAAGATGGGTGTAATATACTTACAGTCACGTCTTTAATAGCTGACCAGTCCTCAATATGAAGAAAAACTACATTGGCTGTGAGGAGACTGTATATGTATATCGTTGTTATTCTTTTTTCACAGACCGTAGCTCACAGTGACTACAACGCAAGTAACATTGCGCCCTCTACGCTATCTATTTCATCATGGTGAGAGGTCATGGGGCCAGCATGACCCGCATTCCCCAACCCAGCTCAAACATGCAACGGGTCAACGAGCGGGTAGTAGAGCGCTTAGTCGCTTATCTGAACCGCTTGACCTTAGAAACTGGCTGAAAAGGGTTTTACGCGTGGCTCAAAAACTAGTATATAAATCCGAGGCTGGTAACAGTCAAGCATTGAGATCCGAAGATGACTACAGACCTCATGACTGTGCCTGCTAACTGGGTCTTACATGGCTCGTAGTGGTGAGACTATTAGACCAGTAGGCGGTGGTGATAAGGCCGTGTTTGCCTCATCCTACAGAGGCACAAGCACGTTACACATCCATAGATTCTTCGGTGAATCCGACAAGAAATTTCCTACTAAGATTGGAATGACTCTCACTCGTCAAGAATATGAACAGATGATCGCTTTGCAGCTCGAGATCCTAGCTGACTTTGACGGACACAGTCAAGTTAATCAAGTCAGTAACGAAGTCAAACAAGCCACTAACAGAGGCAAGCAAGTCAGTAACCACAACAATCAAGTCAGTGCACATGTCAAACAGGGTACTAACTTAAGCAAGCAAGTAGAAAACACGCAAGGTAGTGCTCAAGTCAATCAGGGTTCTAAACGAAATCTCCAAGTAGACACATACTATACCACCGGTTTTCAACCCAGCTACACTCAGATGTGCGATGTCCCCAGCAACCAGATATGTGATGAGCCCAATAGCCAGCTGTTTGATATGCAACAAGACACCAACCGAGGCAATCAAGTCCAACACACTCAAGACAGTACACAAGTCAAACAGGGTACTTACCGAAACCACCAAGTAGACTCATACTTCTTCTTCTTCGTTCATCCGGATTTTTTTTGGATGTGACTGCGTTGTGCCTGTTTACAGCAGAGCTGCGTTCTTGCGCCGTCAGGCCGACACATCCGACTTCAGCGGGAATTTGTTGACCGGGTTAACCTTCCCGGAGACTCATACTATACCGCCAGTTTTCAACCCAGCTACAGTCAGATGTGTGATGACCCCAGCAACCAGATGTGTGATGAGCCCAATAGTCATATGTTTGATGTGCCCGACACTCAGATGATTGATGTCCCGGTTGTCTAATATGCTCAGATGTCAGCCGACCAAGCAGGAGACCAGTCTTATGACTACATGCCAAGTGACATATACATACCAGGCTACCAGCCGGAATAACCAACCTACTCAGACAATGGTGTGAAGAAATCCAGAAACAACATACAATGTGTATAGCTCTGTATGTGATAATAAAATGTTGTGATGATACTATGTATACCAGCTCATATCACATCATCCATTTTGTATAATGACATTGTGCATTTTTATTCTTGTAAAACGTACTGAAATACTGTAAAATGTACTGAAATACTGTAAAATAAACAGGCATATATTATAATTACGTCTTGGTTGTTGATTTTTTAGTGTTTACGGTGTATATAGTTGTCATGTGGTGAGAGAATGATACATATTGATGACAAATTCAAGAAATATTTGAACAAAACTAAGGAAAACGGGTTAACCAATGTAGGGAAACTGTTGACCACATTTCAACCAAACTTATAAAAATCTCAACCTAACTTATGAAAATTAGGAAAATCTGTTAACCAAAGTGAAAAGGTTTGGCCACATTTCAACCAGACTTATAAAAATTTCAACCAAACTTATAAAACGTAGGAAACTTTGTTAACCAAATGTGAAAAGTTTAGCCAAATTTCAACGAAACTGATAAAAAATAGAAAATTGTGTTAACCAACCGCGAAAAGTTTGGCCAAATTTCACCAAAACTTATGAAAAGTGGAAAATTTTGTTGTCCAGATGTGAAAAGTTTGGCCAAGTTTCAAACAAACTCATAAAATGTCGGAAACTTTGCCAACCAAATGTGAAAAGTTTGGCCAAATTTCAACCAATTTTATAAAAAGTAGGAAACTTTGTTAACCAAAAGTGAAATTTTTGTGGTCAAGTAAAGAAAAATGTCATCCAAAACTTATGAAAAGTAGGAAATTTTTTTAACAAAATATGAAAAGATTTAGCCAAATTTCAGCCACACTTATAAAAAGTAGGAAAATTCCTTGACCAAATGGGGGAAAAATATCTCACGTTGTCATTTTACATCCCCAACCTACTAGAGATATTCGTCTTTCCCCTATGCAAACAACAGCTGTATTTCAGAAAATTAAGTGTATCTTATGTAATAAGTCATTATGGTTGAATGAAAAAATAAAATATCAACAATAAAATTGGACAAAAATTAACAATTAAATTTATCTTTATTGTTTCCAAATTGAATGTTTCAAATTTAGAGTAGGAACATGGGATGTTAGGACATTAAATGAGCTAAGAAAGTTAAACAATGTTCTAAGAGAAATGGAAAACATGAAAATGAATATTAGTTAGTTAGTTAGTTAGTTAGTTAGTTAGTTAGTTAGTTAGTCGTGGTTCCAACTTCACGGCAACGGGTCGTCCCCATATTGCTCCGTTCCTGTGCCAGTGAATATCACAAAATGCTACTCACTGCCCCATGTGAACAATGGAATAGACAGCCGGGAAGGTTAACCCGGTCAACAAATGCCCGCAGAAGACGGATGTGTCGGCCTAACGGCGCAAGAACGCAGCTCTGCTGTAAACAGGCACAACGCAATCACGTCCAGAAAAAAAAAACTCCGGATGAACGCAGAAGAAGAAGAATAGACAGGAGTGTCGGCAAGCCACCAGCCCGCACAGATACACTGCATAATGCCGCCGCCAGAATGCCAACACAAAATTCCTCCACGAAAAATACAGTTCATCGTCGATGAAAACGGCAGTCACCAGAAAGTCTTCATTGACCGGGGTTTTATCCCATATGGCTCGGTCTCTTTCTGCAGGGCGACCCACGAAAATCGCAGCACAAAGCATGAACTCCGTAGCTACAGCGACGACTCACAGGAGTCTCCTGAAAAATGCACTCGTGAAAAAAAGGCAAACCAGTCAATCCAGCAACAGCAGGCCGTTATCGTTCCGAACATGCAGTTCAGGCTAAAAACAACCGCGGACAGATGCAAAAGCATTCCACGCGAAATTCACAGCTCACAGTGTCGCGCCACGCACTCACTCAATAGCAGTTCGACGGAACCATAACCATCCTTTCCCTGTCTACCTTGCACTGTACAGCCAGACAACAGACAGGCAAAACCGTTGTTGTCCAGTCAGGAAGGCGAAATGAGAGAATTCATCAGGCCTGGGTAACAAAGGAACCGACGACTAAAGAGTAACTAAATAACCAGCCACAGTATAGTGACGTAGGTCGGTGTGGCCGAATGGATAACGGCAATCGTTCTTACATATCCGGTGTGCGACGCCGAGGTAGCGGATTCAACCCATACTCCGGTCAGTTGGACTAAAATGCGTTGTGTTTGGCAACACTATCTACGGCATCAAACATGCTCCAGTCATGCAAAACAAACAAGACGGAGGTATCGCACTCCAAGACATCACAACCAAAATACAAGCACTTAGGAACAAACACGTAGGCGTAATCCTACAACACCCAGAGAAACACTCTTAGCACACTATTACACGGGAATTATGCAATCCTGTTTAAAACCTATCAGGAATACATCCGCCCATTACTTTGGCATTCTGCCAGCATTTTACAAAACATATATTTCAGTTATTAAAGGACACGAATATTTACTTACTGCACAAGAAAACACACACAATCTACAATCATTTAGTTAAACTACAAGCAACTCCAGTACATCTCATAATTAACAGATGGCATATATATAAGAAGACCTTAGACTTAAATAACAAAACTGCCATCGGAATTGATAATGATGTAGGTCAATATCCAGTCTATTGAAAGAGGTGTGAGATAGGGATTTGTAATGTCTCCAAATCTGTTTTCCCTTACAGTGAAAATATTTTCAGAAATATAGAAGATATGGAAGGAATAAATCTTGGGGGAAGATACATCAATAACATTAGATATGCAGATGATACTGTCCTGATTGCAGACAATGAACAGGACCTGCGACATTTAGTAGATGCGGTTGTTGCACACAGTGAACAACTAGGGTTAGAATTGAATAGTGAGAAGACACAGATTATAGTCGTCACTGGGAAGAAGGAAATACCACAATGTGATATACAAGTAAATGGGCATATTCTTAAGCAAGTGAATCGGTACGGTTATCTCGGAACATTCATAACATCTGATGGGAGATGCCTTGAAGGGATTAAAACAAGAATTGCCATTGCGAAGGTAGCCTTTTGCAAGATGAAAAACATACTGACCAATAAAAAGATATCGATTGAAACGAGAAAAAGAGTGTTGAAGTGCTACATAACACCTATACTCTTGTATGGATGTGAAGCGTGGACAATAAGCAGTCAAACTGAAAAACATTTGATGGCTGTGGAAATTTTGTTTCTGCCGAAAATGTAAAGAATACCACGGACAGACAGAAAAACCAATGAACAGGTCCTTCAAGAAACAAATGAAGATCGTAAACTGATTAGAAAAATTAGGCGGAGACATTCAAAATTGTTTGGGCATGTTATGAGAAGAAATGACCTGGTGACAACTGGCAAGATCGAAGGGAAGCGAATAAGGGGCAGACCGAGAAGTAAATATCTGGATGGCTTGGCCACGTGGCATGGTCGAGACAGGAATATGGATCTGATTCACGAATCTGGTGATCGAGTAAGATGGCAAAACATGACCGCCCACGCTTGTCGGCATGGCACATGATTGATGGATGGAAATTCTAAGTCATCTTCAAAGTTTGTGTAAAACTAGTGGCTTCATTTTACACGCGTCAGGGGTTTATAACTCAGTTTTATTTTTCTTCTCAATATTACATTAAACGTTGTTATGCCTTTTAATGTATGGATGGTTCTACAATAGAAGAATCATAAGTACTGGGAGAATTTGGAGTAGATATATTAACCAAAATGTTGAATGACATTTACAGCGATGGATATCTACCAAGCGATATGCTGAAACCGGTATTTATATCTATACCAAAAAGACGAGGAGCAATTGAATGCGAAGATTTTCGTACAATTAATCTCACAAACCATGCCACTAAGCATCTATCATTGGCTTATATAATTCAGGTAATTAAGATATAATTATGGAGCTAGCACATTCTCTACCCGCGCCACAGAGTGTAAATTGGGCTTTTCTGCATTTAAAGAATAATAATCAAGGGACATAAGAATAGTGTGGTAAGTAAGGGAAATAATTATAACTAAAACTATTTCTATGATATCTCAAATTTATATTCCAGTTATTTAAGTACATATAAATAATCTAAGATTTTCAAATAGCATATACTTACATAAATTTATTATTTCTGTACGCTGTTTGAAAGTATTGTTATTTTAAGAAAACAGCTCAAATCATTTAAAGTATTTTATAATTGTAAATGATCCTGGTCCTCCAGATTGGGGGTTCAAGTGTGGGATTAACACCTCACTTTATTAACTCTGGTTTGTCTTCACAACGTATACAATTAGACCTAGTGTACGTTATATTGTGCACATAAGAAATCACTTTAAATGTGGGCCCGGTGGACCACTGTGGGCAACAGCTCACAGTGGGACTAAGGGTCCACGCCATAAAACAGGGGAGGCGGGGAACCAGCTAGTCTGGGATGGCCGCCAAACCCAAAAAAAAAAAAAAAAGGTGTACATTATATTTTGACGCTACAGACCTGCTCGCCTAAATGTACTCAACAAGGATAATAATTTTGCGTGTGATTCTATACACTTATTATATCTCATTCATTTGATTTTACTTAAATTATAATGACTAGTGATTTAGTTATTACTAGCTGACCCGGCCCGGCTTCGCCCATACCCTGGTGGGGAGCATCTCATTTAATTCATATAAGTAGTCATATAAGTTCCCGTTCCGACTATCTATCTGTCTGTCTGTCTGACCCGGCCCGGCATCGCCCAACTCCTGGTGGGGAGAATCTCATTTAATTCATATAAGTAGTCATATAAGTTCCCGACTGTCTGTCTGTCTGTCTGTCTGTCTGTCTGTCTGTCTGTCTATCTATCTATCTGTCTGTCTGTCTGACCCGGCCCATCCCATGGTGGAGAGCATCTCATTTAAATTATATAAGTAGTCATATAAGATCCCGTTCCCGACTATCTGTCTGACTGTCTGTCTGTCTTGGGTAAATGGAGGAGGGAGGAGGAAGAGGGAGGTGGAGGAGGGAAGAGGAGGGAGGAGGAGGGAGGAGACAGGAGGAGTAGGGAGGAATAGGAGGGAGGAGGAGGGATTAGGAGGAGGAGGGAGGAGTAGTGTGGAGGAGGAGGCGAGGAGGAGGGAGGAGGAAGAGGGAGGAGGAGGGAGAAGGAGGGAGGAGGAGAACGCAGGAGGAGAAGGGAGCAGGAGGAGGATAGGGAGGAAAAGGGAGGAGGAGGGAGGAGGAGGAGAGAGTAGGAGGATGGAGGAGGCGGAGGGAGGAGGAAGAGGGAGAATGAGGAGGGAGAAGGAGGGGGAGGAGGAGGAGGAGGGAGGCGGAGAGAGAAGGAGGAGGGAGGAAGAGGGAGGAGGAGGAATGTGAAGGGAGGAGGAGGAATGTGAAGGGAGGAGGAGGGAGGAGGTAGAGGGAGGAGGAGGGAGGAGAGGAGGTAGAGGGAGGAGGAGGAGGGAGGAGGCGGAGAGGGAGGAGGGGGAGGAGGGAGGAGGAGGAGGAGGGAGGAGGAGTGATGAGGAGGAGAGGAGGAGAGAGGAGGAGGAGGGAGGAGGACGAGGGAGGAGGAAGAGGGAGGAGGAGGAATGTGAAGGGAGGAGGTAGAGGGAGGAGGAGGGAGGAGGAGGAGTGAGGAGGAGGAGAGGGAGGAGGAGGAAGGAGGAGGGGGAGGAGGGAGGAGGAGGAGGAGGGAGGAAGAAGGAGGAGGAGGGAGAAGGAGGGATGAGGAGGAGGAGGGAGGAGGAGGAAGAGGGAGGAGGAGGAATGTGAAGGGAGGAGGAGGTAGAGGGAGGAGGAGGAGGGAGGAGGAGAAGGGAGGAGGAGGGATGAGGAGGAGGAAGAGGGAGGAGGAGGGAGGAGGTAGAGGGAGGAGGAGGAGGAGGAGTGAGGAGGAGGAGGAGAGGGAGGAGGAGGAAGGAGGAGGGGGAGGAGGGAGGAGGAGGGAGGAAGAAGGAGGAGGAGGGAGAAGGAGGGATGAGGAGGAGGAGGAGGAAGAGGGAGGAGGAGGAATGTGAAGGGAGGAGGAGGGATAGGGAGGAGGGGAAGAGGAAGAGGGTAGGAGGAAGAGTGGAGAGGAGGAGGGAGGATGTAGAGGGAGGAGGAGGGAGAAAAGGGAGGAGGAAGGAGGTAGGAGGAGGAGGAAGAGGGAGGAGGAGGGAGGAGGAAGAGGGAGGAGGAGGATGGAGGAGGGAGAGGGAGGAGGGAAAGAGGAAGAGGGTAGGAGGAGGAGGAGGGGAGAGGAGGAGAAGGAGGGAGGAGGAGAAGTAGGAGGAGGGAGGAGGAGGGGATAGGAGGAGGGAGGAGGCAGAGGGAGAAGAAGGACGGAGGAGGAGGAAGGAGGGAGAGGAAGGAGGGAGAATGAGGAGGGGAGGAAGGAAAGGGAGGTGGAAGAGGAAGAGGAGGGAGGAGGAAAGAGGTAGGGGGAGGAGGAGGTAGAGGGAGGAGGAGGAGGAAGGAAAGGGAGGAGGAAGAGGAGGAGAAGGGAGGAGGAGGGTGGAGGGAGGAGGAGGAGGTAGAGGGAGGAGGAGGGAGGAGTTAGGAGGAGGAGGAAGAGGGAAGAGGGAGAAGAAGGGAGAAGGAGGAGTGAGGATGATGAGGGAGAGGGAGGCAGGAGGAGGAGGAGGGAGGCAGGAGGAGGAGGGATAATGAGGGAGAGGGAGGAGAAGGGAAGATGAGGGAGGAGGGGGAGGAGGCGGATGGAGTATGAGGGAGGAGGATGGAGGAGGAGGGGAGAGGAAGAGGGAGAAGAAAGAGGTAGAAGGAGGAGGGAGTCGGGAGAGGGATGAGAGGGGGGAAGAAGAGAGGAGGAGAGAGTTCGCCATTCGGAATTCATACTCGTCTAGTTCTTCCCTTCTACACGACTGTAGATAACTTCCTTACACATAAAAAGATGAATTGTTATTGATATTGCCGTGGCATGGAGGAATATCAGCAGCAGAGTTGATCCAAAAAACCAAAGGCTGAGATCTACGGAGAGCCATGAACGCCTACGCCAGCCGGCACGGCACTTGATGATGATGATTGCCGTGTGACGATTCTGTGTAGTCACGTCATTTTCTTCCCTTTCCCTAGCGTTTTGGTTCGGGGATTCTTTCATCATCATCATCATCATATATTTACGTACGTATTTTGGGAGGGGGAGGAGGGAGGAGGAGGAAGAAAAAAAAAACTATGACAGTTGACAGCTCTGGAATGAAAGGAAGGCGTGTAGAAAATTTCATCTCAATGGGATAGGCCGTTAGCGAACAAATAAAGGACATACATATTTACATACATACATATATATACACATACACGTTGTTTTATAGATATAGATTACTTTAAACATTTGTGGTATACGTACAAAATTACAACATATTATCACACTAATAAACAAACACAAACCAGATTTTCTACTACTACAAGAAACAAATATATGTTCAAAAAACATTCGCACAACATATCACCACACAGCTAGGCCTCAGACATTCATGCTTTAGTTTAGGCACACACAAAATTGGGTCAGGAACAGCTATTCTGCAGACATCAGACAGGTGGGACATAATTAAAACACACACGGATAACCATGGACGAATCTCCATAATACAGGTAGAAAACACTATACAAGCATACACCATAGTGAACATACATGCACCACCAAATTACAATCACCAACCAAACTTTTACCAAGAATTAGACACCTTACTTATACAAACATACAGAGGGCAAAATATTATCCTTGCAGGGGATTTCAATTTTGTACTCTCAGATTTGGATATCGTAGGGGCAGGCAAAGCAGGAATCAAGACACAATTAAGGAGAAATGACAGAAGTGGAATACATCAACTGGATATACTAAAGAATACCCTAGACACACACAATCTAATAGACGCTTTCCGATACAGACACCCTAATAACATTGCAACAACACACAAAAATAGGGCTTACAATAGATCAGCCAGATTAGATAGAGTATACTCACCTTCAACACACCAAATAATACACACAAAACATCTACAAGAGACATTACAATACACAGATCACAAAGCAGTACTAACACATATCACTACAGACACTACAAACACAAGGCCATCAAAAAGAACAGCACATTGGAAGTTCAATAACTCCTTACTCCAACATACAGGTTATTTACAACATGTGACACAACTTATTCTAACATACACTAATAGTACACCCACGGACAACATAACACAAATTTGGGATTTACTAAAGAATACAATACGGTGTAGAACACAACAGTTAGCATCCATCATACATAAAGACAGGCTACAACAAGAACATATCATACAGACAGCAATACAACTCACAAAACAGACTGACAGGAATGCATCACACCTAAACACACTAGAATCACAATTAGAACAACACCAGCAACACACACTCCGCGGTGCACTCCTTCGAACTAAACTTACTAACATATCAGAAGAAAGTCCCAATAGACAGCACCTTGCATTAGAGCAAAACATTCAACGCAACAGACAAATAGGAGCAATAACAGACATGCAAGGAAACACACAAACAGAGACAGTACATATACTAGAAACATTCCAACAGTACTACACTGACCTATATACAGCAGAACCCGCCAACACACAAACACAAAATAGATTCCTAAAATACACAAAAAAATTGTCAGACACAGATAAAGACACACTAGACACAGAGCTTACATTAGCCGACAAAACACCAGGACCAGATGGACTCACAGTAGAATTCTACCAACACTTCTTTCCTATCCTAGGCAATTTCCTTCTAAAAGTCTACCAAGAAGCTTTTCATAAACAAGAACTCCCAAACACTTGCAACATGTCATATATAACACTCATACCTAAAGACAACACAGACAAAACACAGCTGAAAAACTATAGACCCATCTCCTTATTAAACACAGACTACAAAATTCTAGCAAAATCACTTGCAAACAAAATTAAAAACTTCATGCCATCACTCATCCACCCAGACCAACAGTGCAGTATTCAACACAGAAACATACACCAACATACACACTTCATTAGGGATTTCATTACATACACCCACCAGAAAGACTGTCAATCCTCTCTCTTATCTTTAGACCAGGAGAAGGCCTTTGACAGAATCTCACACTCATACTTACACAAAACACTAGCACACTGCAACATAGGACAGTACTATAGACAGTGGATAGAAATATTGTATAAAAATCCTGAAAGTAAGGTACTGGTGAATCATTCACTCACTGGCAGTTTCAGAATCAATAGATCTGTCAGACAAGGGTGTCCACTATCACCAGTCCTAAATGTACTCACACTAGAACCACTCTTAGAAGCAATTAGACAGGACACTAACATTAAAGGTACATTTATACAAGGGTCTGGAGAGCGGAAATTAATTGCTTATGCAGATGACACCGTTTTCTTCCCTACAACCAACACTTCCATAACGAACATACTTCACACCTTCAGACAGTTTGGTGAAGGAAGTGGGGCCAAAATAAACATACAGAAGTCTAAAATAATGGGTCTGGGGAAGTGGAAGAATAAAGCAGATTTCCCCCCGGATCTAACAGTCACAGATAACATGAAGATTTATGGGATCACTTTTCCATCCAATCCCAGAAAAACACACACAGGAACATGGCAATCACTGACAAAACAAATTATAGACATACTACATAGGTTCAAATACAAGACATCAACAATTTTTATACGAAGCACTATTGTAAACACCTTCATCTTTCCTAAAATACTATATTTAGCCACAGTGTTAGACCCACCAAAACAAACAATCACAGACATAAACAAACACATCAGGAAATTCATCTTTAAAAACACAATCCACAGTATAAAGCACAAGACTTTAATACAAGAGAAGACTAGAGGGGGAATTTCACTACAGGACCTTAACACAAAAATACAAGCATTAAGAATCAACCACATAGGACGCATCATCAATCATCCAGATCAACACTCGCTAGCATTATACTATATTGCAATTAGATTACACAGAATTAAGAAAATAGACAAAACAACACCACACTATTACGGCACACTACCGCACTTCTACAGAACATGTATGGAAGCAATTCAAGGTAATGAACACTTAATACAACAGACAACCAGGCAGATATACACATATTTAGTACAACAACAAGCCCCACCACTACACCTGAGAATCAAAAGAGGATACAAATATCACATGAAAGACTACAGTTGCACCTTCACTAACTTACACAGCAAACATATCACATCAAAATCCAAAGAAATAACATACAGGCTAATTTATAATATGACCCCGACAACTGAGAGAGCCGCACAAACATCCAAACAAATAGCCCCATGCAAATTATGTAGACAAAATATTCAGGAAACAGAGGATCATCTCTTCTATGAATGCCCAGCAATCACAGCCACTAAGATTGCACTGCAACAATTAATAGAAACACACACAAACAAGAAAACTGACGCTTATAAGGCCATTTTTTTAAATACAATACCCACAGCCACAAAAGACAAACACACTAAACTTCTTGTTGCACTGGCGGAGTATAGAAACGTAATATGGTCGAGTAGAAACTCGGCCACACACAATCACCAAACAATACAACCACACACACTAGCAAAGATTTTTCAACAAAAAATCGCCCAGCTATTCGCAGATTAATAAACAAGAGCCACCCCCATCAAATTTCACACTACATAACATACATGTTCAAACACACTCTCACAGTATATGTATTTCTATACTCCGCATGTGTACCACTAAGCCCAATCATTGAGGAACAAAGCGCCAAATAACTGAATAAATGTCCTTTCTTTGTTACTGAGTCCTGGAGCCCAACCTAGACAGAACAATGGGACGGTGGCCTTTGTGAGTCAGTGGTCTTGTCGACCGAAGTTTGACCTCGGTCTGAACAGCTCTCTCTCTCTCTCTCTCTCTCTCTCTCTCTCTCTCTCTCTCTCTCTCTCTCTCTCTCTCTCTCTCGCTCTCTCTCTCTCTCTTTCTCCCCCCCCCCACCCCAAACATGAATGACTATACGCTGTATTCGCAATGGAAAAGCCTGTTTTTGTACATAATAAATGGGATATTTATGTATATGCTGAATTCGCAATGGACAACTTAACAAATTCCAATCTGTTTACGCGCGCTCTCTCTTTATCCCTCCCCCTCCTCTCCCCCTCCCCAGCTCCCTCTCTCTCCCTCCCTCCGTGTTGACCGCGTTCCTGGTCTCAACCCACCCCACCACAAGCAAATCCTGGGCACTTGCGATTAAGTCGAAGGCTGTCATTCAGCAATAATATTGAATCCACTTACAGGAAGTAAGCTTGCATGAGACTGCCTGCAGTGTAAAACGTGGGGCGGCTTTTGCCGTTTCGACCTTGACACCAACATTTCCTTTAATGTATATATCTTCGGTGTGGAAGAGAACGCGTGATGTGTGTTGAAGGTTTATAAGCGTGTGAGAAAGATGGGTTTAGAATGAACGAGCGGAAGGAATCATCACCACACCATAGTCGTTGTTGTCTCCGTCATTATCATCACCATTATCATCACCATTACCATCACCATTATCATCATCATTATCATCACCATTATCATCACTATTACCATCAATCACGTTAGAATGGGATGACTGAAAGCGTACGTCATTATCATAACTGTATATGTATGTTTTTGTTTCATTAACGCATATGACATAACTAAATATACATTGCTTTGTATAAAATAAACGTATTAAAAAAAAATAAAAAAAATAAAAAAAAAATAGTGTACATTATATAGTGAATATATATAGTCTTCTCGGCCTTTTGGCTAAGATCAAGTGTATTTGCTGGCCCCCAACAGTAGTGCGCTTGGTCTGGTCAGAGGCCGGGATGATCATTCTCGGTCCCTTGGCTAAAATCAGACGCATTTGCTGCCGCCCCCCCCCCCTCCACAGTAGTGCGCCTGGTCTGGTCGGGGGCCGGGTGATCCAAAAAGAAAAGAAAAAAAAACCTCACATAAGCATCACTTTAAATGTGGGCCTGGTGGACCACTGTGGGCAATAGCTCACAGTGGGACTAAGGGTCCACGCCAAAAACAGGGGAGGCGGGGAACCAGCTTGTCTGGGATGACCGCCAAACCCCCCCCCCCCCCCCAAAAAAAAAAAAAAAAAAAAAAAAAAAAAAAACTAGTGTACATTATAATTCGCATAACCTGAGAATCAAAAGAGGACAAAAATATTTCATGTCAGACTACTTCAGACTACTATTTCAGTCATGTTCCTCTTTGTTCAATATTTTGGATTGTTCATACCAACGGTTCTTGTAAATACGTCATTAAGTATAATTAACTTTTCTTCTGGGGTACTCTCAAACGCAGTGACTAAAGCTGTTGTACACTGACGGTGACGTCATCATTTTGGTTGTATCTATAAATAACAGACCGGAGGAACAGCATTATGTACTTGTGTGTCGAGTAAGACCATAGTCTACTCTTGCAAAGGATAGGTGCTGAAGACGGAGGCAGCCAGCCAGGAGGCGCACCACAGAAATCAGGCTGCCACGCAATAACGCCGTGAATTATGTTGACAACTGCTACATGTTATGGTGCTCGCCCTGCTCTGGTCCCACAGACAGGTGCAGTGCCGGGCCTTATGCCTCGTAAGGGTCTAACCACAAATAAGGGAGGTCCTTCTCAGATGTCCAGCGGAGCCAGAGGGCCTGACAATTGACCGTCTGGCCGTACCAAACAAAGACTTAAAATAATGCACTGGAATGCAGAGGGTATCACCAAAAAAAGAATAGAACTAGAAAACATCTTGGCCAATGAAAATGTAAGTGTATGTTGCTTGCAAGAAACTCACCTGAACGAAAATATAGCCTTCAAAATCAGAGGCTACCAGTGTTACCGATCTGACCAAAAGGACAGGCGAAAGGGTGGGATACTGACTCTTGTCAAAAACAACATTCCTGCTTCCCAAATTGAAGTTCACATGGAAGGGGCTGAGTATCAGGCACTTAAAATTAAGACAGACAATACAGACTTTCACCTGATCAATTACTACTGTCCAAATGACCGCCCACAGGCACTGGACACACTACCATTAAAAGGAAAAATGATTGTGTGTGGCGACTTCAACAGCCATTCGCAGAGCTGGGGCTATGATCACATGGACCAGAGAGTAGAGAGATTGGAAGATTGGCAGGATGAGAATAGATTCATCCTGATTAACAAGCCGTC
Source organism: Cepaea hortensis (assembly GCA_963921405.1). Lineage (NCBI taxonomy): Eukaryota > Metazoa > Mollusca > Gastropoda > Stylommatophora > Helicidae > Cepaea > Cepaea hortensis. The sequence continues at coordinate 47,782,952 of OY992878.1, read as the reverse complement.
TGACCCACATACCTTCTACTCGAGATCATGGCACTCTACAACTACACCTGACCTGGCGTTTCATTCACCAGACCTGGAGTGGAACATTACACGAATTGTTGGGAAACAACTTGGTGGCCGTGACCATCGGCCACTCTTTCTAACTGTAGAAAATGAGCTTGTAAGTGAAAGCAGCACCATCTCGAGGTGGAACTACAAGAAAGCAGACTGGGCAATGTACAAGCATCGCACTAGCATACTGGTTAGAAACCTGAACACTGAGAAGGACATAAATAAAGTAGTTGAAGAGTTTGGGAAATGCATACTACAGGCAGCACGCGAAACAATACCAAGAGGAGCCCGTAAACATTATAAACCCTACTGGAATAGTGAACTGGAACAGTTGCATAATGATGTGGATATATGTAGAAAACAAGCAGAGGCCAATCCCAGCCAAGAGCACCACAATAAATACCAGCACGCAAAAGCCAAATTTCAAAGGGCCCAACTGCAGGCTAGGCGGAAAAGCTGGCAGGAAGATAGGGAAACAAAACTTTGGGTAACCCCCCCCCCCCCCTCTTTCTCATATGTAAATATGTCAATGACTAGACTGTTGAAGTATTACACATATGTCACCTACACGCCCACATGCAACGCTCTGAAAATCAATCAATCAATCAATCATGTGCCATGCCGGAAAGCGTGGGCGGTCATACTGAACACACAGAACGCATGTAACAACACAAACATTATAAATGCAATAACTACCTTTTCTGCATTGTAAGCTATTATACTGCCACACCCCCCTTCCCCTTTCCCACCATTTTGATACTGCTGTTGATTCTGCTGCCGCCTTCAACGGTTGGTTCTAACAAGTTATACTGCCATGTTCATCATTACCGAGTGGTGGTGATGGTATTGGTGGGGTTGGAACTGACAGGTGATTGATGGGGCGTGGAAAATAATAGCGGTGTACTATCATCTTGCTGTTGTTTATAATGTTTCCTTACAAAAATGTCAATCAAGAAATTTTCCAATGTACAAAATGCTTGTATAATTTGCGCATATGCCACCTACACGTCCACATGCAACGCTCTGTAAAAACACGAACAATACACTTTGCAATGATCTTAACACTCAATAAAAGTTTAAATTTAAAAAAAGAAATTTACTAAAGATTTCCGTGGAGAGGAGAAAAATAAAACAGCCATGTGGATCAAATTTTAATTTTTTACCTCCTGTTTTTTTCCCCATGCGGACCTTCAAATAAGACTAAAATGTATAAACAAACTCTGCAGTAGTGTTAGGGAAAACTGGAACACCAAACTGCACCAAATCTCCCGAACACTTAATGCTGTATCATATTATCATATAGCTGTAAATGGTAAAAAGGGTTTTATTTGTGATGATTACAAGCATGTAACGAAGTTTCGTCATACTATTAATCAAGTTGTAATTAATTTAAAGTTGTACATGTAAAAAAAAAAATATTTTACTAAAGATTTCCGTGGAGAGGAGCAATATATTGAGTCTAAAGACTATTTTTCTAAGCCCTACCCTGTAGGGCACACATCACCAAATCATGAGTAGTAATGGTCTCTGGTAATGGATTATACAGATCAGTGGTTCTCAACCGGTGGGGAATTCCCCCTGGGGGGAGGGGGATTTTGGTGTTTGCGGTCATGGACTCCAATTGCTAGTTATAGATCTCTGCTTCTTGTTCCTCAAACAAAAAGTGTCATGGAATTTCCAAGGCATTAGAGCGATACCATGTAATTTGGTATCAGGCCAACAACACCAAACATGTGATCCTTCACCTCTGTAACTATGTGACCTAGTAATTAATTATAGGAAAGCGACATTTTAATCGGAATTATAATGTAAAGGTTAATGCCAAGCTCACGGCAATCAATGTACTGCTATCTCCTGAAAGCACGAGATAAATCAAGATAGAATGTGTGTGTGTGTGTGTGTGTGTGTGTGTGTGTGTGTGAAAGAGAGAGAGAGAGAGGGGGAGAGGGGGAGAGAGGGGAAAGAGAGAGAGAGATGGACAGAAGTAACACGCATTCCGCTTGTGGTGGTGGAAATGAAGCATATGCAAGGAACTTTTGTTTACATGCACAATGCCATAAATGTCATATATATATATGTGTGTGTGTGTGTGTTTTTTTTTTTTTTTTTATTCACACATGTGACACTTAACACTAACAAACGGCAACGTTCTGTGATATACACAAACAAGAAACACACATTATACCTGTGTGTATGTAAATATACATTGCTTTGTATCAAATAGTCGTTTGAAAAAGAAAAAAAAGACAAAAAATTTGACCGTCCTTTACTAGGAGACAGACTGATTTTCAATATGACCCCCATAATACCCGAAGTAGCATTCATATCCAAACAGATAAGAAAATGCCAACTATGCAGAAACAACACACAAGAGACAGAAGAACACATATTCTACACATGTCAAACAGTCACAGATGCAGTGGAAACTCTACAACTAATACAAACACACACCGGCAAACAAACAGACATTTACAAGGTAATCTTTCTGAACACTCTTCCTAAAACATCCAAAGACACACGCACAAAACTACTTTAAGCACTAGCAAAATACAGAAAATTAGTTTGGACTTGCAGAATCAAGGCAAGGTTCAACTCTCTCACCTACAACAGAAACTTATTTTTACTAATGTTCAAATACAAACTATCTACTATTTTTCCTGGCTGAAATGTGTAAACTTTCTTTAATTTCATTTTCTCTTGCAATTAAAAAAATGCCATTATTATTACTACTACTTTAAAAATAAAAAAATAAAATAAAAATTCGCCTTCCTAACTCTGCCCGCTTGTGTTTTATCTCTTCACTAAACTATTACATGAAAACTTCTTAATTCCCGGATTATATCACATATCAGTGATATTAATTTTGTGGAAGTGATTTCGATAGTTTTCACCACGTGTAGATCTGGGTTAAATTTTTCCCTGTTGCGGATTATTCAAACATATCAGTGATTTCAATTTTGTGGAAGTGTTTTCGATTGTTTTCACCACGTGTAAATCTGTATTAAAGATTTCCTCTGTCACGGATTATTTAAGATGGAAAACCAAATTGTAAAACGTGTCAAAGTCAACACGAGTGAAGGTTTTGAGGGAGGAGCTTTCCACTAAGCAAATATACTTGTGTTTTCTATATCAGGACCTCAAGTATTCCGGTTCAACTACTCGCTGATGGCGAGCGTCTTGAGGGGGACTTACGGGATCGGTAGGGAAGGAATAAAATCCATCTACCGTTTTGAGGACCCTAAAAGATGGTACGCTACGCTGACACCGGAAGCAAAGGCGGCTCATTATGAACGGCTTCACGGGATGAAGCATGAACTGCAGGATCCTAAATTAACTATTGTAATCGAAAACATAGAGAAGGAAAAGTCCAAGGCTATGATTCACTGGATGCCTACAACCGCAAAGATTGAGACAGTGAAGCAAATAACCGCGGATATTTCGGGAGATACAAATGATGAAGTGCAGAAACTTAAAAACAGCACGGACAAGTGGTTACTTCTATGCAACCCGAAAGAACCTCTGTCACATTACGTGAACATGGAGTTGGACGAGGTAGAAGACAAGCTACACCGTCTCTTTATCACAGTTACGGGGCGCCGTACGGAGTGTACAGTCTGTGGGGAAGACTCCCACTGGAGTAATAAATGTTCGGCCAAAGTACAAACCCAGAAGGGACCTAGATTGGCACAAAACGTCACCGCGAACTCCCAGACAGATCAACATAGTAAGGAGGATGAAGACGATTTCCAGCTGGTCAGTCGGAAAAGGGGACACCCAACCAAAAGCCTGTCTGACGGGGAGAGCTCGACACCTCCAGCCCGCCAAACACCTGTTACCACGCTGACGCCCCTCAACAACCACGACTACCCTACACCGCCTGAAGCGGACAGGTCAAACAAAAAGAAATGTGCAAGTAATTATACTGAACAGATAACGACCAGCGCCATGACCGGAAGAGACAGTGATAATATTAACTGATTCGGTGCCAAACAAAATAGTAGGTTTGGACCAAACATAGCATGCAATCAAATGAACAAGTATTACAATGAAAAATGATGTTCGCTGAGAACTGAAATTGCGGAAGATACCACGAAACAAAACAAATAACATGATGACCCTACTATGGGAAGTACTTCCAAATGGGAAGTCACATTTGTCGATATATTATATTATTATCGTTTGGCACTGAATCAGTTAACACACCACCACGACAAAGAAACCTGTCAGATTCTTCTCCATGCCTCTTATTGACTTAGATATTTCAAGCCCGGCGAAGGAATCTACTTATTATCTCCAGAAATAATAACATGAATACAGACAGTTTGAAACAAGAAACATAATTATACTCAACTGTTTCTTATATTACAACAAAAATGGCAGCGGAAATTAAAATAATGAGTATTAACATTCGAGGTATAAGATCCAAAATTAATCATCTTATACCACTCATACACAAATATAAACCTGATGTTATACTCATACAGGAAACTAACGTTAACACCGACAAACACGCATCATATATCACAACATGCTTAGGTCTAAGGCACTCATGTTTTAGTCTTAGTACTCAAAATATCGGATTGGGTACAGCAATAATACAGACATCGGACAGGTGGCAGATTATAGAGAAGGACAGGGACTGCCAGGGTAGGATAGCTATAGTACAGGTGAGAAATAACATAAATAAATACACAATTGTCAACATACACGCACCGCCTGACTACAGAAATCAGCCGCTCTTCTACCAAACACTGGAAAATTTATTATCACGCTCATATCGGGGCCACAACATCATTCTAGGGGGTGATTTTAATTGCGTACTTTCGGCGCACGACCTTATAAATGGAGATGTAAGAATGCAAATTAGAAACACAACGGGGGAGGAGGAACATCAATTAGACACATTGCAAACAATTTTAGATATCCATGGGCTAACAGACGCATACAGGCAGATGCACCCCATGGAACAGATACAACACACACAAACAATGCGCATAACAGAGCAGCGCGATTAGATATAATTTATGCGCCCATAACATAACACAAGTCAAGCATTTATAGGAGACACTGAACTTCACAGACCATAAGGTTGTAGTTGCAACAATAAACACAGTATAAGCAACACCACATCTTAGAAGATCTCCCCATTGGAAATTTAACAGTACACTTTTACAAAATCAGGACTATGTAGATTGCATAACAAAACTAATCCTCACATACACAAGCGATATATCAGAGGGTAATGCACGAGAACTCTGGGAAACACTTAAACAAACTATACGAGAGAGAACTCAAACACTAGCAGCAGTAATACACAAGCAAAAACTACAACAAGAAAAAGTATTGGAAAATGCAATTAAGCTCTTACTACAGACAGACAAAAATTCACTACACATCATAGCATGACAGGAAGAATTAGATCTCCACAGACATCACCGATTTCAGGGGGCTTTACTGCGAACAAAGTTACAAACTATAACACAAGAGATACCGAGTAAACAATACCTAGCTATAGAACAAAACATACAGCGCAGCAGACAGATAGGCCAGATAATTGACAGGGAAGGAAATATACAAGTCGAGCCATAACAAATAGCCTCGGCCTTTGAAGATGATTATAAGAACCTTTACACAGAGGAAAACACACAGGCGCACGTACAAGCATACTTTATGAAATTCACAAAACAACTTACAGAGGAACAGAAACTAACACTAGATACTGAATTAGCACTAACAGATATATCACAAGCGGTTCACGGAACGCAGAAGGGCAAATCGCCTGGCCCTGACGGTATTACCGCTGAATTCTATCAGTTTTTCTTTCCTCTTCTATGTCCTGTTTTGCTAATAGTATTCTCTGAATCTTTCCACAAACGAGAACTCCCATCCAGTTTCAACACGTCTTACATCTCTCTTATTCCGAAGGAGAACACCGACAAGACACTTTTAAAGAGTTACAGACCGATCTCGCTTTTAAACGTAGACTACAAGATTTTAACAAAGGCTATGACGAATAAATTGAAACCAGTAATGGCATCTCTCATTCACGAAGACACGCAATGTAGTGTACAACGCCGGAATATCCAGCAACACACACACTTCATAAGGGACATCATCAACTACACACATCTGAAAAACTGTCAGTCCTCAATTCTCTCTTTAGTTCAAGAAAAAGCATTCGACAGAATATCTCACTCATACCTCCACAAAACTCTCTCACACTGCAACGTGGGAAATAATTTTCGGACATGGGTCAAAATGTTATATTTGAAACCGGAAATTCGGATTCTATTAAACCATACCCTAACCAATTCTTTCAGGTTGACTAGGTCAGTGAGACAGGGATGTCCCTTGTCCCCATTACTGAACATTGTCGCTCTAGAGCCACTTCTAGAAAAAATACGACAGGACGACTATGTCAGGGGTACGTTCATACCAGGGAAGGGTGAACAAAAGTTGCGTGCGTATACGGACGATACAATTTTCTTTCCGACAACTGAACAATCTGTACGGATCATTTTGGAAACGTTCTCGTTTTTCGGCAAAGGGAGTGGGGCAAAATTAAACGTCCAAAAATCTACTATAATGGGTTTAGGTAAATGGAAAAATAAGCCGGATTTTACATTTGACTTAACATAAAGCAATCTTATAAAATTGTACGGAATATTCTTACCATATCAATCAAATCAGACACACAAAGACACATGGCAAAATCTAGAGAAGAAAATAACAGATATGTTGCAGAGGTACAAATACAAAACAACTACCATATTTGGTAGAGGTACCATCGTTAATACATATAGAATTCAAAAAATACTACATCTGTGCACAGTCCTAGACCCCCCCCCCCACGTCAGACTGTCACAAACATAAACAAAGAGATTAGACGCTTTGTGTTTGGCAGCATCATCTACAGTATCAAACATACTACACTCATGCAAGACAAAAAAGATAGAGGTATCGCCCTCCAAGACATAACAACCAAAATACAAGCACCTAGGATCAAACACGTAGGCGAAATCCTACAACACCCAGAAAAACACCCTTTAGCACACTGTTACATTGGGATTAGGCTATCTCATTTAACACCTGTTAGGAATACATCCTCACATTACTTTGGCACTCTCCCAACATTTTATAAAACATGTATTTCAGCCATTAAAGGACACGACACATTACTACACAAGAAAACACATACAATCTACAAGCATTTAGTTAAATTACAAGCAACTCCAGTACACCTCAGAATTAAAAGAGGACATAGATATTTCATAAAAGATTATACCGAAACTTTCTCTAATATTCACAACAAGCAGATTACCCCAAAAGCAAACGAAATTACATATAGGCTTGTTTACAGCATGACCCCAACAACAGAGAGAACAGCAAAAATATCTAAACATATACTACAGTGTCAGCTTTGTAGACGGAACGTCCAAGAATCAGAAGAGCACGTCTATTACGAATGCGACACAATCATGCCAACAAGAAATCTCCTACAAAACATCCTAAACACTCATACGAAACAAAGAACAGATGTTTACAAAGCAATCATGATAAATTCCATTCCTTACTCCACTCAAGACATCCACACAAAGCTAATTGTTCTATTGGCAGCGTACAGACGTCTTATATGGACATTAAGAAACAAAGCATTATACAATTACAGAACAATCAACAAAGAAATTGTCCAACAACTTTACCAACAAAAAGTCTCAAACATTCTAACCTTAGCCCCACAAGCGCAAATCCCGTAAGAGTTTTGCTGGAAGACAGCACATATTACAGAAGAAGTAAATAACGTGTTTTAAACAAAGGATACCACAACTGTAAATGTGTCTATTGGCGGTATTAACAATCTTACAATTATATTATTATTATTATTATTATTATTATTATTATTATTATTATTATTATTATTAATACTTTTATTACTATTGCTACCATTATTAATAATTTTCCCATTATTATATTTGAATGTGCAACATGAAATATATTGTGGATGTGTGTCTGTGTCGTTGGCAGTAACATATGTATGCACCTGGGTGTGGATGCAGGTGTGTGTGTGTTTGGTGCATGTATTTGCACGTGTACGTGTGTGAGTGTGTGTGTTTGTGTGTGTGCGTGGGCGTGTGCGCCTTTAAACCAAGGCGATATCTCAAGTATTAAAATTATGTTATATGGTAATGATATGGTTGAAAAGAAAAAAAATATGCATCACCATGTGTAAACAAATTAAATGAGCCCTTTAAGTACCCAATAAGCTAAAGTGGCTGGTAGTGGTCAGATTTTAAGTCCTTCCAATTATCTCCCAGGGGACAGGCCGTGGACTCTAGTTGCTAGTTTTAAACCCCCGATTCTTGTCCCCCCAAACAAAAGGGGTCATGGACATTTACAGGGCACTAGAGCGTAATCCTGTAATTTGACATCAGGCCAACAACACCAACAATGTGAACCTTCACCTCGGTAGCCAAGTGACCAAGAAATTACACAGAAGCCACATTTTAATGGGAATGATAATTTAAAGTTTATTGCCCAAGCTCACGCCATTCAATGTACTGCTGTCACCAGAAAGCATGAGATAGATCAAGATAAAATGTGTGTGTGAGTGTGGGTGAGAGAGAGAGAGAGAGAGAGAGAGAGAGAGAGAGAGAGAGAGAGAGGAGGGAGAGATGGATAGGTGTTACAAACATGTCACGGGACCACTGTAGTTAACGATAAGATTATAGACTAACAGGGGCAGTCTGTATTCACAGCTGCAATTGTTTGTTACTAGTGGGGAAACACGTCGGATCAAACGAAACTACCAGTCTTTGAGATTTCCCTAGGAAACGGGAAATTTGTTGGCATTGTTTGATGTGTCGTCGTTCGAGAGGAAAAGACTGTTGCGTCAATTGTAGAAGGGGGGACAACTATTCTTGTGAAGTTAGGAACAGATTGTCTGCCGCTGGGGCCACCTGTTGTTGACATCGAATGACGTCACTCGGACAATCCCCGACTGTATGAAAACATAACTTGTTGCCACTAGTGTTAACAAGGGAGTAGACCTAGGCTGAAGTGTTGGACTAGCTCTGTTCTAATATAGAAAAGAATCTATTGTGTTCTGTATCAATTAACGTTGATGAACATGTGTCTTTCATGGCACAGTGTAGATTCGATTCAGGATAGAGCTGAGCTTTCATAAGGTATTCACTAGATAGCATTTAGATGTAAATAATGTAGAACTGTCTAGTGATAGATAGAGTTTAGGACTTGAGCATAGTGTTGTTGCTTTGAGGTTAGGTATTCAAGGAGTGTCGGCGACAGTAGACAATCGCATTGTTAAAACTAACTAGTGTGAGAGGTCAATTAGCTCAGCTGCTTGGGAATAGTGAAGTGGTGAAGTGGGATGATATGTAGAAAGATTGAGGATGGTTGGGGGATAGGGGAAATTTCTAATGGTGGGATCTTCCAGTGGGGTGTCTACTGGGGTTCTGCACTTTACATTTGGTCTTTCCTTATCTTACCCTAAATCAGACCGATGTGATGAGCTCCTCTGCCTCATGACAGAGTTTGGTTCACTGTTATATATCTGAGTGAGGCCGTCGGCCTACACTCATCTAATAGGGGTCAGTATCCGGTTACTCTCACCAGGTGTGTTCTATCTTTCACAGGTTCCCCTCATGTTATGAAGAAAACTAGCTGAAACATCACTATTTCAGATCATGGATAAATTAGTGCGGGAAGATTTATTTAGCGGCTTTTGCACTAGACCCATGATAAAAAGGGTTTGAAGGAACAGGGCTTTGTTGAGCCGAAACAATAGTGAGATTATTTTCCATACCACATGGAACAAGAACAATAGTGAGGTTATTTTCCATACCACATGGAACAAGAACAATAGTGAGGTTATTTTCCATACCACATGGAATAAGAACAATAGTGAGATTATTTTCCATACCACATGGAACAAGAACAATAGTGATTATCTATGTAGAAAGAACAATAGTGATTATCTATGTAGAAAGAACAATAGTGATTATTTAGGAAACAGGAACAAGGAACGTGGCGTTTTTACTAAATTATTAGATTCCTGTGGGACTGTAAACAATAACTGTGTAATGGTGAAACTCTAGGATATTTAGAAATGAACTATGTTATTACAAGGGACAGTGTTCCGTGTTTTCACGATGCAAGTATTGTTAAGTCTCAGAACTTTAAGGACATTTGGTAACATTGTGTATGATCGATTCAGGATAAGTATCGGACTATATCCGTGATTGGTGACCAGGTATCGGGGTTATCAAAAAGCTACTGGAGGAAGTCAACATCTAGCAGGAGGGACACATCGTTTTGGTGAGGTCATTTTGTGCTGAACTATGATGATGTTGTGTGGTCCTTACCGGGATGATCAGACTTTGCTCCTGTGTTGTTCGGTCTGATTCTGCAGACACACTAGAGTATACTACATACATTCTACACATACACTTCTCACATACATACACTTTTCTTCATTAAATTAATATGTTATTGATTTTTAGAAGTTAGAGTTGTTTAGTATGTTGTTTAGGGGAAGTGTGAGAGGGAGCATGATCCAGTGGTGAGATGGGGAGAGAGAAAGAGGTATCCAGTGTCTGACGGAGTGTTGTGGATGGAATCCAGTGGATTCTCCAGAATAATGATATAGGGTTAAAAATAATGTGGGTGTTGATTCCCCTCACTCCAGGGACGACACTATAAAGGAAAACACGACAATACATTCCGCTTGTGGAAGTGGAAATGAAGCATATACAAGGCATGTCTGTTTACATGAACTATGCCATAAATGTCATATTATCAAAACTGTATATATGTATGTATTTGTTTTATTCACACATGTGACACCTAACACTAACAAACGGTAACGCTCTGTAATATACACAAACAAAAGAAACACACATTACACCTTGGAAATATACATTGCTTTGTATGAAATAAAGGTTTAAAAAAGTAGTATTACCAAATACTGCCTTTGGTCTATCCCACGGCCCCCTTGATCATCACTATTCCCATTTCGATGTGAATTTTGATGGCCCTTCTCTGGCGGGCAAAAACTAATATCCGGGGTAGGGGCCTATTCCCTCGTGCCCCTCACATCGGCCTACCCCGTTTACACACACACCCACACACTGGGACTCGAACCCGGGTGCCCGGCGCCTATTAGGTCTACTTAACTATATAAGTACTCCACATGCCCGGGGCTTACCTCGCTGTCTTTGATTAGTCTCGGGAGCGGTCGGGGGAAGCCGAGGCGGTCGGTGGAGGGACCTGTGGGCGCGTGCCCCAGGAGACACCGGACGTCAATCGGAAGTAGTCAACAGGAAGTGACAGCCGGCCTAACCCAAGATAATACCCGCCAAAATTTCAAAAATGAGGTCCGCTTTTGTGACGTTTTATATGAGGTTGGTAACCCCGTAAAGAAGGATTTATCTGAGGTTGCCAACCTCATTTTCGGTCCGATTTGCACCTGACATACTATTGCTCCAACTGTAGTTAAACTGGCACACCATCAAGGTTACAATCAAACGGATTCTGGAAAAGAAGGTCAGTCTCAATTCTGTCAAGATCTAAAAATCTCTCCAAAAATGCTTCTTCAAGTCACGAATATTTTTTTCCCGTGGAATCAAGGTTGACGTCTTCAGCGATTGTAGCGCAAAACTCTTTGAAACAGTGAAAATTAGAAAAGTTTTCTCCTACCAGTTGTGATTCAAACAATGACAGCTTTCTCCGAAATCCTTTGATGATTCTGTAGAGATCACGGATGAAGTTATCATTTCCCTGAAGTTTCAAATTCAATTCAATCATTTGGGATGTGATGTCAACCAAAAATGACATCTTTGACAGCCAGGTAGGATCTGACAGCTGTAGATCAGCTATATCTTTTTCAGTGAGGAAAACATCTATTTCGTTTCGGATCTTGTAAAAACGAAACAGGACTTTACTGCAGCTGAGCCACCTCACTGATGTGTGATAAGGCAAGTCACAGAATTCAGAATCAAATTCTCCAAGAAACGCCTAGAACTGACGGTGACTGAGTACATGTCCCTGAATGAAGTTCACAGCAGAAACGAAAGGTTTCAGTACACAAGAAATATCTAAGTCTTTCAGACAGAGTGCTTGCATGGATGCAGTGTATGAACAGAGCGCCCGGAATTTGCAAATCTTCCAAATGAGTCCTAATCTGCTCCATCAGACCCTTTCTCACTCCAGGCATGTTTTTTTTTTTTTTTTTTAACCTCAATCTACTGTAACACCTCGAAGCTGATTCCACTGAAGGTTATTGTCTTGCAAAACATTTGCACCTCCATGAAAATGTCTTTTCCAGTTGTTGTTCCATGCATGCTGCAAACGGATGCCAACTCTTCCGTTATCTGAAAGTCCAAATTGACACCACGAATGAACACGCGATGTTGTGACGTACTCGAGAGATCAGTAGACTCATCCAGCGCCATTGGATACCACAACAAGTTCCTAGTTTTCTCGCGTATCTGTAGTACTATTTTCTCTCCAAGTTCTTCTGTTATTCGCACAGTTGAACTTGCTGAAAGGCTGATAGTTCCAAACAAATCGGCTTTCTCAGGACACAAGTCATTTGCTGCTTCCACTATACACTCTTTGGGGAAGATGCCATCAGTAAACGGTTTTCCTCGTTCTGCCATCTCATGCACTATTTTGTAACTTGCACGAGTGACATATTCATTTTCAGCACACTTTCTCGTGAAGAGATTTCTTTGTGTTTCTAAACCACGTTTCGTGGACTCATTTTTCTCAGAGCGTAACTTTCAAGAAAACTTCAAATATGTTGATAGATGTATGCAGTTGGTTTTCTGGTCATTTGTTTCCACAAAGAAGTACTTTAACCCCCATTCTTCAATGAAAACGGGACACTCGGCGTCCACTTTTCTTTTCTTAGTATTCATAATAAAGGGTGAAGTACACGAAAAAAAACATTGAATTAGAAACATAATTAAAATCTTATTGAACACAAGAAAACTAGAGGACCAGGGGTCACTGGTATCTCATAATAAGGTTTACAAAATATATAAATAGGGCCGACCTAAATAAACAGCCTAGAGAAGAGTTTTTCAACATGTGTTCCGAGAGTGGCATCCAGGGGTTCCGCCGAAACAGACCGAAATTGCCTAAATGCAACATTTCTGCCCATCTGGTTTATTACATAAAGTAGGACAAACACTTGGATCATAGCTCAGAGTTCCTTGAGCAACGTAAACATTTGCGTAAGGATTTGTAGTTCACTTAAATATCACTGTCAAACAAATAAATCCTTGTTACATATCTATAACATGGATGACTGGCAAAAAGAAGTAATTATTTCTGGAGCAAAGGACCTGTATTGACAGCCGGTCGCATCTCAGGAAGGGAAAGATGCGTGCGTGCCCGCTCGCGCGCGCGCGCGTGTGTGTGTGTGTGTGTGTGTGTGTGTGTGTGTGTGTGTGTGTGTGTGTGTGTGTTTGCCATGAAAACCATTGTAACGTCAGAGCGTAGGCGGCGCTACCACGGGCCGAGGAAGGACTTGGGATGGCGCGAAATAAGCAAACATTACAATAAACAAGAACATCTAGATACAATAATTTATAATTGAAAGTAGTAAATTTAAGACACATAGCAGCCAGGAGGTCCCCACACGTGTGAAGATATCATATTATTCTAAACAGAATATTTACATTTAAATTGTATCGCAACGTCTCGTGTTCCATACTTTTTATCAAGCAAGTTCGAGTCCGTCGGCGGGCCGGATGAAATGACGTATAGTGTGTGTGTGTGTTTTTTTTTTTTTTTTGCCTCAATATCAAATTCAATATCTCAGTAACCAACTGAGGGAAAATGATGAGATTTAGCATATAACCTTATCATTATGTCCACCCAACAAAAATTTTTTTGTTCTGGAGATTGTACAGCAGATTTCAATGTTTGTTTATACGCGGTATATAATTTAGGGCCCCCGCATTCATTCCATCATTTTAAGAGTATTACCGCTTCAGCAAGACACACCCGCGCTGTTTTTGAATTTTGTCTGCGCGATTTTCGCTTTTGGCAGACTGAGGGAATTTATATGGGGTAGTTCAGAGGTGTCGTCAAACTGTGGGTTCTTTCATGAAGCGTGATTATATAAATAAACTAGCTGGCTCGGCCCGGCTCCTGGCGGGGATCTATCTATCTATCTATCTATCTATCTATCTATCTATCTATCTATCTATCTATCTATCTATCTATCTATCTATCTATCTATCTATCTATCTATCTATCTATCTAACTATCTATCTGTCTATCTGTCTGTCTGTCTGTCTGTCTGTCTGTCTGTCTGACTGTCTGTCTGTCTGTCTGTCTGTCTGTCTGTCTGTCTGTCTGTCTGTCTGTCTGTCTGTCTGTCTGTCTGTCTGTCTATCTATCTATCTGTTTGTCTGTCTGTCTGTCTGTCTATCTATCTATCAATCTAATCTACCTGTCTGTCTGTCTGCCTGCCTGCCGGCCGGCCGGCCTACCCACCCACCCACCAACCGACCGACCTACCGATATCTATCTATCTATCTATCTATCTATCTATCTATCTATCTATCTATCTATCTATCTATCTATCTATCTATCTATCTATCTATCTATCTATCTATCTATCTATCTATCTATCTATCTATCTATCTGTCTGTCTGTCTGTCTGCCTGCCTGCCGGCCGGCCGACCCACCCACCGACCGACCGACCGACCGACCTACCGATATCTATCTATCTATCTATCTATCTATCTATCTATCTATCTATCTATCTATCTATCTATCTATCTATCTATCTATCTATCTAATCTATCTAATCTATCTGTCTGTCTGTCTGTCTGCCTGCCTGCCGGCCGGCCGGCCGACCCACCCACCCACCGACCGACCGACCGACCGACCTACCGATATCTATCTATCTATCTATCTATCTATCTATCTATCTATCTATCTATCTATCTATCTATCTATCTATCTATCTATCTATCTATCTATCTATCTATCTATCTATCTAATCTATCTGTCTGTCTGTCTGTCTGCCTGCCGGCCATCCAACCCACCCACCCACCGACCGACCGACCGACCGACCGACCCACCGACCGACCGACCCACCGACCGACCCACTCACCCACCCACCCAGTCAGTCAGCCAGCCAGCCATCCATCCACCCACCCACCTACCTTTCTGTCTACCTACCTACCTACCTACCTACCTACCTGTCTGTCTGTCTGTCTGTCTGTCTGTCTGTCTGTCTGTCTGTCTGCCTGTCCGCGCTATTAAATATTGATAAAAGTTACCGGAAAAAACGTCAGGACCATGTGTTGAAAGAGGAAGAGGACTATTGGAGAAAGGATGGATTGAATTTTATGCAACCGAGAGCAATCATCAACCTACTGGAATCGTCCGACACAGATTAAGGTCTGAGCAGATCGCAGACCTTAATCTACGTACCCACTTACTGGGATATTTTGCTCCAACTATTCAGACGAATTGCAGGCCCTAAACATTACAGCATCAGCATCAGCTGAAGAAACAAGAAGGAAATGAAAAATAAGGTAAGAAATATATTCCTTCTACTTTCCTGTTAATTTACAAATTATTTACCCAGTGCCTCTGTAAATTCTCTGTCTTTACTAATATTACACATTGCACCCCTCTCGGGATTCTCCGTGGTGAAGTGGTCAAGCCGTCTGACTCGGGCTCCGAAAGTTGTATGTTCGATTCCGGGCTGCGTCCTTCATTTCACGAGTGCATTTTTTTCGGAGACTCCCGAGGGTCGTCACTGGAGCTACGGAGTTCGTGCTTTGTGCGACGCTTTCCGCGCTGCGGAAAGAAACTGAGCCATATGGGATAAAAACCCGGTGCAATGCAGCCGACCCTGTCGATTTTAAGCTAGTTCTTTCATTGCACCCATACGAATCCGGATACGCCTTTGTGTGTCATCAGAATTGGCAGGTCTCCCATTACCGTAAAAGTAACTTTGTTAGCGAGAAATCACTAGTTGTTCAGCAAAACATCAAAGGAATGTCGCCGCTTTCAATGATTTAAGTTGTTTTTGGACCTATCAAAGACATATTCCTTGGGTGGGGGTAAATATAAGACGGCTGGAAAAATTTCATAACGATGCAACAGACAGTTTTCAAAATAATTGATCGTGAATGAAGGCAAACAAATGTGGGCATACTATAGTTTGGTGACCCCCTGCTCTAACGCTAAAGGCTTCAGAGGCCTATAGAGGTATCACTCACGATGCAGAAATGGGATATTTTGAAGACTATCTGTAAACGATTGTTAGATGAAGACTAGAATTAACAGACAAAGCAAAATATTTAAGGGTGCTCGAGTTTGGGTTTCAGTCTGGTTCAAATAAGAAGAGACGTATGAAGGGACGAACCCAGCCTGTTTACAACCATAGAGATGTATGAAGGGACGAACCCAGCCTGTTTACAACCAATCTATGACGTGAACGATCTGCATTTACACCTAAGACATTTATTGAAGGAGGCGAAATATAAGTGAGTTTGTCCGGAGTGCCATGGTGTTGATTCTTAAAGCTAAGCAATTACAGAGTCAGCTGGTTCCTCCTATGTCAGGGGCATGTAAGAGTCAGCTGGTTCCTACTATGTCAGGGACATGTAAGAGTCGGCTGGTTCCTACTATGTCAGGGACATGTACAGAGTCAGCTGGTTCCTACTATGTCAGGGACATGTAAGAGTCAGCTGGTTCCTACTATGTCTTCTTCTTCGTTCATCCGGAGTTTTTTTTCGGACGTGATTGCGTTGTGCCTGTCCACAGCAGAGCTGCGTTCTTGCGCCGTTAGGCCGACACATCCGACTTCTGCGGGCATTTGTTGACCGGGTTAACCTTCCCGGGGGTTTCTTAGGACGTTTGGCTCTCACTGTTGTGGTGTTATCCCCCATCCCAGCTGGCCCATATAGAACAGCCAAAGACATCCTGGTCAGCCCTCAAGGGAAGGCAGGGGCAGACCATGGGCATTCCCCGCCATCCAAGGAGGCTTCCATACTTGCAGAGCCAACACACAGCGCTCTGGTACTGGGCTCACCCAAGGAATCGTCACGTCCTGCACATGGCTGCTTAGCCTCACTTCCGTATATTTGGCCTTCCATTCACCATAGGCTGTTCTCCCGGAAACCAGAAGTATGCAGTCTGCAGATGACATCCACACAGTGAGCTTTCGATTCGGACTTTCCACATAATGGATTTGCTATCCAAGCAATATTCCATTTCGTGCCACTAGGACACTTTTTCCACCTTTTATGAAGCCCACAGAGTGTGCTTTCGATTCTGACTTTCCACATAATGGATTTGCTATCCAAGCAATATTCCATTTCGTGCCACTGGGACACTTTTTCCACCTTTTATGAAGCCCACACAGTGAGCTTTTGGTTCGGACTTTCCACGTAATGGATTTGCTATCAAAGCAATATTCCATTTCATGCCTCTGGGGCGCTTTTGTAACCGACATACCTGTGGTATGAAGTGCGGCAGTCTAAATACTTCTTCATGCACCTTTAAATGTCAACCTGAATGTAGTTAAAGTAAGCTGCAGTCAACTTGAGCTTGTTGATATCTCCATAGAGCTTGTCCTCAAATGAAGCAGGCGTGGGCCAAAATATCTTTCTCTGTTCTGCATATATTGGGCACTCCTGCAGCAAATGTTTAGCTGTCATTTTACCAGTTCCACAATTGCATTCATCGGTATCTCCTATCTTTAGTTTATTGAACAAGTGGTATTTCAGCCTGTTATGTCCTGTGCGGAGTCTGAAGATTGCTACTTGTTCTCTTCGGTCGAGTTTGTAATATGCATCATCCTTCTGGTGACCTGGATGCTCTGATTCCCATTTGGTTCTATAAGTGCTTTTTATCAACCTCTATACCTCGTTATAGGTTATGTCTATGTCAGGCTGTGGTAGTCGTCCGCCCTCTTTTGCCAGTCTGTCAGCCTCTTCATTTCCAGGTATACTGCAATGTGATGGTATCCACTGTATTACAACTTTTTTGGATTTCTGGCATAGACCATGGAGTGCTGCTCTTAGGTCAGCTATTTCTGTGCTGTAATTGCTCTTCAGTATTGAGACAGCTGACTTTGCATCTGTAAAGATAGCTATTTGCGTCTCTTTATTTTCCTCCATCAAGAGCATTTCTGCTGCAGTTTTCAGAGCCTCTACCTCCGCTTTGAAGTTACTTGAAAACTTTCCAGTTGCCACTGAATGTGTTTTTTTTACTCCATTTTTTAAATTTAGGAGAATTCCTCCTCCTCCATTCTCTACTGAATTTTTGGCTGATCCATCTGTATATGCATGGGTCCAATTGCTGCTTGGGTAATGTTCTTTTATGTAGTTTAGGGTTATTTCTCTTCTTTCGGTTTCATGCTGAGTGTTCTTTTTCTCAATACCAGGAATGTTTTCTATCATCTCAGGCAGTAGCTGCTGTCTCCAAGCTGGGAACTTGTCTGCATTGTAAATGGGTTTGACTGTTGATATGTTAAGTATGGGATCTGCCCTAATCTTTCGTTTTGCAGTTTCTACAAAGTTGCTACGCTTCAGTCTTCCCTTTCCAAATCCACTAAACCTTTTATACATAGGGTGGTCTGTCAATCTTCTAAATTTTTCAGCTTGTTGCTGGGCTCTGCTATCTCTTCTATCCTGCATTGGTTGTAAACAAGTGATCTTTTCTAGTTCATTAATAGGCGTTGTCTTCAGGCTTCCAGTTATGATTCGCATTCCTTGATTTTGGACTCTGCTTATTTTGTTAAAGTTTGACTTAGCTGCTGTTGCCCAAGCTGCAATGCCATATTCCAGTACTGGCCTCACCCGTCCAGTATATAACTTCTTGAGAACTTTCTCATCTGCTCCCCACGTTGTACCAGCAAGCTTTTTCATGATTGCCATTCTTTGCCTTGCTCTTGTTCGATTTTTCTCAACCTGTGTCTTCCATGTCAGGCGACGATCAAAGGTGACTCCTAGATAGTTTGGATTTTCTTCATGGCGCAATATTTTTCCATTCAATACCAGCTTAGGTTGCTGAGTTTTAGTTGAGAGGGAGAACACTGTGCATGTTGTTTTCTCCTCACTTATCTTCACTAGCCATGATTTTGACCAGTCCTCTAGTACTAATAGGGCTTGCTGTATTCTGCTGTTAGCTGTACTAATATATTCTTCAGATGTCCATATGGCTAGGTCATCTGCAAAGGATGATGTGTGTACTCTGGCTGGAAAATTGTCTGTGATGTCATTTATATATGCTAGGAATAATGTTGGTGAAAGAACTCCTCCTTGGGGGACACCTTGCTCCAACAGCATCATTTTGCTGGTTTGTCCTTGTACTTTTGTCCTGGCAGTTCTGTTCTCAAGGTAGTGGCTGATCCAATTGTACATTTTCCCACAAACATGCATTTTTTGCAGTTTTACTTTCAGTCCTTCCTTCCATACTTTATCAAATGCTTTTTCTAAATCTATCCAGACCGCTAGTGTGTGCTTTTTCTCTTGGAAGGCATCCTCTATTTCCTGAGCTATATAGGTTATTTGATCTTCAGTGGATCTGTACTTTCTGAATCCTGCTTGGTGAGGTGTTAAGAGTTGGTTTTCTTCCAGATGCCATGTTAGCCTGCCATTGATAATGCGTTCCATTAATTTTCCTACACAGCTAAGAAGACTGATAGGTCGATAGCCATTTGGTTCTTCCATGTCTTTTCCTTTCTTTGGGACTGGTATTAGTATAGCTTCCTTCCATGCCTGTGGGACTATTCCCCTCTTCCAGCTGTAATTTAGGACTGCTAGTAGTTTCTTTTTTGCCTTAGTGCCTAGTCCTATTAGCATTTCATTTGTGATTCCATCCTTTCCTGGTGATGTCTTCTTTTTTAGGGTATTCATTGCCTGTTCCATTTCTTCCATTGTTAGATTTGCCATCATATATTCTGCTGCTGTCTCTGTATATCTATGATGTATCTGTTTATCTTTGATTGCTTTCTTCTGTTCGGCTGTAATATCAATGTGGTTTGCATTGGCATAGTGTTCCATTAGTGCATTTGCAGCCTTTTTTCCTGTAAGCAAGGCATTTCCTTGTTTAATTGTTATTTGTTTGTTTCTAGGTCCTTCATTGTTCATGGCTTTCACTAGTTTCCATAGTTTGTTTCCATCCCTGTCAAAATTCAGGTTTTCTGTTTTTTTCCTCCAACAATCTCTTGTTGTTTGATTTACTGTTCTTTTATATTTTGCTGAGATGGCTTTGAGAGAGATGTTCGCTTCAGTTGTTTGTTCTCTCTCTGCGGTCTTCCTAGCATCTTCAACTTTGTCCTCCAAAATTTGTAGTTCCTCAGTCCAGTATGGTTTGTAATTTTTCCTCGCTCCTCTTGGAATAGACTCAGTGGCCGCCTGTATTATTGCTCTGTTTAGACTTTCCACCATTTGCTTCATGTTGCCATATCGTGTATTTATGTTTTCACAATATTTGTCTGTTAGTATGGAAAATCTGTCCCAATCTGCTCGTTTGTAATTCCAGCGAGGCAAAGGCTTTTGCTCCTGTGGAACATACTCCATATTTATTACAAGCTTGATTGGTCTGTGGTCACTACCTGCTAATTGGTCAAGCACATGGCGATCGATTTTGTGGAGGATGTCTCCTGTGCAGAAAGCTAAGTCTGGAGTAGAAGTGGTAATCCATCTTCTGGAGTAGAAGCTCGGTGTGTCATCCGCTTTGTTGAGTAGATGGAGATTTGAGTCTATTTCCCAGTCCTCCACTTCATCTCCTCTTTTGTCAGTATCTGTGTATCCCCATCTTTCTGAGCGGCTATTAAAGTCTCCGACAACAATGCAATTTGTGTCAGTTATTTCCATGTTTGAGAGTGTAAGATCCTTATCTGCCGGGCTATACAGATTGTAAATTCTTATTTTCATGTCCTTTATCATTATATCAACACCTATAATTTCCGTTTGGTTGTCAGAGATCACAGATACTTCGCTGCAAGGTATTGTATTTCGTGTAAGTATTACAACTCCTCCTTTGTGTCCTTCGCGGTCAAAACGTGTGGCCTGATATCCCTCGACTGAAAATGTGCGATTGGCGTTGAGGTGTGTCTCTTGAATGCATGCCACATCTATTCTATCTTTATGAAGACGCTGTGTTAGGGAGGCTTTCTTGTTATAAACTCCTTCGGCATTCCATTGTAGTATGTTGAGAGTCCGGGGTGTTTGGTCAATAGCTCTTAACCTACTCCTCTGTGCCTTGACTCCACAGCACAGGGGAAGGTGACCACCAGTAGTCATGGGTGGACCCCCTCGAGGCAGGGGGCCCGGCACTATCACCGCCTGATGGGACTTCACGGGATTAGCACCATAACGATTAATTTTCATCTGTGGCATCATGAAATGATAAAGTTACGTTGCACTTCTTTGTCAAGCCTGTGGCTCAGTACATCCGATTTCGACAAGCATTTTTCGGGATGCTTTCCCTAGCCTTTGACTGTCCCCAGTCTACCTACAAGGCAGCAGGTTTGTGCGTCACTTCGTCTGGTCCCTCTCCCTTGACCTGTCCGACATGGGTGACCCTACCAGTAGCTGTGCTACCGTCGGCATAGCTCTTGGGGTCATTGGAACGCTCAAGCCCCTCTACCTCGTCAAGGTGGACGCACGGCAGAGGGGCCTACTATGTCAGGGACATGTACATAGTCAGCTGGGTCCTACTATGTCAGGGACATGTAAGAGTCAGCTGGTTCCTACTATGTCAGGGACATGTAAGAGTCAGCTGGTTCCTACTATGTCAGGGACATGTACAGAGTCAGCTGGTTCCTACTGTCAGGGACTTGTAAGAGTCAGCTGGTTCCTACTATGTCAGGGACATGTACAGAGTCAGCTGGTTCCTACTATGTCAGGGACATGTAAGAGTCAGCTGGTTCCTACTATGTCAGGGACATGTAAGAGTCAGCTGGTTCCTACTATGTCAGGGACATGTAAGAGTCAGCTGGTTCCTACTATGTCAGGGACATGTACAGAGTCAGCTGGTTCCTACTATGTCAGGGACATGTAAGAGTCAGCTGGTTCCTACTATGTCAGGGACATGTAAGAGTCAGCTGGTTCCTCCTATGTCAGGGACATGTACAGAGTCAGCTGGTTCCTACTATGTCAGGGACATGTAAGAGTCAGCTGGTTCCTACTATGTCGGGGACATGTACAGAGTCAGCTGGTTCCTACTGTCAGGGACTTGTAAGAGTCAGCTGGTTCCTACTATGTCAGGGACATGTAAGAGTCAGCTGGTTCCTACTATGTCAGGGACATGTAAGAGTCAGCTGGGTCCTACTATGTCAGGGACATGTACAGAGTCAGCTGGTTTCTATTATGTCAGGGACATGTAAGAGTCAGCTGGGTCCTACTATGTCAGGGACATGTACAGAGTCAGCTGGTTCCTACTATGTCAGGGACATGTAAGAGTCAGCTGGGTCCTACTATGTCAGGGACATGTACAGAGTCAGCTGGTTTCTATTATGTCAGGGACATGTAAGGGTCAGCAGGTTCCTACTATGTCAGGGACATGTAAGAGTCAGATGGTTCCTACTATGTCAGGACATGTAAGAGTCAGCTGGTTTCTACTATGTCAGGAACATGTAAGAGTCAGCTGGTTCCTACTATGCCAGGGACATGTAAGAGTCAGCTGGTTCCTACTATGTTAGGGACATGTAAGAGTCAGCTGGTTCCTACTATGTCAGGGACATGTAAGAGTCAGCTGGTTCCTAATATGTCAGGGACATGTAAGAGTCAGCTGGTTCCTACTATGTCAGGGACATGTACAGAGTCAGCTGGTTTCTATTATGTCAGGGACATGTAAGAGTCAGCTGGGTCCTACTATGTCAGGGACATGTACAGAGTCAGCTGGTTCCTACTATGTCAGGGACATGTAAGAGTCAGCTGGGTCCTACTATGTCAGGGACATGTACAGAGTCAGCTGGTTTCTATTATGTCAGGGACATGTAAGAGTCAGCTGGTTCCTACTATGTCAGGGACATGTAAGAGTCAGCTGGTTCCTACTATGTCAGGGACATGTAAGAGTCAGCTGGTTCCTACTATGTCAGGGACATGTAAGAGTCAGCTGGTTCCTACTATGTCAGGGACATGTAAGAGTCAGCTGGGTCCTACTATGTCAGGGACATGTACAGAGTCAGCTGGTTTCTATTATGTCAGGGACATGTAAGAGTCAGCTGGGTCCTACTATGTCAGGGACATGTACAGAGTCAGCTGGTTCCTACTATGTCAGGGACATGTAAGAGTCAGCTGGGCCCTACTATGTCAGGGACATGTACAGAGTCAGCTGGTTTCTATTATGTCAGGGACATGTAAGGGTCAGCTGGTTCCTACTATGTCAGGGACATGTAATAGTCAGCTGGTTCCTACTATGTCAGGACATGTAAGAGTCAGCTGGTTCCTACTATGTCAGGGACATGTAAGAGTCAGCTGGTTCCTACTATGTCAGGGACATGTAAGAGTCAGCTGGTTCCTACTATGTCAGGGACATGTAAGAGTCAGCTGGTTCCTACTATGTCAGGGACATGTAAGAGTCAGCTGGTTCCTAATATGTCAGGGACATGTAAGAGTCAGCTGGTTCCTACTATGTCAGGGACATGTACAGAGTCAGCTGGTTTCTATTATGTCAGGGACATGTAAGAGTCAGCTGGGTCCTACTATGTCAGGGACATGTACAGAGTCAGCTGGTTCCTACTATGTCAGGGACATGTAAGAGTCAGCTGGGTCCTACTATGTCAGGGACATGTACAGAATCAGCTGGTTTCTATTATGTCAGGGACATGTAAGAATCAGCTGGTTCCTACTATGTCAGGGACATGTAAGAGTCAGCTGGTTCCTACTATGTCAGGGACATGTAAGAGTCAGCTGGTTCCTACTATGTCAGGGACATGTAAGAGTCAGCTGGTTCCTACTATGTAAGGGACATGTAAGAGTCAGCTGGTTCCTACTATGTCAGGGACATGTAAGAGTCAGCTGGTTCCTACTATGTCAGGGACATGTACATAGTCAGCTGGGTCCTACTATGTCAGGGACATGTAAGAGTCAGCTGGTTCCTACTATGTCAGGGGCATGTAAGAGTCAGCTGGTTCCTACTATGTCAGGGACATGTACATAGTCAGCTGGGTCCTACTATGTCAGGGACATGTAACAGTCAGCTGGTTCCTACTATGTCAGGGACATGTACATAGTCAGCTGGTTCCTACTATGTCAGGGACATGTAAGAGTCAGCTGGTTTCTATTATGTCAGGGACATGTACATAGTCAGCTGGTTCCTACTATGTCAGGGACATGTAAGAGTCAGCTGTTTTCTATTATGTCAGGGACATGTACATAGTCAGCTGGTTCCTACTATGTCAGGGACATGTAAGAGTCAGCTGGTTCCTACTATGTCAGGGACATGTACAGAGTCAGCTGGTTTCTATTATGTCCGGGACATGTAAGAGTCAGCTGGTTCCTACTATGTCAGGGACATGTAAGAGTCAGCTGGTTCCTACTATGTCAGGGACATGTAAGAGTCAGCTGGTTCCTACTATGTCAGGGACATGTAAGAGTCAGCTGGTTCCTACTATGTCAGGGACATGTACAGAGTCAGCTGGTTCCTACTATGTCAGGGACATGTACATAGTCAGCTGGTTCCTACTATGTCAGGGACATGTACAGAGTCAGCTGGTTCCTACTATGTCAGGGACATGTACAGAGTCAGCTGGTTCCTACTATGTCAGGGACATGTAACAGTCAGCTGGTTCCTACTATGTCAGGGACATGTACAGAGTCAGCTGGTTCCTACTATGTCAGGGACATGTACAGAGTCAGCTGGTTCCTACTATGTCAGGGACATGTAAGAGTCAGCTGGTTCCTACTATGTCAGGGACATGTAATAGTCAGCTGGTTCCTACTATGTCAGGGACATGTACAGAGTCAGCTGGTTCCTACTATGTCAGGGACATGTACAGAGTCAGCTGGTTCCTACTATGTCAGGGACATGTAACAGTCAGCTGGTTCCTACTATGTCAGGGACATGTACAGAGTCAGCTGGTTCCTACTATGTCAGGGACATGTAAGAGTCAGCTGGTTCCTACTATGTCAGGGACATGTACAGAGTCAGCTGGTTCCTATTATGTCAGGGACATGTACAGAGTCAGCTGGTTCCTACTATGTCAGGGACATGTAAGAGTCAGTTGGTTCCTACTATGTCAGGGACATGTACAGAGTCAGCTGGGTCCTACTGTCAGGGACATGTACAGAGTGTCACGAATTGGCAGCCTTTACTTCCCAGAACAATTTTCGGTTCACCATGTAGAGAAGTTACAGAAGAACAAATGCAATTCTCTATAATAAAGGATGAGAACTGGAAGACAGAACAATCAGGCCTGCACACATAGAGGCATAAAATGTTGTAGCAAAAGGACCCCATTCAACTGTGAAGTGTCAGAACAGATGGCTGCTGGCTACTAAAACAGGATGGTGGGAATTGCAATAAACCCAGAATGAAATCACACAGACCATCAGACTAGGGTTGTAAAACCAGGCAGTCCAGCTTAAAGGTGTTACAGGTCAAACTGACAATTACCCCCACTGTAGGGCAGACTGTGAAACTGATCTGGGGCTGGCAACTCAAAACCATCCAGCTCTCACAAGGAGCACCTATGTTATAGATCTCAAGACTAGAGACTACTGACTAGGAGTGTCAGGACTGACAGGATCGCCAGAATACCGGCAAGCTGTTTCTTTTGTTGAGTCTACTGGAGAGTGGGGATCTGGACCACAGTTCCAGATAGATGAAGTGACAAGTAAAGTTACGTAATGTTTCTCATCACAATATGTTATATGATTTCATCATCCTCATATTAAAAACCATCAGATGTCTATGATTAGTAAATAAATGTTGTAATATTGTAACTCATAGTTCTCTCGTTATATTTTAATTCCAATTGTGCATACGTGTTGTGTGTGTACATTGGTGGGGGTTCACTTACACACCAAGGAAGGGAGCAGTCAGGGAGAAAAACCTGTACTGAGATAGTCGTCTATACTAATATATTTAGACTTAAACATCTATCTTAGCTAAACTTCTCTTTCCTATTCCTTGGCGAATATTCAGCACAGTTCATTTCATTTTGTAACGAGCCACTTAGAGCTGTACGTTGGATATTCAGGGCTTAATCTGTAGTTCAGCCATATAGATTTTGTCCCTAGTCAGTTTCTGACTATTTAGGGTTGCTCGCCAGTGAATAATATTTTCATCTAGCCGGTGGGGCACCCCGACTTATGACACAGAGTCAGCTGGTTCGTACTATGTCAGGGACATGTACAGAGTCAGCTGGGTCCTACTGTCAGGAACATGGTGTATTACAAAAGCATATGTCAAACATTGGGAATCCTTTAGTTGGCCGAGCATCGAAAGCGAAAACATTTCGCCACTGAAGCACAGAAGTTACTCTGTTGTGACGGGTTCATATAAGTTGTGGTTTTGTAATTCGTTGTCTTTGTTGCCTAGTGTATAATCTTTTGTATATCTCTGTCTCTATATCTGAAAAAGACAGCGAGAGAAAACATTCTTTGCAGTCTTGTGTACAGCATGGAAGGGAGTCAACACACGAATTGATAGATACCGTTAAAAAAGTTAGTTGCATATCCTTTACTGGACGTTGCAGTCAACACCAGCATTTTTTACTGTTGTGATCTCTTGGCAAGTTTACGTTCAGTAGTTTGCCATTTCGCAAAAAAAAACAACGCAGCGCTGCCAGCTACCAAATCGCACGTAGCTGTGTTTCGAGCGCTGGTATGCGGGATCACGAACCGAGTCCGTAAACTCCTTAGCCACGGAGCCGGCGATACATACCGTTAGAGATCGCAACATGTGGAGATCACCCATGCCAGTCGGCAAGGTACTTGATAAGGATATCTTTTATTAATATCTCTGAATGCCTATCGATGTATTTATCATCTACAATAATAGTTTAAGTCCCCGCTAATCACTGGTACCATGAAGGCTAATAGACTACAATGGCTGGGGCATATAGAAAGAATGGAAGATAATAGGGAAACAAAACTCGCTTACACTCAGGAAATAAATGACCGTAGACCCCGAGATAGACCAAGAAGACGGTGGAGAGATAATATATATACAGACCTACAAGCACTTGGAATCAACGACTGGCAAGAGAAGGTCCACCAGAGAGACGAATGGAGACGGATTGTATCTGCAGCAAAGAACCTCAATGGCTCGGAACGCCGAAGAAGAAGAAGAAGAATAGTAGCAGGAAAGAACGTGGTAGAGGGCGAAGTATAGGTGTGCGTAACGAACTGGACATGGGAGGTATAGTATTCTTCTTCAACATTTTCTGTGAGAAACGGGGCACGCGTAGGCGTCTCCCTGGCGCTCTAGCGTCCATATTGGATGTCACATTAATTAAACTCTACCACTATATATAATTTAAAAAAAAATATTTCTTTTCTCAGATCCCGAGGACACACAATAAAATCATAGACATACCTTACCCCCCCCCCCCCCGTACAGTTTTTTTTTCGCACATCCCTTACAAGACCTCGCTGTCAACATAAGCATCTTTCAGCTGATTGTTGATTTCTGGGCTCAGTAGCTTGCCATTGCTTTCTCAGCGACCGGCTCACATACCCCGTAGGTTACCGACGCGGAGAGAACCGCTACCGATTCTCGCGCAACGTCACGTTATTTATGAGAGTATACGAGATTACGGAGAAAGTCGTGTAACCTCTGGACCAGGGAGCCGGCCCCCGTATAGCGAAAGAGAATAATTAATGTAGCGGGGTGGGGAGGGGGTAGATGAAAATAAAATAAGTATGTAATAAAAATTCAGGAAAATATCAATAACATAAGCATGAATAAAACACTGCACAACTGTCCAACGTTTCGGTGGTAACTACCTTTGTCAAGACCAAAAGCATTGATATAAGAAAAGTATGGGAAGGTGAAGGACGAGTGCGTGACTTCCGTGGGTGGCACTGACACGAAGTTGACAAGATACGATAGTCATGTTTTCTAGCGGGATTTCTCGCACGCCACTGAGAACATGATATTCTTCTTTTTTTTTTTTTTTTTTCGGGAGTTGGATGCGGCGGTGGCTAGTACGCCAGCCTGCCGACCCGATGGTCATGAGTTCTAATTCGCATCGAGGCAGATGTTTAAGATTGACCTGGGCTCCCAGGTGGAGCCAGCCTAAAATGTGTTCAGGACATGTCTCGGGAAGCAAATGAGGTCGACCTGATATTACCATATTACATCTCGTGTGCCGATTGGTCTATACAAATATGGCCCTAGTATCTTATGCCCAATCGTGGCGTTAAGAGTGGTCACTTACTTCACTTTCACGCGTTATGAGAAGAAATAAACTGGAGAACTTGGTGACAACTGGCAAGAATGAGGGGAAAGAACTAGGGGAAAGCAGAGAAGTAAATATCGGGATGGCTTGGCCACGTGGTATGGTCGAGACAAGAACACAGAGCTGATCCACGATTCCGGTGATCGTGTAGGATGGCGAAACATGACCGACCACGCTTATCAGCAGGGCACATGATTATGACGACTTCATTTTCTTACTGTTTTTTCCATGAATTCAAGTCGGCCCAGATTAAAATGAGTACCGGAAAATGTTATGGGAAGTAAAGAGGTACGGAGTATATTGACCACATGCACCGAGTGCCAGTTGTTCTATAAATATATGGGACTAACAACGCATGCCCAGGACTTCCTGAAGGCGTGGAAACGGGTTCTCTGTTTACCTTACTTATTTCCGTCTTAGCTGAAGGAAGATAAGGTGTACAATCACCTCGCCTCACATCATTGCACCGGGTTTTACCCATCTGCTTCGGTCTCTGTCCGCAGAATGGCCAGCCTTCTGAAGAGAGCATCGCACGCATCACAGATTTCGTAGCTCGAGCTACAAATCCCCAGCGTTTCTTCGGAAAAATTGCACTCGTAGTCTGAACGAAGACGTCCGAAAATTGAACAGATAACCTTCAGACCGCCAGACAGACTCCGGCTTGACCACTTAGCCATGAAGACCCTACCCCTCTCCCCCCTCGTTTTTCTTCTCAATCTCACCTGAACAAAAAAAAAGTGCACATTCCTTGCATTTCAATCTTTTCAATTTCTGCTAAATGACATTTCATATCTTTTTCTCTATACTTTACGCGAAAGCTGTAGACAGACAAAATCGCCCACGCCAGTCGGTCAAATGCCCAACTATGATCAGAAAGATGTTTCATTAAGCCGTGCAAGAAAATGACGATTCATTTAATGAACAAAGAGGGATCCAGGTCATTGAACACGAGGGGTATTCCTTTCTCCCGCCCAACCACAAATTAGACTATCTGTTAAGAATAACATCCAATGAGAGAGCTTGAAAAAGTCGGATCGTCACTTCCTGTTTCTACCGTCCCGACCGTCCACGCCCATAGTGCAGATTCAACACGCGGTGATAGAAGACGCTCTCTCCTCGCTTCATACGGTCGTGCCGAATTTGTTGACGATAAACTGGTCTGTTTAGGCATAGTCGAGTGTTAGTATTTATTGCTGTAGTGAATTTAGTTCATCTTCAACATAAACTGTGATTTTATAGTGTATTATGTGCAGTTGCCCTGTTGGAGTTTTATAATTGTGTGTGGTAGGTAGCGGAACGTCACAACAAACGTCAAATATGGCCTTGCGTGAACAGAACCATATGTTTTTCGATTTGGACACTGACACCAGAATGGCAGCTGATTGTTTAATTGCCATGTCGAAAAGCCAGACTGATCACACATACGTAATGACTTGTCCTCCTAAAGGTTATGATAGTTTCGGCAGATACATAGATTCCACGATCAAACAAGAATACATGATGGAAGAAGAGAATCAAGAACAATGTTCCGATTATTTCCCAGTCACAGACAGTCTAAACGCGTGTATGGTGGCGAGAATTCTTGCAGATCTTAAATCAATCAAACAAGACAATAACTACCACGAAGATTTCAGTATTAGTGATTCAGGACCCAGTTCTGTAGCAACTTTTGAAATTGCATCCAGCACAAAACGCAGAACGGCCACGCCTACTCACAGTAAAAAAATAAACGGCGCATTTACGAAGACCAACAGCATTCATGGGAAGAAAGTTCACGTTTGTACACACCAAGGTTGTGGAAAATCATATAACAAAAGTTCTCACTTGAAGTCGCACATCAGGACGCACACAGGTGAGTAAGTTGAAGGTAACCTTTGCTAACTACTAGAACAGCTGTTACTATTTTCATCAGCCGCGCCATTTTCTTTGTTTGGCCCCATTTTTTTTTGTAGCATGCGGGATTGTCGACCAGGAATGTTTTACTGTTTGTAAGCTGTACATGTTTATTTTCCCAATTCATGTTTTATAGAGCGTTATAATGAACGGTAAAGTCGATAAAACTACATTTCGTGGCGCTGGTTTACCATTATAATGTTAAGAAGTGGTTTAGGGTTTTGTTTTAAAATGGGATAGTACTTTACCTATATTACATAACATGGCGCGCTTTTTATGATTGCAGTTTAAACCTCGCAAATGTGTATATTGACATAATGAAATATTTAGGCGGGCGTGGGCTGTTGATGCCTTTCGCCTACGTGGCCCACACCACCATACGTGAATCCGAAAATTGCCATGTCATTTTTGTGGAATAGAATTCTACTGTAGAATCTCTACACATCCCCTATCTATTCTATACAATAACCCATGAGGGAAGCACGTGTGAGGTGATCACAACCAGACGGCGTCCACCCCACCACATATCCACCAAAAGTATTTACAATAGGGGAACGAAAGCCAGTCTGAAATACTTCTATCAATAAACGATATATAGACGTTCTAATTGTAACCTCGTGGGCTTGTTCAATCAACAAGTCAAGGCCATGCTGTAACCGCTTGCCTGTTACGTGGAATTGAAAACACGGATTACCTCTTTACCCACAACGTGTTGAATACAGGTTCGTGCCTGTTACGTTTCTCGCCCAGGGTGGTTATTGCTAACAGCCGAGGCGTTGACCAGTATAATAGCATTAGTCTTGAGAGTGTTGTTGCTTTGTTGTAAATCGCCAGGGAATCTTTTCTTTAGTTATCATTCTTGTAACTACTTTTAGTAACAACTTTGTTGCTTCTATCAAAGAGAGGGGGGTGGGTGGTTCTTATGAAATTCCTTTTAAATCAAATAAATGCCTGGCCGTACACAAAATAAATTCTTTGTTATGGAGAAATACTGGCAACATGGTAAAAGGCCCTATGAATGCTTTAGAAGCCATCACAGCATCATAATTTATGGACATGGTCTTAGGCCCAAGTATTCTTGACCAAGCAGTGGGTGGTGTGGGCAGGGCAACTCCTACCCCTGCTGGGTAATTTTCCATGTGAGGCTGGGTCAGCCAGAGCCACGTGGTTCCCGAAAAAAAAATTACATCTGGGTGGGGGGGGGGGGGGTGTTGAACCCAGGCAGACAAGCAGAATGCAAAAGCCACTATTAACTATGAAACTAAGCCTTGTTTTTAAATATTAATATGCAAACATAAGTAACATTTCACTTGTCATATATGACTGAATCCTTGTAGTTACTGATGTAAAAAAAAAAGTGGGAGTTCATTTGACTGCATGCAGACTGACATGTTGATCTACAGAAAGTGCATAATAAAACTACTTTCATGTAGACTTTAACTTTAAGGGGGAGGTACACACATTTTTTCAAGTACCATGTGTGCTTCATATTACTTTTTTGGCTGGCTGAAGTGTCTGTTTAAGTACCATGTTTATTATAAATAGTTGTAAATGTGTTCAGTCAAATATTGTTCTCCGAATGTGTGGGCTGTTTTTTTTTAAACTATGAATGTGAATCTGTGTTTTGTTTTACCTTTCACATGAAACTCATTTTCTAATGAGATTACTATATACTCATATCACTCGTTATTCAGAATAGTGAATACTCATAATTGTTCTATTTTTTAATCACCTTATTTGTATTCATTGCTTTATGTGGGTAACTTGTCTGTTGTGTTGTGATACCTCATTTTTGGAGCCGAAGTTTCTGATTTTGTTCATTGATAAGGACTTAGGTTGAAACGCACACTTGTATCTGTGTGGTGTCTTTTCTTTTCATTTAAGCTTCCCAGTTATGTTTTATGTTCATTTGGCTAGCCTTGTTTCTGTATGGTTTAATTACAATCACATGCTTTATCTTCATCTGCTGAACTAAAGCCAAAGCCATTGGAGAATCAATAGTGTTAAAATACCTCGTGTGTGTATGGTCTTTGTGTGATGGTGTAGATACTGTAAACTGCCACAATTTGATTTGAGGCAAAGGAAGCACATTGGAAGAATGCGGACATATACTATTTAGCAACCTCATGGAAGAGAAATAGTAAATAATAGTATCAGCTACTGGGCTGAACAATGAAAATCATCTTTGTAGATTCACCACTGGGAACACATGTGGCAGTTCATTTGCAGGATGCCACTGTCAATACTGCTCACCAAAAGGTCTCTTGCTAATTGCCACAATTTCTAATGCTCTTCAAACCACAACAGGAAATATTAAGTGTAATTGAAAATCCATTTCTTCCATTTTTCTTTTATAAAATCCATAACTCCTTGTGTTCCAGACAATCAAATGCTTTTGAGTAATGTATAAAGCAGTAGTATAATATAGATCTATATAGTACTTGTTTGAATTGTTTCTACAATTGTCCTCATGTTAAATATGTTGTAACATGCGTCTTTATTTCTTCTGAAGCCAGCTTGTACTGTGTTTATATTTTCTTAGTCGTCCTATATCTCTAACACATTTAAAACTGTTTTTTTTTCTGTTCTATTGTATATATGTTACTGGTATCAACTTCAATCAGCACCTGGCAAGGTTTTGTGCTTGTTCTCAATCAAGGTTTTTGGTTTTTGGTATCGCTGTATATTCCTAGTCTTTAGTTTCTAGTATTCCCAATTGGTGATATCCAAGTAAATTGCCTTGAGTTGTTGAAACTTTGTATTGGCTTTCATCTACCCAATTTTAATGCAGGAAGTTATCAGTTTGATCACCAATTCTATATGGATTTTATACTGCATTTTCCTTCTGCTGGTCTATCGGTGCCAACTTTAGCATTAGGGTCTCTCAACTATTGCATCTTATTACTATTGCCCACCGAATGAGAAATGGAGATATACGTGACATTTAACATGAGGAGAGCTATAGACAGATGTCGGAGAGAATAGTATAGAACTGTAGTCATGTTTTATTATAAATAATTATCATACTAGTCATGCTGAAATCATCATGAGGAATGTTAGTGATAATTACCCAGTGTAATCTGGGAAGTAGAAATTCCGGCACACAGAAATGCTGACAATACAGTAATCTCAACACAAATGTAAAATTAGAAACTAATTAAGTTAGCGTAAGGGCACAGGAACAAAGGTAAAAAGGAAATGTATATCATTGCAACAAAAACAAAAATACCGGCTAATTAAAAATATGGCAATGATATTTTATAAATGGAGAGAAATGACACATTTATCAATGAAGTTAACACAGTTCACAATCCCGCATGCTGGGATGAAATCAGGTGTAGGTGGTCTAGAAGCAGATTACCTGGCTGTGATTTTCATAATGGTATGGGCGTCTATCATTCAGAAAGCAATGGCTAACCCCATCCATCATGTGCCATGCCGGTAAGCATGGGTGGTCTTGACTCTCCATTTCACTCGATCACCAGAGTCGTGGATCAGCTTAGTATTTTTGTCTTGACCATGCCACGTGGCCAAGCCATCCAGGTATTTATTTTTGTCTTCCCTTTGTTCTCTTCCCCTCGATCTTACCAGTTGTCACCAAGTTCTCTAATTTATTTCTTCTCATAACATGTCCAAAAAATGTGACTGTCTACGTCTAATTTCTCTGATCAGTTTACGATTTTCATTTGTTTCTTGTAGGACTTGATCATTGGTTTTTCTTATGTCCATGGTATTCTTTGCATTCTCCTAAGAAACCGCATTTCCACCAGCCGTCAGATGTTTTTCAACTCTACTGCTCATTGTCCACGCTTCACATCCATACAAAATTACAGGTTCTATGTAGCACCTTAATGCTCTTTTTCTCGTAGCAATTGACATCTTTTTATTGGTCAGTATGTTTCTCATTTTGCAAATGTTACCTTCGCCATGGCGATTCTTGTTCTAATCTCTTCAAGGCATCTCCCATCAGATTTTATGACTGTTATGAGATAATTGTATCGGTTCACTTGTTTAAGAATATTCCCTAAATTATCTGTTTATTACATTGTGGTATTTCGCTCTTCCTAGTGATGACCATAATCTGTGTCTTCTTACAATTTAATTCTAATCCTAGTTGTTCACTTGTGTGCAACAACTGCATCTACTAAATGTTGCAGATCTTGCTCATTGTCTGCAATCAATACTGTATCATCCGTATATCTAATGTTATTGATGTTTCTTCTTCCAATGATGATTTCTTTCATATCTTGTGCATTTCTGAAAATATCACTATAGAGGGAAAACATCTGGAGACATTACACATCCCTGTCTCACCTCTCTTAATAGGCTGATATTGACCTACTTCATTATCAATTCTGATGGCAGCTTGCTGTTTCCAATATATGTTTTTTACAAGTCTAAGGTCTTTCCCATTAATTTGTAGATCTACAAGAATCTCTGTCATGTTGACATGTCTTATTCTGTTGAAAACCTTTGTGTAGTCAATAAAGCATGGGAGTCTCTGTGGCGAAGTGGTCAAGCCGTTTGACGTTTGACTCGTGAGCCGAAGGTTGTGGGTTCGATTCCGGGCCGTGTCCTTCGGTTTACGAGTTAAATGTTTCGGAGACTCCCATGGGTCGTCGCTAAAAGCTACGGAGTTCGTGCTTTGTGCGACGCTTTCCGTGCTGCGGAAAGAGACCGAGCCATATGGGATAAAAGCCCGGAGCAATGAAGTCGACCCTGTCGACTTTTTATAAAGCAAAGATTTATATCTTTATTTACTTCTATAGAACGTTCACTTACTGTTCTCAGCATGTACACAGCTTGTACTGTACCCTTGCTTCCTGCAAACCCACATTGTTCTCCTATTCTCCTATTTCGGGTTTTATTTTGTTTGCATGATAATTCTGGCGACGTAACGCTTCTTTCCACAGAGGATGCAGTGTTTGTGTATTTCTGGGGAGGATGTGTTATTTCATATTCGTTATCGGAAGTTCTCAAGAAACCACAGAAGGCAGGTGGTGGATGGAATTTTGAGGGCAGCTGACAGTTGTTGGTTATGGTCTCAAGCTTTAAAGTTGCCTAGTTTATCATGATTCGCCTAATTACAGATCATCACAACAAAAGGACCAGGACTCTGAAATTAGCAACATGGAATGTTCGAACGTTGAGTGATGACGGAAAATTAGATAACATCAAACAAGAAATGGAAAGAGAAAAGATTAATGGCTAACTATGAATGTAAAATTGCATAGAATATCACAAACAGCAAAACAAAAACAATGCTGGGGTTAATTGTGGCGTCCTTTAATGAACATGCAAATGAAAGTCTAGAAAAGTTCATTATAGAGGAAAGTGTATTGGGGAGGTGGATAAGTGGATGCCTTCACCACAAATGGATTCAGCATGTGATAGATAATTTATGCATGGCAGCAATAGTGGCAGGACATCTGACTTATGATAGAGAGGCATTTCAAATGACTTGTGGGCATGGTGTTTTCAAAGGACAAACCTGGATGATGTGTGTTCGAAGATAGACAAATTGTATCCTGATCCCCTGTTAGGAAACTTGTCATCTAGGGTAGAATTGAGTTCTGTGCCAAACCTGCTAACATTTTCCATTGTCCAGCTCCGCCATTTATTTGCTTTCTTTCAATCATGTTTTTCAATTTCTTTGTGTTTGCTTCTCTTGAGCTCTCATGTGCTGGGTTTGTTTAGACATGACCAGGCATATCTTATCGTTAATATGGCTGTTTTGTACCTTTTGTGTTGGTTTTGTTCTTTACATCATGGGGTTAGACGTGTAAAGTACAAAGATCTTCTTCTTCTGCGTTCATCCGGAGTTTTTTTCGGACGTGATTGCGTTGTGCCTGTTTACAGCAGAGCTGCGTTCTTGCGCCGTTAGGCCGACACATCCGACTTCTGCAGGCATTTGTTGACCGGGTTAACCTTCCCTGGGGTGCAGAGATCTATTTTTACCAACTTTATGTTCCCTGATGATTTGTACATTGTATGTTCCTTTTGTAAAAATTGTACTTGTTCAAATTGTTCATCTGGTACCTTTTCACTAATTGTATATCTGAGTTTCACACTGTCTCATTCGATTTGACATTGGCATTTTTATTTGCATAGTGCTCACCAAGACAGTTGTCCCGGTCCGATCCCCATCAGCGGCAGGATTAATTGTTCCTACCAGTAGATAAAATAGGTTGTGCTCAGTATGGGTTCTTCATTCGGTTGGCGAGTGCAGTAATTTTTAGGCCAGTGGGAGCTGTCGCAGGATCTACAGACTTCATGCGCTGTGCAGTGCTTTAGGCAGACGAGTTGCTGCTCTAAGGGAGGCCGAGCTATATGGGATAAACCCAGTGCAATGAAATTGAGCCTCTTAGATTTTAATTGCCTTTTCTGTTCATAAACAAGTCACTTAAACGTCAACAGGGTCGGCTTCATTGCACCGGGTCTTTATCCCATATGGCTCGGTCTCTTTCCGCAGCGCGGAAAGCATTGCACAAATTCTGTAGCTCCATCGACAACCCAAGGAGTTTCTGAAAAAATACCCGTAAACCGAAGGATGCTGCCCGGGATTGAACCCACAACCTTCGGAGCCTGAGTCAAACAGCTTGACCATTTCGCCCCAGAGACTCCCTTCTGTTCATAAAATGGGTTTACAATAATGTTTTTAAAAATATCTTAAGAAAGAAAGGCGTTGAACAATGGAACTGACCGCCCGACCTTCTTATGCCACAGCCTAAAAACATTTCACACACCAATGACGTTATCTGCCATAGAGCTACTGTCTAACCAGACATAAAGCATGCATCCTCCAACAGTTCATGATACACCAGGAGCACTCATTACATCTGTTTAGACATAGACATGTATCACATATCTACATCGATTATTTTACAATGGATATTATTAGGTCGCACTGAGCGTAATCTTGCCAAGAGATCAACATACAGCTGAAAGATGCTGGTGTTGACAGCTAAGTCCTGTAAAAGGATATGCTAAAAAAAAAAAAACTAGATTGCGCATCAAAATATCTAGGAAAATAATTGAAATACATGGTGCATATCAATAGAGCAAGTGAAATAGGTACAATAGCCATACTTGGGATAATACTGTACTGGCAGAGAGGCAGATGTGTACGTCGCGATTTTTCTTTGTTTTGTTTACCTGACTGCCCTTTTGGGTGATTTGGTAGGTGGTCGAAGGGTTAGAAATTCTTACACGTACTGGGGCAACAGCAGGGATTATTGGGTGTCGGGGGGGGGGGGGTGAAGCAGAAACACTAGCTTGTATCCTGGCTCATCCCCGACACGCTGTCTTTATCACTCATTGTGGTCAACTGGTCTTTATCACTCGGAACCCTTTTCGCCCTCTCCATTCCTCCGCAGGTACCAGCGAGGATACACAATATCTGGTGATATGTTCGATTCTGTTGGAGAAATGTATGAGCGACTTGTTGGTATAACTATTAGTGATAAAGTAACTCTTTTACAGCCACACACGTCAAATGAACCCCCTTGTGTTGTCCAATGTGTGATATACCACCTGACGTGAGTACCTTTGTGTACCAGGAGTAGACACACGCAGTGTTTTTTTTTTGTTTCTTCCAACATTGTTGCTGTTTTGTATGAGCGCGCGCGCACACACACACACAAAACGAATAGGTGTGGAGTAGAACCGAGCAGGAAACGGCAACTGTTGTAGATTCTCTATATTGTTACCTGGATAGATATACCAGCCGTCTGGGCAGGTTTTTTAAGCCTGGCTGGAGGGATCTGTTATGATGGTTTTCATTTTTATTTGTTTCTATTTCCAGCATCAGTTCTCTCTCTCTCTCTCTCTCTTTCTCTCTCTCTCTCTCTCTCTCTCTCTCTCTCTCTCTCTACTCTTTTTCTTCTGCTGACTGGCCAAAGCATAAATCAGAGATATCTCACAAATTCTCTTATATTTTGTGCGCGTGTGTAAGTTCATTTTTATAATATAGAATGCCGGTTTTAGCGCTTGTATCTGTGAACGCTACACATGGCACAAAAGCCTGGACAATGAACAATTAGAAAGTCGAATAGAGGCTCAGGAGATGTGGATATACTGAAGAATATCTCGTATGTTATGGAAACAATCAAATGCAGTCAAGTTCTAGAAAAACTGGGAATGAAAAGGGATGGTGAAAGAAATAAAAAAGGAGGCATGTGAAATATTTCGGCCACGTTAAAAGATATAGCACTTCTATATAAAAGCCATACTGCTCGTACGTAAAGCTATACTGGAGAGTTAAGGCGAGCGAGCAAGATATAGACAACGATATAAGAGCGAAGATAACATCAAGAGATGGACGAACAGCAGTCTGACAGAATGTACAGTCAAGGCGAGAGTCAGTCTGTAGTGTGGAGACGGTACGTGATTGATACAGTAACGCATTATCCAAGAGAAACACAAAACAGTTGAATTACAAATATGCAATATAATCCTATAGTTTTGTGAGTCGGAAAGCGGAGACTGGTTTTACACACGGAATGAACTTCCTATAGTTTTGTGAGTCGGAAAGCAGACTGGTTTTACACACGGAATGAACTTCCTATAGTTTTGTGAGTCGGAAAGCAGACTGGTTTTACACACGGAAAGCACTAATTTCGACAAACGAGTCGTGATAGACTAGGTATGTCTTCATTAGCAAGTCGCATCACCTGTTACCATAAGTGGATATTTTATTTTGTCTCGGTTTAATTGACAGGTTACAACTGTTTGTAAACAGAACACATCATTATCACGTTAAATTGTCACCTCACTGGCCTATTTCTAAACAAGGTCATCAGTGTTGTCCTACCAGCTGTAGTGTCGTGGGAAATCAAGGTTATAATAGACATATGAGTAAACAAAGCCATCGTGAAATTATTAGTACAAAACATAATCCTGAAGGGATCATACTGAATTGTTAAGTTATCTTTCATCGTTGCTGCAGCATTTAATATTGAATTATCTTAGTTACAGCATTATGTTATGTAACTATCAGAATCCAATAATAAATGCTGCAGCAACGATGAAAGATAACTTAACAATTCAGTATCATCTTTGGTACGCAACCGAAAATGAAACTACGCCCATGTTCTTGATTGTAGCACACGAAGCCTGCTATCTTCTCATTATTGTCTGGCATATTGGCTAAGCGATTTCCGTGCTTCTGTTTCTGCCTGTAGTTGCTCTCGGCAACAAACCTGCCCGTCCCCGCTATCCCTTCAGCTGTATTCAAATCAGCGAGACAACAAAACTTATTTTTACCTGTCTCTAAAAATAGCCTTCACAATGAACTTCCATATCTCCCATGGCCTGTGTTCCGCAGTAACGTGTGGTAGTCTCTTTGTCCCGGTACTTGTGGTTTCCTGTTCTCTTAGTTTGAGGGACGGGCGCATAATATAACCATGTCAAACATTTCTTCCCTTGCATTGTTTATTTATTTAGTTTAAACTACAAACGCCACCCCCCTCCCACTTTCCCATCTGCACACGCATACTGTTATGAGCAGTAGCTTTGCATTGTTCATTCAGCGTTCTTGCCTTCTCTCTAGGCCCTCTCCTTATTTCCTATTGGTATCGACAGCGGGCAACACATCTTCATTGTGTCAGCATTACAGCATGGGTGCTGTGTGTTCCAGCGAACATCAAAGTCAAAGGGTTTATATGCACATTAAACGCAGAGCGCACACGTGCACACCACGAGTCCGACAATTTCTTCGGCGTGTTCATTTCGCTAGTAGAACTTTAGATTCTTCTGTTGATTCAGTTAACATTCGGTTCGGCAGAAACAATATACACTTACAGTATGTTTCTTTCTTTTCATCATAAATTTCACGATACGGACGAAACACATCGTGCGCCATCCGTTCAATCCTTGCAAATGGTTCGATGTTTGGGTCCATTGCTTCGAAATGTATAAGAAGTTTATTCAGTAAAGATAAACCTTGTGATAATCCCTTAGTGGTGAACTTTCTTTCTGACTCATCCTCTTCTTTCTTGGCTTCTCTTGATGATTGCAGACAACGCCGTTCTACTGATTATTGAGGCAGAAATAAATCTGAAATCTAATATGGCTAGTGATTGGGGTAGTAAAGTCGAATGGTCGTAAGTTGCATAGGTCGTATGTCGGCAATCCTCTGTAATTATATTTGGGGTACTCGCATTGATGCCCAGTCTCTGCCGCCAGCTATTATAGGTGCTGGTTGTTGTATCTCGCTTGTTTGCTTTAATTTTGGTGACTTAAAACTGGCCACCTATGTTTCCTTGCTCTCATGCCCACAAAATATGTTGGCGCTAAGATCGTCACAGAACCATAGAAGTAATCTGCGAATTATTATTACCTTCAGTGCCTTCTGTCACAACTAGGTTTAAAACTTCGAGGGGGAAGGCAGACGAAAAATAGCAATTATCAATGTAGACAGTGATGGGAGGAACAGATCCACATTTTAAAACAAGAATACATCAGCAAGAGAAGCTATCATAACACTTGTAAACTTAGCACCAAACTTTGAAAGGGCAAATGAAATAAGAAAGAGTCATTAAAACACACGGAGAGGAGAATTAGAGACAGATGAATACTATGGGGAAGTCATGAACACATCTGCAAGAGATAGGAAAAGGTGATATATTTATATACCAATCAGCCTGTAATAGGGTGGCGAGGTCAGATTCCCGCTGGTTCTCTTTTCTTCTCAGAACATTTCCTGGTGCTCTCTTTACTTGTCAGAACATTTCCTGGTGCTCTCTTTACTTGTGTGAACATTTCCTCCTGGTGCTCTCTTTACTTGTCTGAACATATCCTTGGTGCTCTCTTTACTTGTCTGAACATTTCCTGGTGCTCTCTTTACTTGTCTGAACATATCCTTGGTGCTCTCTTTACTTGTCTGAACATTTCCTGGTGCTCTCTTTACTTGTCTGAACATTTCCTGGTGCTCTCTTTACTTGTCTGAACATATCCTTGGTGCTCTCTTTACTTGTCTGAACATATCCTTGGTGCTCACTGTAGGCAGGGTCAAACATGTTGGTTGTGAATTCTCCAGAAGGCCAGGGGTAGGCCTTTTAAGTCTGAGACTGCATGCCTTGAGGGAGTTTCAGCCCAAGATCCACGAAGCTGGGAGGTAGGCAGTTTGACTAGGCACCATGCTACCATCTCCATATTTCAATTGACCTTGTGTAATGTTGACATTTCCTTTCATTAAATGCTTACCAATTTTCTGTTTTCAGGGGAGCGTCCCTTTGAATGCAACTGGGAAGGGTGCGAAAAGAGATTTGCCAGATCTGATGAGCTGACACGCCACAAGCGGACACACACAGGTGAGGGCAAATCTCAATATAGAGCAGATTAGTTATGTCACATATGACGCACTGGGTAGGGCACATGTTGAGAAAATCAGTTAATAGCATAACTAGAAAGTCCTTCAAGAACGTTCAAGCCCGGAGAAATGTACGTAGAAAACAAATGGAGGAGAGGATTAGAGATGAAGTGTGCAGTCGATGGAGGTATGAAAGGATAGCATGGGATTATGTTCCGATGAGGTACAGGCAGCATAACAAGATAATGAAGCTGCTCAATGCTTATAGTGTACATATTCCCCTGGCATTTTATAAGAGAAAATTGAATTGAGTTACACTTAGAATAACTAACTCAAGTAAGCAACATTTGCTCCATAAATGCCAGAGCTTGAACATCTAGTGTTCACTCCTCGATTAACAGGTTAAACATTGAACCTATAACACAACACTAACAAACAAATTAAAGTAACATTATTGAGAGCACGCACCCTTGTGTTGGCAATATACAGAGGAGAAAGTCAGGGTATTTCAGTTGTAATAGTTTAGTGGCATTATAATTAAATCATTGTTTACAGTTGTTAACGTACAGTTGTAATACATATTTTGGTAAATAATTGTAAAAAAAAAAAATGGGAACTGCAGTAGCACAGTGGGTAGCATGCTTGCCTGCTAACTCTAGTGGTCATGTGTTTGGATTCCCATTGAGGCCAGTATTTTCACTGACCTGGACTCCAAGGTCAACCCAGTCTAAAATGGGCAGCAGGAAATTTCCTAAGGTAAAGACAGCAGACGTGATATGACCCATTGGGTGCCGATTGGTTAAAAAATATATGGGACTGGCACCATACACCCAGTGTGCCTCAAGGAATGGAGAGCGATTCTCACTTTACTTTTATTCTAAAAATGAGACCTATTTTTTACCTTTGAAAACTATATAGTTTGTTTTTCTTCGTTTTGTTTAGTCTTTTTATAATAGCTTCCAGAATTCTGGCTGCTAATCATAGAGATAGCTTTAGTTTTCTCCTAATTTCAATATGTTTTTAATGAATATTTTTCAGGAGAAAAGAACTTTAAATGTCCCATGTGTGAGAAGCGATTCATGAGAAGTGATCATCTGAAAAAACACGCAAAGCGCCACGCTTTATTCCAAACTAGCATGGTTGGGTCCAGCGAGCCTCAAGTTATTTCATCATTGCAGCACTGTTCAAGTGCTGTGTCGAGAGAGTTCCAGATGACACCAGAAAACAATCTCTGCAGCGACGGAACATCGTACGAATCAAATTCCAGCTCTATAGGCCCACCATAAGATGTTTGCATGTGTGATTTCATCTCTTTTTGGCACATGAAAATTGAATAGAACACAACAGACTCTTGACTATATTATAATGTGCCGATAGTGTATGTAAATTAAGAAACTAA
Source organism: Cepaea hortensis (assembly GCA_963921405.1). NCBI lineage: Eukaryota > Metazoa > Mollusca > Gastropoda > Stylommatophora > Helicidae > Cepaea > Cepaea hortensis. Next base: position 47,739,881 of record OY992878.1, on the reverse strand, counting down.
TTCTTTTGAAGATGTGAAAAAAATATGGAGAGTGGTCTTTGATGAACATTACAAACATCTGTGATGCTTTGAAAGTACATTGTTCTGAAAGAATAACTCCAGCAGATTACAAAAAACTGTGGAATTTTCCGTTGTACGCATATGTGTAAGAAATTATAGACACAAAGTAAATATGCCTGTGTAAATAAAATACGGGAATAGACAAAACAAAACATGACTTACGGTTGTGGCTCCCTGCAGCAGTATTCCTGCCATGTCGGTGAAACACGTGTACATATTTATGAAAGCCAGTAAGTTACAAATGGATTTTACAAAAGAAAATTATTTGAAATACAAACTTGATTTATTATTGCACTTACATTTCCTCTTTGTTTCTCAGTGTCATCTCCACCAACATTAATACTTATCATCCAATTGGTGTATTAATGCTTTAACCTGCAACATCTATGTACTCTGCTGTATCTGTCACATTTACAACATAGTTCAACCACTGAACCATCTGCAAAATGTTACTACCAAGGTGAGCTCTTTGTGGACCAAAGAGGTGAAAATCACCAGGGGCTAATGCAGATATTGAAGAACTTGGCGCCCTGGATACAATTCCTCTACTGACAGCGTAACCTTGAATATCTTGGCTGATGATGAAACATGTTTCCATTGTATTCAAGTCCTCTTGATTTAGGATTATATTGATGCACTCATGATTCGTCCACAGTAATAATCCTGTTTCGATAGTCTTCTTCTTCATCACTGCACAAAGCGATATTCTAAGGACAGACTTATATGGTTCAGTTCGTTTTCTTGGCAACCACATGAACATGGTCACTATTTGCTGCATCTGCTGTGTGCATGCCTAAGTGAAATCAAGAAGCTGCATGATGCTGCCACTAAATTACACCTTCAGGAACTACCACTCTCTCATATGTTTGTAACTTACTTGAACATATTATTGCATATACAATTACCATGTAATTTTCAACATAATCCCTGCTAACATTGATATACTTATCCAGTTGATCCATCATTGCTTCTAAACCTACCCGGGCCAACGTTGTTTTAATACACTGTGACTGAATAACATGGGATAACTACAGCGAATGATCCAGCAGTCAGTTGAATAATATTCTTTTGTTGGCTTGAAATTTATTGTCTGTATCTACAGTGTAAGAAATCTGTCTTTTTTAGGTTTCGCTTGTTTCTCTGGGCCAGAAAGTTTGCCTAGACCTGTCCTATTCAGAGCAGTTGCGGTATGTGACCTGCTGTCTGCAGCGCCAGCGTACATGGCTGATTTGGGCATGATATATTTCAACTTGCAAAAATGCAAGTGAACAGTTGTTACAGAAACAAGAATTCATAATGCTTTAAGGAAAAACATAGGTGGACATTAATAGGCAACATCTGACCATGGCTGTCCATTTCATGTAATCATTAACATTTCAAATTCAGTGAACTTGATAAGGATAACTTACCAGGGACCCAAGAAATAGTTCTTCTTATCAGAAATTCCTCTTATCCAGATAAGAGTTCAAGCATGTGGTGTTACAATGTGCAATGCATTATAGGAGCGCCATGTCAGCCACAGCAAACACCGGTTTTCGGCTCTTCATTCAGTGACAAATGTTCAGCCATTTTTATAGGGAAAATAGCTCAAACTCTTTAACACCGAAGAATGTAATTTCCGAAAATAGCCAGAAAGTTGTACAAATGTCCAGGTATTTTTAAAAAAAGTTGGCCGTAACACGATAATTTGGCAGGACATGTTTACTCATTCAGCATATCTCAAAATTCATGATAAATGGATCCTGCCTAACACAGACATTTTTTTTTATTACAAAGACAAAGAAGAAAAATTGCCATGGATAAACAAATTGTTCTTGACAACAGAAACTCGCCACATCCAAAATCACCTTAAGTGGTCTGCACTGTAATTGTTTTAAATTTATTTAGCATGCATTTTAGTCTGTCTGACCTTTTTTTTTCTTTTATGTAAAACTCAGTTTAGTCTGGTTATTCTTGTTCACTGATTTTCATCTAACAGATCTGAAGATTGTTCTTTCTTTGTCTGCTGCAGTAGTCGGCTTGTCTTGTTGTATGTTATTCTGTTTCTTAATTATCAGGATGTCACAAGCCTGCTGTTTTAATGGTTGCCATTAACGCTGTACAAATAGTCTACAAATAGTCATTTCATCATGCCATGTTACAGTAAATACTTTTGTTGGAGTTTATCTCGTGAATAATTTCTCTGAATGAAACGCAGCTTATTAAAATTAGAGATTTAACTTGTTTTATTTGAAGTATATGAGGGCAGTTTAAATAAAAATAAATTACTGTTTTAGCTTTACTTACAATTTAGTCATTCTGGTCTTCTTCACAACAGTTTCCTCTCCTGCTGCTACGCCACTCCATGTTTTCCAGTTATTGTTTGCGTCCTTGTAGATCAGTTTCCCGGATATCGTGCATGACTTATAGTCAGTTTTTTCTGGTCGGAAACCAGGGACCTTCAAAGGTGGATTTAATGTTGGGAACAAGAAACACTTGCAGATGCCAAATCCAAAGAGTGTGGCGGCTGGGAGACAATAGCTATCTCAATCTTTGCATCACAAATATGTAGTGTTTTGTGCAGGTGCATTGTCACGGCGGAACAAGCTTCTAGCCTTTTTTATGTGCTGCTCTCTTGGATGTTTCATGACATTTGCGTAGACCTATTGATTGCCTGACCATGTGGAACAAACTTATATTAAATGGCACCTTTCCTGTTTGAAAAGATGATCAACAAACACTTCACCACACCATGGTTCTACAGTTATTAGCCTAAATGGAAATGTTGCTTGTACACAGGTTCACAGCAGCCAGCTTGCTGACTAACTTGCGACATTGTTTTAAAGCTTGGTTTCTTTTTGTACTGCCCTCGTATCCACCACACCACACAACCATGATTTTGGTTGGCCTGCTTTTCCACATACGGTTTTTAGCCATGTCTGTCCGGTTGGAGATGTTATTTGCATCGTGATCCCTGTTTATTTCTTTAATATTTTCGTTTGGTAGATGTCGTGTTTTTGTACGCCTAAGAGGAGAATGATCTCATATTAATATGGCTGATTGACACCACTTGGTCAGCTTTTTGATTTAGATATTATGTAATCTTGCTGCTGATGGTAGTAGCGATGGACACTTAATGTAGTGTCTTCTCTTTTTGGAACAGCCCCGGACAAATCAATTCAGGAAATTGATGATCACAGCTAAACTTATTTTTTCTGTAGATCAGGACCAGACTGTTGTTCCATTCCCTTTACCAATCTCTCAAAGCTGACACTTCTTCTTCTGCTGCGTTTATCCGGACTTTTTTGGACGTGATTGCGTTGTCCCTGTTTACAGCAGAGCTGCGTTCATGTGCCATTAGGCAGACACATCCAACTTCTGCGGGCATTTGTTGACTGGGTTAACCTTCCCGGGGAAAGCTGACACTTTATTTCTTTCAGCTGTTACTTTGTTATGTCATGTTGATTTGTCTTGTGTTTCAATGTGCTGGTTTTTTGTCATGTTAAAAAAAGCGTCTGTTTTTCAGTATGTTGATCTGGTCAAGATTTCAGAGCTATAAAATGCAACTGGGCGGATGTACATATAGATTATTTTTTTCCCACATATCAAGTTGCATATATTGTTTGTTACATTTAAAAAAAAAATTATTGCTTTTCTCTAAATGCCCTCATTGCCACCACAGCGTGATCCAGTGCAAATGTTTTTGTTAAGTCATCATTCTGTGCCATAAAATCATTACTTTAGCCGTGTGACTCATTATTATTCTACCCCAGTTACTTTAACACAATATGTACCAGTCCCGTAAATCTTCCTGAACCAGACAGTTAAAGATGCATATGGCAGCAAGAGTTAATCATATGTTGCTCTTTCTCGTCACAGTTGTGATGTCTCTCTTACATGCTGTCATGTGTTTAATCCATAAGTTGCCTGTGTGTCTTGAAGTGATCCAGCCCAGGATAAGATCTTGTGTTTGTGTGTGTCAGATTGTCATTCTCTGTGTCTGATTGTATTGTCATGTCTTTGATGGCTCCCTGCATTTCTAGAATGGTTTCATTATTTCACTTTTGCTTAGCTTAGATGTAAAGGTAATCTCATGACAGATACAGCTATAGAAGTGAAGTTTTGGCCTTTCACATATACTATATAACACAATGATGCTTGCATGACCAATTCCTTCTGTACCACCTTTTTATTTTCAGAGGTTCCAGATAATTCTAGACATTTTTCAGGTACTCATTATTAACAAGGCTGGGTCAGCATAAAGCGGTGGCTGGTTTCCTTTCCTCCGAAAGTTATTTGACATCGCTTTACAAAGATCAGTACATTGCCTTAGTGGTTGTGAAAACAATCTGACCACTCTTGGGATGGAATCCAGGTCACGGTTGTTTTATGGGCCCACTAAGTAACTGAAGTAATACTTCCGAGGTTTACAGGCTCTGGACGGCAAAAAGAAAAGATTTCATAACAAAGCATGACAGCTGCAAATGTATGTTAGCATACATGTATACATATATATATATATATATATATATATATATATATATATATATATATATATATATATATATATATATATATATATATATATATGTGTGTGTGTTTACATACATGTTATTCATGTGTTCCCAGCGCCCTGAAGGAGAAGTAGAGAATATTAACACTGTAGGCCCCCTGAGAGTGCCATGAAATGTAACTAAAAGGGGTTAGCCTGAGACTTCTTACACATTAGAAGAAAATAAGCCAACATCCAACCAGCCATGAAACTGGCATGCAAAGAGATGGCGTGCAAGGTTGTGTACCCACACTTCGCTAAGAGTCTCAAGGGTAAAAGAAGATGAATGCATGTATATATGAGTGGATGAGTTGGCTGATATGGTCATAGTCTTAGTGTGCTGAACTGTAGCCTCATCACACATTGAGCTTCCGACGACGACACAATTTTAATTTTTTTTTTTTATGCCATGTAAATTTACTGTATCTATGAGACTTGTGCCCGCCTTTTGTGTTCGTGTGGGCTGCGAGCTATTTTAATTTGCTTGTTTTATTTTCAACTTGGATCTGACAGTTGTTTATACTTTAGTTAATCTCGAGCTCTAATCTTAACAGAAGTTTATCTTGGCACAATATGTTATTTCCTTTTCTCCTGTCACTATTGCATTTTTGTGATTTCATTGCATTGTTTTGTGATCATGACGCAATCTGTGGTTATTCTAGAATGTAACAGCAGATGTAAATTGTTTCCACATCACTAGGCAGCTGTTGTACTTAAACTAACAGGTATTCTTAGATATCTCCACAATAAACATCGATCTAAAGACATGGTTTTTGTTGTTATTTTCACATGCATTATGGTCTGTTAGGTTCTTGTACATTTGTTGTGAGAACAGAATAATCACTAACTGTTCATATCAATGACACATAAGATTTTGGTGTGGGGATAAATGCTACTACGGCGGACTCTGTGGCCATGCATTTGAATCCTAGAGGATATTTAAGGCTAGATGTCCAGGGTTCATGTCCTCATGACAGATTTAAGTTGGGTTACCAGCATGAACTGACCACATCAGCCCTCAAGTGGTGACTGGTCTATACAGACTTGATACTAGTACCAAATACCCAGTATACCTCAAGTGGTGGCTGATCTATAGTCTTGATACTTGCACCAAATAAACATACCTCAAGTGGTGACTGGTCTATACAGACTTGATACTTGCACCAAATAAACATTATACCTCAAGTTGTGACTGATCTATACAGACTTGACACTAGCACCAAATAAACATTATACCTCAAGTGGTGACTGATCTATACAGACTTGATACTAGCACCAAATAAACATTATACCTCAAGTGGTGACTGGTCTATACAGACTTGATACTAGCACCAACAACCTAATTTCAAGAGGTGTAAACTTGGTGTGCAGTTCTGAAGCCAGTACCAGACAATCACCATGTTTGGTCTGGTGATGAGAATAACATGTTGCCTTTACTCCCCACGCTATTTCAGGGCACAAGACTGAGTGAATGGTTTTATGAGCAGGTGGTAGTGATTGCATTCTGAATGGCTATATTTTTAGGAGTCTGAGAACAACATTAATGCAGAATTATAAGTATAAGACTTGAAACATCATAAAAGAACAAATAAAACATAAATGCTATGAAATAAGAGAGAAATTTAGACACTAAAAGACCTATAGTTAGTCGACAGATCATCCTCACTGCACATCGAACCATTCAGTCCATAAGTGCTCGGATACTCTCCTCAGCAAATCCCACAGTGTGTTACGGTTAACGACACCACTTCTGTGTTGGTTTATCAATCTTCTTTGGCTTCCTGTGTAGTGTTCCTGTTTGGCCACACCTCTTTTAATTTACTGATCTCGCAGTCTGACCATGGTTGTAGATTCAGTCATCACTTGGTTCTCGCAAGTCTTACTTCTCGTAGAGCATTCAGAATGTCAGCCTGGTCCATGGTGCATCCGCCTTCCACAGTAGCCTTAGCTGCGAGCTTGTCAGCCCGATCAATTCCTTGTACTCCCGCATGCCCTGGCACGAAGATGAAACTAATCTTTGCCAGCCGAGACCGCTCCAGAGACAGCAACCACTCTCCAGATCCATCTCATCTCTATCCTCATGAGCATGCTCATTGAGTTGCTAAGGAAACATGCCCTAGTGAATGTCTGTGTCTCGAGCCATGTCATTGCTTTACTTACTGCCATGACTTCCATAGTCAGGCTACTTGTGGTCTCAACAAAAGCACCAGAGCCCTCCTTCACAATTCTCCCTCCAGACTGAGCCGTAAAGGCCCATGAGCTTCTCACATGTCGGACGACCAACCCATCTGTGTAAATGACAGCATCACCGTCTTAACGAATTCTCGAAGATCAATGCTTGTACTTCCACTTCTACAGCAGCCGGATTTTCTTGTCTGCATTGTCTGTCTCGTTGGATGCAAACAGAAAAGGACGCGCAGAAACCTGTTGGCACTTGTACCCACTCCTTGCCAGGTTCTAAGTCCTCAAGGGAACATACCTGTTGAAGAATGTCTTCGGCTTGACCCATCCACGACCTTCCTCTTTTTAACCTGTTGTCCTTCACCTTCCTAATTTTAGTATGCACTATTCACACAACATCCACTGCATAGTGAATAGACCTATAGCTGTGTCTTATAGATTACACATTTTGATAAAGTAAAACGTGATGAGCCCGCTCCGTGGCCGAGGGGTTAGCAGCTTTCTCCGCTAACCCAGAATACTCTCGTCACGTGACGCGACGAGAATTAGCAGTGGTTCGAATCGCAAAAGTGACTTATGAGAGTATGGAGCCGGTCGCTCAGAAAGTCGTGGCATGCTGATGAGCGTAATCTAGCCTAGGAATCAACATACAGCTGAAAGATGCTGGTGTTGACCGCAATATCCTGAAACAGGATGGAAACGCGGGGGGAAAAAAAAAAAACGTGATGAAATGATACAAATGAGAATAAACCAAGCAAAGGATTACATGATCTACCTTTGAAACTTCACTTCATGAGGTGGAATGATACGTAGATAGCAATGCAGATTTATGGGACAACACATTTATTATTAAGTTGTGTGTACTTCACAGGACGTAGCAGTCAACCCCAGCATTTTCGCTGTTCGTGATTCCTGGGCAAATTTTTACGTTCAGTAGTTTGCCATTGATTTCTGAACGACCGGCTCCTATACCTTTTTTTAAAAGGCCAGCACCGCTGTGTTTCGAACCCGGGTATACGGGCTCACAAACCGCGTTCGCAAGCCCTTAGATATTGAGACCGGGACAACACATAAGGATATTAAAATTAGATTACAAAAAAAGGAGTTTCATAGCATTTTGTAGAAGTCAAAGTTAAGCACCAAACATAATTTTAGCTCATTGTTTTCCTCCTCATTGAGCGCAGTCCGGGTTTTTTTTTTTTTTTTTTTTTTTGCATATGGGCTAGCTTTCACTATTACCAGAGGTTTTCACCATCAGGAACCCACTCCGACTTAGAGGTACTTGTATTTTAAGCCCCCTAGTCAAGGGAGAGTAGTCAACATTTTAGTCAAACTAGGGTTGAGCCTACCGGAAATTTAGCTCACTGGAAATTTAAGAGCGAGCGCTCATATCCATTCTGCCATGCTGAAGTTCTTATGTTAAATCAGTAAGGATAAGAAAAATGACTCAACACAATTACTAATATACTACAAACATTCATTAATATGTGCCTGAACCGAATACAACTAAAATGGTATGACAGAATCACCAATGTGGAGCTCATGTGAGAACTAAACAGTTATCAGTGAATCAAGAGACACGCTGAGTAAACAGAATAAAACATCAAGACTTTCCTTTGTCCATAACCCACAAGTTCAATGAAATAGAGGAAGACCTAAAACCACACCAGAAGAGAATAGGAGGCAGAGATTAATAATATGGGGAAGACAAGGGGAGAGTAGAAAGAGACAGCAAAGAACAGGACCACATAATGGCTGAGGGATGTTGCCCCTTGGAGGGATGAATAGCTGAGGAAGAATTTCCAAGAGTTGTAGTGAGGAGCTGCTGGCTGAGTGGCTAGAAAATCAGGTTCCCCTTCAAACGTCCTACGAAACCCCCGAAAGGTTATCTCATCTCATCTCATCTCATCATGTTCCTCTTGTATCTTGCAGTGTCGAGGTGAAGTATAAACATCGTGAGAGTGCCCGATTATGGGCTTCATGTATCGATATTCCCATGGACTCTGCTATTCCCTCCGTCCAACGTTTACATGGTCGGCCTCTTCCTCTGTTTCCATCTGGTCTGTACATCATTGCTTGTTGTGGTACGCTGTTGAATGGTAACCTACTTGCATGGCCAAACCATTTGACTTGCTGCTTTCTAATGAAATCTAGTGCTGCTATAACCCCCAATTTAGTCCTGATTTCTTCATTTCTGATCTTATCTCTTCTTGATACGTTGAGTATTAGTTGGGGCATCTTCATTGCACTCCGGACTGGTCCATAGGTGCTCAGATCCTCCCCCCCCCCCCAGCATATGCATCAGCGTTCGGTGGCTAATAGTGCCAGTTCTGTGTTGGTTAACGAGGCACCTCGTTTTCCCGATGTACTTCTCGTGTCTGGCCGTGCCAATTCTTACTCCTAAGTCTTTCATCCTGGACAGCGATGTGGATTCACTGACGTCAAAGTCTTCTGTTCTCGACATGTCTTTAAGGACGTTAATAACGTTGAGTATTCTTCTCAGGAATCTAATTTCTGTTGTGATTTTTCTTTTCTCTTTTTCTGTCATTGTCCAGGTTTGGCATTGGTAGCATAGAGTTGGTAGGAAGATTGTGTTGTAAAGTGCTTTCTTAGCAGTTATTGATACATGTTTGTTCTTTAGTATTGGTGCCATTTGTCCAATGAGTTGGTTTGCCTTATTGCATCTATTTTCAATCTCGTCTTCTGATCTGCCATTTGATATTATACTTCATAGGTACTTGAAACTCTTCACTTGTTTCAAGGGATGTTCGTTTAGGTGAATTGTTGTTTGTTCTTCTTTAGTTATAGTCATTACCTCTGTTTTGCTTGTGCTAATTTTCATTTTATGTTCCCTACACATTTCGTTTAGACTATTTGTAGTCTTGTAATTCAGCTTCTGATTTTGCTATTAGTGCTTGGTCGTCCGCAAACAGGAGTTCTCTAATGATTATTTGGTTGTTTCGGGATTTGAATTTTAAATATTGAGCACAGCCCACTACTGGTAACGCTGATAGTATTCTGGTATGAACCTAAGGGGGTACGAGGTGTCAGGCATTGGTAGCACCTTTGGTAAGGATGACTTTCATGTCCTTTTCAGGACCCATCCCCCACTGGTCCAAGCCTGACACCCAGCTCACGCCTGTGGCTCCTAGTAGCTGTCAGCATGCGACACCGGTCACCCCCAGGGCAACAGCTGTGAGAGGCTGGCTAAACCAGGCGCGGGTAGCCGATTTGGTGTCAAACCAAGCGGTGAAGTAGAGTATGCTTACCCAGCATGTGAAGACAGGATCCGGCAGACTGCACGGAAGAAATCACTCCTGATTCAACGGGCAAGACGGCGTTTACCTGCAAAGCGTTATGAACGTAATGAGCACAGCAAGGCACGTAGAGCGCCCTGGTCATCCACTGCACCTGTATTCGTCTCCAGTCGTCTTGACTTGTCCTGCCACTGGATTCAGATGGACTCAGGCGAGAGAGTGAGGTCGACGAATTGCGCAACTCTTCCTCACTTTAATCCAATTCATCGCGCAAGTCATTCTTCATCCAACGTCATATACCACCTTCAAGCCCTGTGGCGATGGGCGAGCGGCGAAGCGGCAGGCGTGGGTACGCTGGCAGCCGTAGTCGCAGACCTGCATACAGGCGGCTCAGGCCATATGGTCGTCTTCTACTGATCGGAGCAGCAGTGGGATTCGGCAGCCCCCTGAGCGACTGAGCAGCCCTCTATAGGAACACACTGCTCACCTCCATAGCATGAGGAAGGGGCTAGAAAAGGTGCCCTAAACATTGTCTGCTCCATCACTACCTAACCAGCTAGCCGCGGTTGGTGGGTACCCTAAACTGCGGTCGACATACAAAGAAAGAAAAAACAGGTAAAGCTAAAAGAGCAAACCATATTCCCTTAACAATCGGAACTTGGAATGTACGCACCCTACTTGATAGAGATGGCGCGTTGGGTCCAGAGAGACGAATAGCACTGATTGGGAGGGAGCTGGGCAGGTACAACATCGACATTGCAGCCTTGAGCGAGACACGACTTGCAGAAGAATGCCAAATCTGTGAAATAAAGGCCGGCTACACATTTTTCTGGAGTGGAGGAAAAAGCGAGGAAAGACGCCAATCCGGTGTGGGATTTGCCATTAAGTCAGCCCTGGTCGGCAAACTAGCTGGATTTCCAAAGGCTATAAACGACAATCTCATGGCCATTAAATTGCCCCTGCTGAATGGGGGGTTCTCCACTTTCATTGACCTTACCAAGGCTTTTGATACAGTCAGCAGAGAAGGACTGTGGAAGATTATGGCAAAATATGGCCGTCCACGAAAGTTTGTCCAAATAGTGCGGCTATTTCATGATGGCATGCAGGCAAGAGTACAGGACAATGGTGAACTGTCTGAGCCCTTTCCTGTCACTAATGGAGTGAAACAATGATGTGTCCTGGCACAAACACTGTTCAGCCTCATGTTTTCAACTATGTTGCCGAATGCCTTCGAGAACAACGACATTGGAATAGACATCAACTACCGCATGGATGGAAAGTTATTCAATCTCAGAAGGCTGAAAGCTAAAACCAAAATTGACAACGACACCGTCAGAGAGCTCGTGTTTGCTGATGATTGCGCTCTATACGCCAACTCAGAGGCGGACATGCAACATAATGTTTAAGCTTTCTCACATACCTGTACCAACTTTGGCCTCAAAATCAATTTGGAGAAGACTGTAGCTATGTACCAGCCAGCTCCAGGAAATAATCACACTGTGCCGAATATCAAAGTGAATGGTCATAGTCTAAGTGTTGTGGACAAATTCACCTATTTTGGCAGCACTGTGTCACAAGCTGCCACAATTGATGACGAAGTGAATGAAAGAATCTCCAAGGCCAGCGCGGCCTTTGGCAGACTGTACAAGAATGTATGGGACAGAAATGGAATAAGCCTGCAAACAAAGCTGAAAGTCTACAAAGCAGTTGTATTATCCACACTGCTATATGCTTGTGAAACCTGGACTGTTTACTGAAGATTAAATGGCAAGACGAGATTCCAGACACTGAAGTCCTAGATAGAGCATCCATGCCTAGTATCCACACTCTACTAATGAAGAATCAGATTCGCTGGGCTGGTCATTTGACTCGCATGCCAGATCACAGGCTCCCTAAACGAATTTTTTACGACGAGTTGCGTTGTGGTAAACGCTCCCAAGGCGGCCTGAGGAAACGCTTTAAAGACACTTTGAAAATCTCACTGAATGCTTTTGGAATTCATCATGATACCTGAGAGTCTGCAGCCTGAGACCGAAATTCATGGCGTGCATCACTACGCAAGGGTGCAGTCACTTGTGAGGCAACCAGGACTGCAAGAGCTGTGAAGAAAAGACAGAACAGAAAATCCTCCTCCAGAAACGTCAAGCAATCTTTGCTCACATTGTCAAAGAACATTTCGAGCCAAAATAGACCTTATCAGCCATCTTAGAACTCACGGCTCCATACTTTCAACTCCACTGGATGAAATGAATGGTCATCATCATTCTCGGTGGACAAACAACATGAATCTAAGGCCTATCCACGTCAATATGGAAGCACTATACTCGAGTTTCGCTCTCGTTTGAGCTCGTCAGTAGTGCATATCCCTGACCGGATCCGGAAACAAGCCTCGGATCACTGGCGTGTGAAGCGGGTGTGTAACCACGCGGCACACAGCACAGCCAAATTATCATACCAGAATATTACTTCGTCACCCATCGTAGGCTATGCTCAAGATTGCCCAATCGCCGCGACTGACGTCCGTCAATTGATGTGGACCCGAACGATCAGGACTTCTCACTGGGAACGAACACCAGGCCTCCTAAAATCCAGTGAGCACTAATCGAATTGATTATTTGGTTGTTTCGGGATTTGAATTTTTGAGCACATATAGCTCAAATATTGAGCACAACCCACTACTGGTAACGCTGATAGTATTCTGGTTTGAACCTAAGGCCCATCCACGTAAATATGGAAGCACTATACTCGAGTTTCGCTCTCGTTTGAGCTCGTCAGTCCTCTAATGGTTAGATTTGCAGATGGTTCTTCTTCTGTGTTCTCGTCATGCGGTATTCTTGCTGTCTCTGTTTGGCTAGTTTCTTTACATATGTTGTCTTTATATGTTATGAACAAGAGAGGGGACAGGACACAACCTTGTATTCCAGATCTTATGGCGAAGGGTTCTGAGTGTCCACCAGTTGCTCTCACTATGCATTCACTGTTGTTGTATAAGCTTCTACATAGGTTTGTTTGATGTGAACTCACTCCATATTGTTTAAGGATTTCCCACAGCTTGTTTATATCTACTCTATCAAATGCCATTTCTTGGTCGACAAAGGCTAAGTAGAGTGTTTCATTGAATTCAATTGATTTTTCTATAAGTTGTCTAAGAGCAGAAATGGCGTCTGTGCATCCTTTGTTTTTCCTAAATCCAAGTTGTGTTTCGCTTAGCTGGGGTTCTATAGTAGGTCGTAATCTTTTCTCAAGAATTTTGCAAAATATTTTCCCAGTATGACTCAACAGTGAAATGCCTCTATATTGTGTGCAATCTCTTTTGCTGCCTTTGTTTTTCCAAATTGGGATAATTATGGCGTTTCCCCAGTACGACTCAACAGTGAAATGCCTCTATATTGTGTGCAATCTCTTTTGCTGCCCTTGTTTTTCCAAATTGGGATAATTATGGCGTTTCCCCAGTCTCGTGGTGTCTGTTGTTCTACCCAAACATGGTTGAATAGTCTATGTAGCCATGCTGTTCCTACTTCTCTTGCTGCTTTAATTAGTTCATTTGGTATTTCATCTTGTCCCGGTGATTTGTTCCTTGGGGCTAATCTGATGGCATCTATAATTTCTTCTTTCAGTAATTCTTCGGTGGCACCAGTGTAGGTTTCTTGAATTCCTGTGACATCTGATGGGATGTTGAGTTGTTCGAAATACTGCTTCCACCTTATTAGGATTATTGGTTCTCCATTTTCGCTGTTAATTATTTCAGTTGGGTCAAAGGGTTCTCCTCTGGTTCTTATTGCACTTATCTTTTTGTAGAAGTTTCTAGTTGCCTCCTTGTAGTTGTTTTTAGGGTTTCTCCATCTATTCACATGTCTTCTCGCTATTCTATATTCTATGTAATCACATTCCTGTTTGCTCTTCAACCACTTTTTATATTTTTCCTTTTTGTCTTTTACCGCTTTCTTTACCTCTGCGTTCCACCAACTTGTTATTTTCTTTATCCGTGTTTTGTGTTTTTTCTTGGTTCCACATGTTATTTTTGCAGTATTTAAAATGCTTGATTTGAACATCTCCCATTCTTCTTCCACTGTTTTTCTTTCTATAGGTAATTTTACAAAGATTTCAGTTAGAAAGGTTATCCTCGTCAATAAATGCCTGCAGAAGTTGGATGTATTGGCATAACACCGCAAGAATGCAGCTCTGCTGTAAACAGGCACAACGCAATCACGTCCAAAAAAATTCTCAGGATGAACGCAGAAGAAGGTGGTTCCCCTTCAGGAGACTCAGGTTCGAATCCTCTGTAAGGTGTGGATTTCTTTCTGTTGAGAGCATAAAAAAAAACCCTAACCTGCAGTTTGCGGCGACTGCACTAGCCAGGCGGCCTTAATTCCTCAGGCTCAGTTAATTCTTGAGTCTTGTTTCGTGGCACAGAAGAGAGTCAACACGCAAAGTTTTACACACAGTTGGGGAAGGCAAGATGTGGAGAAGCATGAACGCCCATACCAGTCGGCAAGGTAGTTGATGTTTCCAGTTTTACTGCAGTTCCAGCAATTTCATTTCTCAGCTGTCAGACTTCCAGGAGCTCTCAACCCTTGGTTTTGGATCCCTTCATGTTTGTGATGGCTGGCTGTTGCCTCTTAATCTGCAGTTACAACTAAATCATCTTGACAGGGATGTTCCACTGAAGTCTGCAGACAATAGATGTCTAGACTGACATTTGATCTGGTTGCAGTTTTGTTCCTTCATAGCCTGTTCTAATCTCAGGTTATCTCATGCCTAATGTTACAATAGGTTTTTGATGCCACAGCCAAATCTAGCACATGTATTCACCTTGGTATTTTATGTTTACAAACAAATGTATGATCTGGAGGTCTGTCTGTGTGGCTTCAGGTGTTGTTCTGCATCAATTTTTTTCTTTTTAATTTATTATGCCCAATTATTCTGAACTGGGTGGTGCTCTAGAAACCTCCAGCATCATCAGATGCCTTTTCCCTCCCATCTTCAGACCACTATGGTTATTGAACTAATGTCCATATAGAGTATGAAGAGATGGTGACAGAACAATCATGTCTTATCCCAAAACTGTCCTGAACTCTGGGCTTATGGTAAAATGTATAATTTGATAAATTTATATCCATCTATACTGTTCAAAAACAAAATAAATGCAACATTATTGCAGTTTCAATTGCAAACTTGTACCAACATTTTATTTTACAGAATTAATGTTTCAATCCTGGCATGAAGAAACTTTCAGACTTTAACAATGAAATGTTCAATAAATTTGGTTTGGACTATTTGTCCAAAGACCAGCACCATGCAGCCGGTTTCTGATCGTTTGATCTGAAATTCAACGAGCTCCTGGCATTGACTGGACTGTGGAGGATGCAGATGCAAATTGATTCCTAAGGTGACGCAGCCCTATGAAGTGGTCTTCGGCAACAGTTGTGATTCTGGGTCTTCCATGGCGCGGCCGGTCTGCCACTGAGCCAGTTTCTTAAAATCGCCTCCAAAGGCGACTAATGGTGCTTCTAACCACATTAAATTCTCTGGCTACTACACTTTGTGACTGTCCTGCCTGGAAATGTCCAATGCTGATGAGTCGTTCTGTAATGAGATGAGCCATACATGCGCATTGAATTTTCAACTAAATTTATTCGAGGAGCGTCAATCTTTTTTAGGCATTCAATAATATGGTCAGATAGTTTTGTGCTCAGTACGTTTCACGGGATTATCATAAACCTGTCACGAGTTATTGTCAAAAATGTTTTGACCTTGACCTCTTTCATGACGTCATGAATCATAAGGTGAGTACAATTCAGGTAACACGAGAAGTTAATGACCAGATGGACACAGTCGATAGGTTGACTGATGTCCAATCAATGACTATCTTTTATAAAAGTAACACCAAAAATGTTGCGTTTCTATTTTTGAACAGTATATATAAAAAGTTGCCAAAGATGTGACTCGGGGGCAGTGAACGTGTTTCACAATTTCCCGATATACTGAGTCGAGGATTTGAAATCAGTCGCAGACGATTTGGAAGCAGACCTCATTGCATTTATTTCGATGGTACGAGCGTTGGTCGCTAAAAAAAGCAATGGTAAAGTACTGAATTTAAAGATTGCCTCGCATATCACAAACAGCCAAAAAGATACAGGGGTTGACTGACATACTGTAAGGGACACACAACTAATTTCATAGCCATATCGTATTGATCAATGTTGCTGGAATATTCCTTATTGCCAAGAAATTACGCTTGTCCCATACTTTAGTGCTACACCGTCCTTCTGTCCGAATCGGAGGTCACATGTGGCGATATAGTATCCTTGACTCAAATCTAACTGAAGCTGTTTCATTGAATTGTCTAAAGTAAGTGTAGATTTAGACTACTACAGAACTGACACCAGATCTCATCCACTTGTAGCTCAGGTCTTCACCTCTGCATGACACACTAGATTATATCTCGTAACTCTAAGGACATATCTTCTATGAAAGTGAGCTGCATATCCTTTGCAGGACATCACAGCCAACTCCAGCATTTATTTTTGCTGTTCATGATTTCTTGGCATGTTTATGTTCAGTAGTTTGCCATTGCTTTCTGAATGACTGGCACTCATACCTTTGTATGGAAACCAATGCTAGGCAGTGTGCTTCCAAATCGTCCGCATCTCTTTTGAATGTGGGAATCCGAATTGCGCTCTAACACCTTCACCACAGGGACTGCTGCTATGAAAAGGGGTGTGAAAAAAACAACACGTAAGACATTACTTAAAAACTATAACAACATTTCTTTAATATTTATTTTTCAAAACATACAAAATACAACATCAACTTTTGTGCAGCAGGGAAACCAGATGAACATGACTTTGGTCTTCTGCAGACCGTCTTGTACAAATGTCACAATTAAAGGCATTGCTTAAACAAACAAGAGTATAAAATTATCATGACATTAACTTGCAACATGGAATGCTCCTAATCCACTGACAACAAGAACAAACAAAATCAAGAAATATTTCACTCTGTAAAATTAGAGTTGATGTGGTTCATGAAAGAATTCTTTAAAAACTAATTAAAAACAAAAATGCTGTTTAAAATGTAATAATAGAAGAAGGAAATAAAATACTGAAAGAGAATGACAAAAGTATTTACACACTAGCTTATCTGCTAAACTGAAGGACCATCCATACTAAATGATTTCTGGAGGCACATCAGTCTTCAATATTACATATTCATTATTAACGCATCATTCATGAAAATCTATTAACCATACAACTGAATATTTATTTACATATTTGTTATCATTAGCACATATGCATGATTCTGGAAAAAATCTATACAGCATAAAATTGAAACATTATGTATTCATTGTTAACGTGTACGCCTGGTTTTGTAAAATCTGTACATCAAATATGAAAAGTTATGTATTTATTATCATTAAGATGTATGCATGATTTTGGAACCATCTGTACAGCATAAAATTGAAAAATTATGTATGCACTGTTCTGGAAAATCTATACACCACAAAACTGAAAAATTATGTATTCATTATTAACATGTATGCATGGTTTTGTCAAAGCTGTACAACATAAAATTATGTATTCATTGTCATTAAGATGTATGCATGATTTTGGAACCATCTGTACAGCATAACATTGAAAAATGATGTATTCAATGTTATCATGCATGTATGATTCTGGAAAATCTATACAACACAAAATTGAAAAATTATACATTATCATTAACACATTAGTGGAGATCTATGAGGGGGAAGTAAGAAAGTAAGGTTTCCTGTTTAATTATCACAGATGCATTACAAACTGTGACCTTATGCTGACAGGAAGTTCAAATCTTGACCACTAGGTGGAACTATAAATCACCCTAATGCCACCATTTCCCTGAACTAGGTAATTCAACAATGACAGCTGCACTGTGAGTGGACACAAGGTGAGGGAGGAGGTATGATCAAGTATGCAGTTCCCATGGGCAAAAAAGGACAGCACCAATTATAATTCTATCATGAACTTAAAACTGTACAGTCCAACATGACAGCAGCATGTGAGAAGATGGTGTCGTAAATGTGGTAGCAGCTGTGTTAGTTAGTTACTTAGCTAGTTAGTTAGTTAGTTAGTCGCGGTTCCAACTTCACGGCAACGGGTTGTCCCCATATTGCTCCGTTCCTGTGCCAGTGAATATCACACAAAATGCTCCTCACTGCCCTATGTGAACAATGGAATAGACAGGAGTGTCGGCAAGCCAACAGCCCGCACAGGTACACTGCATAATGCCGCCGCCAGAATGCCACCTCAAAAGTCCTCCATGACAGATACAATTCATTGTTGATGGAAACGGCAGTCATCAGAAAGACTTCATTGACCCGGGTTTTATCCCATATGGCTCGGTCTCTTTCCGCAGGGTGACCCACCGAAAGCGCCGCACAAAGCACGAACTCCGTAGCTACAGCGACGACTCCCAGGAGTCTCCCGAAAAAAGCACCTGTGAACCGAAAAGGCAAACCAGTCAATCCAGCAACAGCCGGCCGTCATCGTTCCAAACATGCAGTTCACACTAAAACCAACTGCGGACAGATGCAAAAGCATTCCACGCGAAATTCACAGCTCACAGTGTCGCGCCACGCACTCACTCAGTAGCAGGGCGACGGAACCATGGCCTCCTTAGTGTTAGTGTGACCGACTAATGCAGAAGTGGACATTCTACTTCAGAAAATCCTGTTCTTGCAACTGAGGACAATGTGCATGCTGACTGTTGTGTCAATGACAATTAAGAAGAATAATCTGATCTTACACATGGAACAATCTGGGACATTGTTCAAAGCGATTTATGGTATTGAAAAGTGTGCAGTCACTTGGTTCCCTCTGTAAGTGACAGGACAAAAACTATGGATGTGTGCCCCATTTATCTCTCAACCCTTATCCACACACAAAATTCAACCCATCACTACTATAAATAGTGTGTTTGGACTACACTTGAGTTAAAAGCGAGCGAGCACAAAAAAAATCTCTCATCCAAAATAAAAATAAAAACTATGGGTTCTTCTTCTGCGTTCATCCGGATTTTTTTTCCGGATGTGACTGCGTTGTGCCTGTTTACAGCAGAGCTGCGTTCTTGCGCCGTCAGGCCGACACATCCGACTTCTGCGGGCATTTGTTGACCGGGTTAACCTTCCCGGTAAATAAAAACTATGGGTACATAGAGACTTCTTGGAGTGAATCATTATTGCAGAAAAAGTATGGATATTCCAATACTGTCCTGACTTAAATAAAGATCAATCCGAGTTATGGAAGCATCCAGAGTTGCCAACTATTAGAACAAATTCAAAGCTTTGACCAGCTCCGGAACAAGCGTGGTGACAGTTTTGGAATATTCATGGTGTGGTGTTAGAATTCATCCTTTGTAATGCTTCTGCTTATCATGCCACTCAAAGAAAGGTCTCCGCTGTCAGAAACTATTGCATGACAATGCCTATACATATTTTGGAAAGTTGGAACTGAGAAATTCTTTAACACTGAACCTGCAGCCTTGATCTGGCACCTTCAGATTTCCATCTCTTTCCAGCGATGAAGAAACACCTGAGTGCTAACTGATTTCAATTAGACCAAGTCAAGCACGAAGCACTGTCCATGTGTTACAAGGGGTTCATGGAGGTAGCAAAGAATAACTGAACTATGTATGTTGGAAGTGAAGACTATAAAGGCTACCCATCATGCAGAAAAATTCAGTCACAAACTTCAACCAATCATGAACATGCCACATTAGAATGGCTTGGCATGAGTTGGTTGAGGAGTAAATATGGCCCAAAGGAGGCATAATGGATAAAAGAAGCAGCATGAAATATAAAAATAGCTGCTTAAATGGTCCTGTCTTCAACTAAAGGATCTGATCAACCTAACCAACTCCCCTTCTAGAAATTTCATAAAAACAAAAGAGTAACTATGCTGAAAATGTTATCTTGTTGAGACAAAGTTAGTTGCATTTCCTTAACAGGACGTGGCAATCAACTACAGCATGTATTATCTGTTTGTGATTTAGCAGGCAATGTTACTTCAGTAGTTTGCCATTGCTTTCTCAACAGCCAACGCTTCATACCATGGACATCAGTGCAAAGTGGTCTACTTCCAAATTGCCCATGGCTGATTGTAAACCCTTGACCTGGTGTGTCGGGGAATTGTGAACCTGCGCATCTCATTATCCCCTAGGCCACAGTGCCGTCTATTGAGCATTTAAAAAAGTTCATGATTTGGGAACCTGACTTTCTGACTGACCCTCAAATACAGCACAAAACTGAACAATTACATATTCATCATCATTAATGCATCATGTCAAAATATCCACACAGCATCAAACTGAAACATATTCGTGATCATTTATGCACTATTCTATATAAAATATAAAACTGAACAGCCACATCTTAATTATCAGTAACAAATGCATCATTCTGGAAATCTATATGGAAATATTACCACAAAACTTTAGAAAAAAAAAAGATCAAGAAATTAACTTGCAAAATTGCATATGCTAAAACTGTTAATATATAAGAGAAGTTACGGTCACAGCAGGATGTAACAATACGTGTGTCAAACATACCAAACTGCTTTCATTTTGTACTGTTAATAATTCCAACATACTCAAATCTATATAAAGAATAAACATGTACTTGACAAATCTAAGATTAACATAATAAATAATTCTGACAAATCTATCAATTAGTAAACCAAGTTAGTATCTGAACAACATTTAAAAAAAAAAGCAAGAAAATGAAACATTAAAAAAACCTGGCATAAATATAAGACACTGAGAATTCAGGCACTGTTCTGAGCCCGATTATGGCATCAATTAACTGCACATTTACAGCGTGATATTAAAGCATTTACAAATATACAAGTCAGATAGCAGACTGTGAAATATGAGAAAAACAGTGCCTGAAGCCGTGGTTAGCATCTGCTATATAAGTTCATAGTTTAAAACATTTGAAATACCTCATTCAGCTTTCCTTCAGTCTCGCTATTTTAAAAATGACTAAACCCTTCAAGGCTCAACTGCATATTTCTGGATAGGCTTGCTGGGTTGCACCCCTTGTGGACGGAAGGATGTAGATGTCACCACACGAGACCATGGAATTATCCTTGGAGCTACCCATTATCAGAAAGGCTAACTTGGTCAAGAGATACCAGAATGAAGAGCAGCCCATCAACACAATGGGTGTCTGTTCTAGTCATAACCAATGCGCAGTCTGATCACTGTTCCATGGATCACAACATGTTTCTGCAGATGTGGAGTACCAGTCCTGTACACCTGCTGGCTTCTGAGCTTGGAGAGGGAAAGGAGAACCCCGCAATACAGTCCCATGGGAGTGCACTGAAGGACAGTCTCTAGACCAACCCTCACTCTGATAGGGAACAGGTGACCTGATTAACACCCAGAGAATTCACACCCAACAACCTTTCTTATGACTTGCTGTGAACACTGACAGCCAGGGAGATATCAGCTGTTACAGAATGAGCCGACAGTGAATATGCTGGAATGGAAAATGATCTACCGCCGAATTTATCAAGACATGGGAAAGAGATGTATGCCTACTTGTGCTGCCCACTATGGCAGATGCGTGACTTTAAACAAATGATTCACAATAATCTACTGATTTTTCTTGCCCAAATGACAATGGTAGAAATGAAAGATATTTAAACAATACCAAAAGAATGTTACTTAAATAGATAATACAGTGGAAGCTTCAAGGAAATTGAAAGCAGTTATGGTATGTGTAAAAAGTACAAAGCGTTCCAGAAGGATGGAAAATGATCTACCGCCGAATTTATCAAGACATGGGAAAGAGATGTATGCCTACTTGTGCTGCCCACTATGGCAGATGCGTGACTTTAAACAAATGATTCACAATAATCTACTGATTTTTCTTGCCCAAATGACAATGGTAGAAATGAAAGATATTTAAACAATACCAAAAGAATGTTACTTAAATAGATAATACAGTGGAAGCTTCAAGGAAATTGAAAGCAGTTATGGTATGTGTAAAAAGTACAAAGCGTTCCAGAAGGATGGTGCATGTAAGAAGTGATGGTGCATGTAAGAAGTGATGGTGCATGTAAGAAGTGATGGTGTATGTATGAAGTGATGGTGCATGTAAGAAGTGATGGTGCATGTAAGAAGTTACAATAATGTGAACCCAACTCTATTATATTTGTTAATTCTACACTTGCTCGCTTACAATATGAACCTTTCTGTTCTTGCACTCTTCCAACAATACAGATTTTAGTGATCATGCACATAAGTCAGAAGGGATCAAAGTATTTTAAACAATGAAATAATTGGTGGTGATTAAATTAAAATGGCGATGTTTTCAACTGTTTTGTGACAATTTCCTCAGCAACTGTCAACTATGTACATGTTCACCATGTTATAACAGACTTGTTGAAAGTGAATGATCCAAATTTCATCAGTGTACAAGTATTATCAGGTCTGCAAATTGCTGGACATGTGGTGGAGACCCAACAATGTTTACAGAGATGGGTGCCATATGGTGGAGACCCAACAATGGTTACAGTCATGGGTGCCATAAGTGGAGACCCAACAATTTTTACAGCCACGGGTGCCATGTGGTGCAGACCCTACAATGTTTATGGCCACGCCATGTGGTGTACACCAACAATGTTTACAGCCACGCCATGTGGTGGAGACCCAACAATTTTACAGCCACGGGTGCCATGCTGGGTCCATGCGGCACAAATTATCAGTGTTGGTAGCTGCAGTTACAAGGGTGCTCACTCTGCTCTCTGCCCCTTCAAATGATGCAAGATCTGTGGAGAAAAAAAATGACTACTTGTAGAAAAGTGAAATGCCAGTTTTCTGTGCTTAGTGAACAAACTGATTACAAGTAAGACTGAAATTTCAGATGATAATAATAAAATTTAATTTGAGCTAGCCATCTATACAGACGAGTCAGTTGTTCGACACATGAGGAGCTCATGGGGAGTTTTACGGCTCAGGTCAGAGGGAGAACTGAAGGACTGTAGTGCCTTCACCGTGACAGCAAGTAGCCTGACTGTGGAGGTCATGGCAGTAACTAAAGCTATAGCCCAGCTGGAAATAGACTTTCATCCAGGCATTCTTTCTCAGCAGCTCCGTAAGTATACTCAGGAAGATTGAAATGGGCTGGGCTCGAAGACAATGGGGGAATCTCTGAGAAGATCAAGCCTGACAACATGTTTGTGCCAGGACACGCAGCTATTAGAGGAAATGATCAAGCAGATAAGCTATCGGGATGGGCAACTGTAGAAAGCGGACTAGCAATGGACTGGGCTGATATATTGAATGCAGTCAGAGGTACGGCACAATTAAACAAATCAACAGACAACTGAATCTGCAATTCAGACCCTTTGCGTTTTTACACCACTGGATGTAATGGTGTATTAAAATCCCATGGCTGAAGGTTACAGTATGGGACACCCAGCCACAAGTGGACATCATCATCCTGTGCAAACTGCAGGCTGTTAGACACCAGGGTTTAGGGGAAAACCATCCGGGGCCCAGATGCACAGTTAATGATTCTAGGGATAGATATGAGAAGATTAGAGATGTAATGATCATTTAGCATGTGTTAATTTATATCATTTGAGATTAACTAATTAAATTTAAATGATAATTACTATGAATTATGAAAAGTAATAATGATTTTGCATTTGGTAATATTATTTTGGATTCATTAATTAAATTTAAATCACGCAATGAAAATAGTTTCATCATATTTTATTTGGTTATATGCAACATATATAACCTGATTTATACTATCTAGGTTTAAAAACCACATGGAAGCAGGAGTTCCTAGAGATGGTTAAACAATCTATATTAATTGTTAATATATAATAAGTTGCAATAAGTAGTAGTATAGAAATAATGCAATGTCTTATAGTTAGTTTATATTGATCATACTTAAAAAAATTGTTTAATGTTAAATTTTGATTAAATAACAATAAAAAATAATACACTACTGAATGAAAATTGTTGAGTCATGATTATGTGCTTCCAATTTCAGTGATAATTACAATTAAAAAACCACAAAGGATTCAACAATCACAGAACTAACTGAAAACAGACCAAAGAAAGATATTGGGACGGAGAACTGAGGACAATAGCCACTTCGGAGACGTGATGTCTTGGTTGGAGAAGTGAAATAACATCTGCAGGACAGATGAGGTTTTAAAGAGATAACCTTTGTTAGATCTGTACCTGTGCAGGTTAGGTGGATGTTCTTTGCTTCTGGAGGTGTGAACCTAGTGGGCTGGATATGAAGTTGGCTGACGGTGTAGGGCAGCTGGATATAACTTTTATCACAGCTGATCAATTCTTTTCAAAATACTGAGAGATTCATCAAACAGTGAAGTCGGGAACAGACTTTGTATTGCTGTTCCACAATTATAATCAGTCTTCGTGATCCTTACTATGTTAATTATTTAAAAGTGTGTAATGTTACCAAATTCTTAATTGAATCATAATAAAATGTAATTACTCATCGTGGTTGAATATACTAAAATGTTTGTAGTCAGAGAAATGGCATATCATGTTGTTATTGAGATAGTTAATTTAAACTGAATAGATTAAAGTAATAGTTAAAATAAAATTTCCTATTTCTTGGAGAATTAAGTAAAGATAAATTAAATGATTAAGTTGATTATATTTTGTTAGATGTCAAGTAGAATTTATTCTAGTAAATTTGTTCAATGTGATGAAATGTACTTCACACCATAAACAGGCCTTTCATTAGTTTATGTCTTTTCAGAATGTCTCAAGTTTGGGTTGCCTGCCAACTGAGATAAAACAAGCTTTAATTAATTAGATAACAATTAAATTAATAATAGTATGCCTGCAAATAAATGTATTAATGTATAGAGAAATGGCCGGCTTCGTGGGTTAGAGGTTATGACTTTTCTCCGTAATCTCGTATACTCTCGTCGGTAACGTGATGACGGTGAGAATCAGCAGTGGTTCGAATCGCATCGGTAACTTACGGGGTATGTGAGCCGGCCGCTCAGAAAGCAATGGCAAACTAATTAGCGTAATCTTGCCAAGAAATCAACATACAGCTGAAAGATGCCGGTGTTGACAGCGATGTCCTGTAAAGGATATGCAAAATAAAAAAAATAAAAAATAGAGAAATGACTGAAAATAAAAATGAGTCAAGATTGGTTGGAATCCCATTCATTTTTATTTAGGGCAGGGGTGAGTGTGTCATGGACCAATGAGGATGACTAAAGCTCACACCCTTATTATGATTGGAAGGGCAGATTGCCTCGTGTGAGAAGCATGCTCTCGCCCGGGTCCAGGAGAGAAAGGTCTCTCCTAAACTGATTCAGAGGGTGATCATGGTCGAAGACAAGACGGTTGAGACTCAGAGCAGGAAATGACAGTATTCACCTTGCTGTGAGGTATAGAGATCTAAGGAATCAAGTAGATAGTTCTTGAGTATTTTACAAAGTATACTTCGTGATCATGTGAACTTATGTAAATGTATAGAGGTGAATTATATAAATGAAATGAACCGGTCTTATGTTGTACTTGGAGTTTGCACATTTACTACTTAGTCCATGAGATGACTAACATTCTAATTCGTTGACATTTACAACTTTATCTCTGTGATGACAGGAAGTAACATTTTAATTATTTCACATCTGCTACTTAATCTGTGATGACAGAATGACATGCTAATTAATTCAAATGTATTACTTAATCTCTGTGGTGTCAGGAAGTAACATTCTAACTAATTCACAATTACAATGTAATCTCCATAATGACAAACCAACATTCTAATTAGTACACATTTATACACATTTATATAATCTCTCATGATTAGAGGAAGTAACAAACCAAAAAGGTACTGAATCACATTTCATCTACTAATATTTAAACTTCATTAATGAAATACAAAAGAAACTAGAGGTCAGAGACATTGAGAAAACACTTCAGACGCATGTGGTAACAAACTAAAATCTGACTGAAAACTTACTCTGCACTCTGGTGGTGATTGCGGTAACAGCTTTGTTAACTAGAGTAAGAATCTGCTCTCCTTCCATGTCTGGAGGTTCTTCCAGTGGATTGATTTCTTCCATTTTCTGTGGGATACACACAGCAAGGATTCAATGGCATAATCTGCATTCATATTTTCATACAACTCATTAATAGAAGAATGGAACAACAAACATTCCTATGATTTGACATGGAGACAGAATGTGTGTGTATGCTCCAAATGTTATGGGAATTTTGCTTCTTCAGTGATCAAGATTTGTTATGTGCCTAATCCAACATGGGTCATGATCAGTGATCAATATTTGTTATGTATCTATTCCAGCATGTATCTTACTCACACCAAGAGAACAATTTAAACAGCTTTCATATGCGGTGTTTGCGAAGAATTCTTGGTATTAAGTGGCAAGACAAAATCACAAATACTGAAGTATTGGAAAGATCAGGTTGTGTGACAGTTTATTCCATGCTCAGTCTTCGTAGACTAGGACATCTTAGGAGGATGGATGATGGTAGAATGCCAAAGGATATCTTTTTTGGTGAATTACAGATGGGTAAGAGATCTCAGGGTCAGCCTCTACTACGATACAAAGATGTGTGTAAGCGGGACATGATTGATACAGGCATTGATAATGCACATTGGGAGCAAGTCGCCGCTGAACATGTTGCATGGAGGGCAAATATCAGAAATGGAAGTCAAAGGAGAAAATTATTGCAGAAAAGTCACACACCAAGCGTTTGAGACGTAAGATGGTGCATGATGGTGGAAATGACCACGTGTTCAGATGCACCCACTGTGAACGGACATTTACAGCGCAAATTGGCCTTATCAGTCACACTCGCTACCGCCATAGTTAAAAGTTATTATGCCTTTTTAAAGCACAAACTATCGTCTGTCAAGACGGCAAGGTGCCAATGGAATTCCACATGGATCATGATCCGTGATCAACATTTGTTATGTGTCTATTGCAGCATGGGTCATGAACAGGACGGCTCACTTGAGGTCTTCACTGGTTTCCCAGAGTTTGTCTAGAGTCTAGACAATCATTAATTCCCATTAGAGATGCAAACACCTGCTTAAGAGTAGCAACATATCTGGTCTACTGGTTTCTCAAGGTAGGGGGTCAAGTTGGAACCCCAGTTTTGAAAAAAAATATACTTGTATAGACCACGTGGTACTTGATGGTGATGTGGTCAATTATCACACTGGCCAAGGTTACTTCCCCGAACATTTCATCATACCCATGTAAGACCTGGAAGCCCAAGCCAATTAAAACAAAAAACCTAGCTCAATGGAAATTTGAACACAACCACCAGGCTGACAAGCAAGTGTGTTAGCCACTGCGCTATTGCGACTTCTGATCTATGTGTGATTATATAAAACAGACAACACCTCAACTGGGGCTTTCATCAGCGCCTTGCCAGACCAGGTCACCAATAATTTTACCAGTTTCTTATCTACACACATGGCAAGAAGTACCAAATGATATGTTGAAAATTCATATTAATCTACAGCCCCCTAGAAAATCTAACGGTTCTTGTCGAATTATTTGATTTCTTTAATGTAACAAAGTCATCGACACCAGAGTTCTAAATAAACATTTCTATCCTTGTGTTCTAATCCCAGGGTGTAAATGAAAGCAAGATATCGCACATTTGGCATAAATAGACACGCTGTCTTCACAGGTCTGACCAAAATCGTAGGTAGTGGACCACTGCCTTGGCAAACAATTTTAATAGCCAAAATCACACAACAAAATATTTAAAATTGTGAACTCTGGCATGCACATTTCGGCATCTCCATTTGTGGCAAGGAGTTTGTGCATGATCTTGAGACCCATCTTGTTTGATGTGTGGGGGAGCACTAATGTAGTCACTTGTCTGTTGGCTCACTGGTTATGGGTTTCAAATCTGCATTATGTGTGGGGGAGCACTAATGGAGTCACTTGTCTGTTGGCTCACTGGTTATGGGTTTCAAATTTGCATTAAGGTGAATTTTTAAATGGACCTGGGCTGCCAGGTTGACCCAGCCTAAAATTAGTATCAGGAAATGTCTTGGGAAGTGAAGTTAGTCGTGGCGGTATTGACTACCTTATCCCTCCAGTTTATAACAATATGGGACAAGCATCTTATGTTTAAAATGCCTAAAAGCATGTAAAAAAAAAAAAAAAAGAATCTCTTTTGTACTAAAGGAATGAAATCAAAATCATCCCATGCAGCCTTCAAATTTCACATGGATACAAACAACAGAGGTCAATAAAAGCAGTCTGCAGTGATCACAGCACTAGTACCTTCTTATGCCAGGTAATGTATTCATCACGAAGGATCGTTCTCAGGAAGGACGGCAGCTTGTACTGGGGCTGTACAAAACATCGAGCAGTAGCCACCATCGCCGCTGTCAATGGCCCTGTCACTCCGATGCTGGTGATGAATTCTGCAATGTTTGGGGTCAGCCGGAATGGAACTGGTCTGTTGGCATCAAGGTCTCCTGTCAGGAATAAGTAAAATGTCAAGAGTGAATTAAGTGTAAACTATACGATATGACCTAGGCTAGGACAATCTCATTTGACCTATCTCTACATGAAGCCTGGAGGATTTTTACAACTAGCCCAGCTCCTGGCTCCACCCAGCCTAAAATAAGTATCAGGAATTGTCTTGGGAAGTAAAAGCAGTTAACACAACACTGACCACATCACCCACAGAGCAGATTTTTCTATAAAAATATGGGTCCAGCACCATATACCCAATGTTCCTTCAGGCAAGTTAAAGGGTCTTAATTGTTTGTTTTTACAAAAAGCATGGGCGCTGTGGTTGTCCAGTGGCCAGCATGCTGGCCTATCAGCCCACTGGTCATGTCATGTGTTAGAATCCCTATCCAGGCAGATATTTACAACTGACCCAGGCCTAAATGGGAACCAGAAAATGTCCTGGGATGTACACGTGGCTGATTTGTCTGGAAGGAGAGATGGGGAGTAAAGGAGTTGGTCACCCTACAGCATAATCCCCTGTTAACATGTTTGTCCATCACTGCCAAAGGGGGCCATATCATCTGTCAGTCTTAGAGTAGGTAGAGTGCCATTAGTTGATTAAATGGAGACGACTGAGCCTGAGATTTCTGTATAGCACACCTAATGTCTAAAATATGCTCAACATTTACCATGACAGCAGAGGTCTGACCACATCTGGCAGAGCAGTCAGCAGACATTATTTCCCCCCCCCCCCCCCCCATATCAAAACAGATAATCTTCTTCTTCATCTTCAGCGTTCCGAGCCATTGAGGTTCTTTGCTGCAAATACAATCCGTCTCCATTCGTCTCTCTGGTGGACCTTCTCTTGCCAGTCGTTGATTCCAAGTGCTTGCAGGTCTGTACATGTATTATCTCTCCACCGCCTTCTTGGTCTACCTCGGGGTCTACGGTCATTTATTTCCTGAGTGTAAGCGAGTTTTGTTTCCCTATTATCTTCCATTCTTTCTATATGCCCCAGCCATTGTAGTCTATTAGCCTTCATGATACCAGTGATTAGCGGGGACTTAAACAGATCATAAATGTCTTTGTTACTTCTTCTTTTCCACTCTCCACTTTGTGTATCCCTAATGGGTCCAAAGATGCGTCTTAAAATTTTGTTCTCAAAGGTTTGTAACAAGGCTTCGTCTCCTTTCGTTGTACTCCAGGTTTCAGAGCCATACAGCACAACTGGTCTGATCAGTGTTTTGTATATTGTGATTTTGGTGTTACGAGATAGCGCCTTTGATTTTAGTAGATGTTGTAGTGCATAGTATATCTTATTTCCAGAGTTGATTCTAGTTTGTATTTCTTCCCTTATGATGTTGGAGCAGTTGAAGATCGTACCCAGGTTCGGATAATGCAATTCTTTATTGAGGCTTGTAGTATCTTAGCATCTTTTTTTTCCAGTCTACTGCCACCATATTTGCTCAAACCAAAGTTGTCATATTCATAATACTATGACATTTATATGTTAAGAAATGTCAATACCCACATCAAGGGCATTATCTGCTGTGAGATTCCCTTCACCTGTGCACATTTTGGGGCAATTTTTTTCACCGTTATAAATTCTACTTATTTATATCAACAGCATTGTCTCACCTGACTGATCATCCACATCAAACTTGAAGAAAGAGATGCTCAGGTAGCCACAGTCCTGGTGGAGGTACATCTGATCTGGATTCATGCGGGTCAAGTGGAACACAAACTCTGCTAGACCCATCAGTGCTAACTGTATGGTCAGCTGTACAGAAAACAGAACATTTGTATTATTTGATACAGGTAGATAGATTTAGTGAACAAAGCATGATTCAACATAAGACTTTAGATGGAAGATTGCCACATTGCATGCAGTCTTCACTCCTCTGGCAGGAGATTGCCACATTGCAGTCTTCACTCCTGTCAGGAGATTGCCACATTGCAGACTTCACTCCTCTGGCAGGAGATTGTCACATTGCATGCAGTCCTCACTCCGTGGCAGGAGATTGTCACATTACAGTCTTCACTCCTCTGTCAGGAGATTGTCACATTGCATGCAGTCTTCACTCCTGTCAGGAGATTGTCACATTGCAGTCTTCACTCCTCTGGCAGGAGATTATCACATTACAGTCTTCACTCCTCTGGCAGGAGATTGTCACATTGCAGTCTTCACTCCTCTGTCAGGAGATTGCCACATTGCATGCAGTCTTCACTCCTCTGGCAGGAGATTGCCACATTGCAGTCTTCACTCCTCTGTCAGGAGATTGCCACATTGCAGTCTTCACTCCTCTGGCAGGAGATTGCCACATTGCAGTCTTCACTCCTCTGTCAGGAGATTGCCACATTGCAGTCTTCACTCCTCTGTCAGGAGATTGCCACATTGCATGCAGTCTTCACTCCTCTGGCAGGAGATTATCACATTACAGTCTTCACTCCTCTGTCAGGAGATTGCCACATTGCATGCAGTCTTCACTCCTCTGGCAGGAGATTGCCACATTGCAGTATTCACTCCTGTCAGGAGATTGCCACATTGCAGACTTCACTCCTCTGGCAGGAGATTGTCACATTGCATGCAGTCTTCACTCCGTGGCAGGAGATTGTCACATTACAATCTTCACTCCTCTGGCAGGAGATTGTCACATTACAGTCTTCACTCCTCTGGCAGGAGATTGTCACATTACAGTCTTCACTCCTCTGACAAGAGATTGTCACATTACAGTCTTCACTCCTCTGGCAGGAGATTGTCACATTACAGTCTTCACTCCTCTGGCAAGAGATTGTCACATTACAGTCTTCACTCCTCTGGCAGGAGATTGTCACATTGCAGTCTTCACTCCTCTGTCAGGAGATTGCCACATTGCAGTCTTCACTCCTGTCAGGAGATTGTCACATTACAGTCTTCACTCCTCTGGCAGGAGATTGTCACATTGCATGCAGTCTTCACTCCTCTGTCAGGAGATTGTCACATTGCATGCAGTCTTCACTCCTCTGTCAGGAGATTGTCACATTGCATGCAATCTTCACTCCTCTGGCAGGAGATTGCCACATTGCATGCAGTCTTCACTCCTCTGGCAGGAGATTGTCACATTGCATGCAGTCTTCACTCCTCTGGCAGGAGATTGTCACCCAGCGTTTGCTTCCTTCACTTTGAACTCAGGCGTAGTCCATACACATGCTACTACTTCTAGTGCATTGGACTGATTTTTGCGCGTGGATTAACTTTCCCTGTCAAATGTGTCTCTTGCCATCAAACGAACCCACTCCGCCTTCTGAGGTACTTTAATTTACGCCCCCAAGTCAAGGAATTGAAGTCAACATTTCAGACCAACTGACCGGTGTATAGTTTGAACCCGCTACCTCAACATCAGCACACAGGATGCTTCAGAACGGGTGTTGTTATCAATTCGCCCATGCTGACCTCCACCACACAGCGTAACTTTGATCTTCTGGTGAGACTATCAAAGTACAATTTTTGGTTTTCTGGCAGGACATTCTCACAATGTTTTGTATTCTTTTCAGGAATTCTGACATAGTACAATCTTCAGTTGACTGCTCAGAGATTGTCATAAAGTACAATGTTTTGTAGTCTGGTGGGAGATGTTTCATAGTACACACACAGTACTATCTTTAGCCTTCAAGGGAGAAACGGTTACTTGTACAATCTTTAGCCTTTTGGTGATGTTAGTGGTGAGAAGTGTGGACAGAAAATGTATTTTCTGAAAAGCCATCCTAAAGAAAATACACCCAACATGCTAAAATAATGTAACTAATGACTTTTGCTTGTACACAATCACTATTTTACCTCTTGAATGGTTTAGTCATGGAAGAAATGGGCAATGTTTCTATTATTGTAAAATTCTATTAATTGTAAAAACAGAAACCAAATGCAGATCAACTTTCAGTTTTCTTAAAGTTCCGGAAAAATAAATGAAAGCATACTGTTTTCCGGAAGGTCCAATAGTCTGTGGCAGACAAGAAAGTATTTAGGGCCCACTCCTTCAGCAATCCACGTGGCACCATGTTGGTCTGGACCTCCTTCAGTATGTCCCGCAGTACTTGATGGGAGGCCTGAGATCCACGAGCTTGCACCATTGCCAGTCTCTCGTAGTAACGAGCAATGGGAGCATCATGTTCTATAGCACGTTTGCTTGTACGCTGTAATAATGGAAAAAAAAAAGGTTTAGCTGTATGGTAAATATTGCAGTTGGGGTGTTAAGTGTTAGACCTCCCCATCCACTGTCATAATGAAGTGAAACATACAAATAAAATCAATGGTGCATGGAAGGAAAGAATATTCTATTTTAAATTAGTGTTGTCCCAAAAATTAACAACGAAAGCTAAAGGCACATAAAGTACATGTGTCTGTATTACTATTTATAGAAATGCTAATACATAATGTTTGCATGAAGCAAAAATTACTAAGCACTAAAGGGTTCTTGCATTAAGTAAAATGATCAAATGTAAACCAGAGTTATTTTTAAGATATGTAACTGCACATAGCTGACGCAGGAATTTAAAGTTGATAAATGCATGAAATAGCATGTTAATTCAGCAATATGTCTGTGGTAAGAACAGTGAATGAAGGTATAGTTCCTGAACGAAGAGGCAGGAGTCAACCAGCACAAAGGTGGACACAGAACATGAAAGACACCTTCCGCATGAACATGCATGAGGCATAAGAGCTGGCTAGAACATGCATGAGGCATAAGAGCTGGCTAGAACATGCGTGAGGCATAAGAGCTGGCTAGAACATGCATGAGGCATAAGAGCTGGCTAGAACATGCATGAGGCATAAGAGCTGACTAGAACATGCATGAGGCATAAGAGCTGACTAGAACATGCGTGGGGTATAAGAGCTAGCTAGAACATGCGTGGGGCATAAGAGCTGGCTAGAACATGCGTGAGGCATAAGAGCTGGCTAGAACATGCATGAGGCATAAGAGCTGGCTAGAACATGCATGAGGCATAAGAGCTGGCTAGAACATGCATGAGGCATAAGAGCTGACTAGAACATGCATGAGGCATAAGAGCTGACTAGAACATGCGTGGGGTATAAGAGCTGGCTAGAACATGCGTGGGGCATAAGAGCTGGCTAGAACATGCGTGGGGCATAAGAGCTGGCTAGAACATGTGTGAGGCATAAGAGCTGGCTAGAACATGCGTGAGGCATAAGAGCTGGCTAGAACATGCATGAGGCATAAGAGCTGGCTAGAACATGCATGGGGCATAAGAGCTGGCTAGAACATGCGTGGGGCATAAGAGTTGGCTAGAACATGCGTGGGGCATAAGAGCTGGCTAGAACATGCGTGGGGCATAAGAGCTGGCTAGAACATGCGTGGGGCATAAGAGCTGACTAGAACATGCATGAGGCACAAGAGCTAGCTAGAACATGCGTGGGGCATAAGAGCTGGCTAGAACATGCGTGGGGCATAAGAGCTGGCTAGAACATGCATGAGGCATAAGAGCTGGCTAGAACATGCATGGGGCATAAGAGCTGGCCAGAACATGCATGAGGCATAAGAGCTGGCTAGAACATGCGTGGGGCATAAGAGCTGGCTAGAACATGCGTGAGGCATAAGAGCTGGCTAGAACATGCATGGGGCATAAGAGCTGGCTAGAACATGCGTGGGGCATAAGAGCTGGCTAGAACATGCGTGAGGCATAAGAGCTGGCTAGAACATGCGTGAGGTATAAGAGCTGGCTAGAACATGCATGAGGCATAAGAGCTGGCTAGAACATGCATGAGGCATAAGAGCTGGCTAGAACATGCATGAGGCATAAGAGCTGGCTAGAACATGCATGGGGCATAAGAGCTGGCTAGAACAAGCATGAGGCTTAAGAGCTGGCTAGAACATGCATGAGGCATAAGAGCTGACTAGAACATGCATGAGGCATAAGAGCTGACTAGAACATGCGTGGGGCATAAGAGCTGGCTAGAACATGCGTGGGGCATAAGAGCTGGCTAGAACATGCGTGAGGCATAAGAGCTGGCTAGAACATGCATAGGCATAAGAGCTGACTAGAACATGCGTGAGGCATAAGAGCTGGCTAGAAGATGCATAGGCATAAGAGCTGGCTAGAACATGCATGGGGCATAAGAGCTGGCTAGAACATGCATGAAGTAGTGGAACTAGTAAAGGATTAGAGCATTTTATTTTGGGTAGGTCTTGAGAGCGATGTTCTGCAACAGATCTGCCACATGATGACGACGAGGATATGCCTCTCTCATTATGGTTTGCTATGTATCTAAAAATGCAATTTGTATTCTCGCGTTCCACGTTTAAAAAAACGCTGCGGGCAATTTGGAAGCAGACCGACTTGCGTTGGATTTCATACACTGGTATGAGTGCTGGTTGTTCAGAAAGCAATGACAAACTACTGAACGTAAATTTGCCAAGAAATCACAAATAGCACAACAAATTCTGGGGTTGACTACGACATCCTGTAAAGGATATGCAACTAACTTAACTACAAGTATTTGTAATGTTTTCTTCTGCTGTCCTATTCTTCTGCCTTTAATCTCCCAATACAGAATAGGACTCAACCAACTCACACTTTGCAGACTTGTTTATGATTGGTTGCATTTTACAGCTAAAATTGTCTACCAGTCTCCCACCAACCCTCCATGGTCACCCCTTACATAGATGGTTGGTTACAGCGTTACTGTTCTTTGTTTACCTTATGAACCTTGGTCACACACGAGCTAATGGTAAGCGACGTACAAAAATTAATAAAATGAGGTAAATAAAGACACGGGTTACCTGTTTGTAAATGTCTAGTAGAGAGACTGATGCTGGATTATCCTCAATCAGTCGCAAGTGTGGCAGCACAGATAGCACTCGAGGAACTGTAAAGTACAACAGTCTACGGCTGGTTTCCTGTGGATGTTTACATTTTGTTTTCACATGACATCACTTTTACTATATAGTATTTTGTTTATTACTGCCACAAAGCTATAATGAATATATTCAGTTGACCGGGCATACAGGCATCATACCACCCAATTTATTGTTTTTCTAATGTTGCATTTCTTCAAAACTATAAAACTGGCTTTATCTGGTCTCTGGGAGTCCCTGTGGCAAAGTGGTTACTTTGCATCCCAAAGAATGTGGGTTTGATTCCAGGCTACATTGCTCATTTCACAAGCGCTATTTTCTCAGAGACTCCTGGGGGTCGTTGCTGGAGCTATGGAATTCGTGCTAAGTGCGATCCTTTCAGCAGGCCACCCTGCAGAAAGAGACAGCCATATGGGATAAAACCCAGTGCAATGAAGTCGATTCTCTTGCCTTTTTTTATCTGGTCTATTCACCGCTTATTTTGTCCATTCAAACTGCCTTTAAATTTCACTCCACTGTATGTGAGGACATCATGGACCTGACATGTTTATTTAGCTTTTGCATTTCTATGCTGCAGATTCAGAAGAACAGATACAGCATTAGGATAAGTGCATCAGTGTTAGTGGAGATTATGCTGGAAAATAAAGGGGAAAACTAAGTGCAATAATCCACCAACACCAATTCAAGATGATTATCTTTATGGACAGACCAGAACAAATCATTATTATGCACCCCAGAATAGGACAATAGATTACTAAACCACATGTACACACAATTCAAGATTGGTAAATCAGCCATGTACACATGTGGACTGGCACTGCAGACAGCAGATCACATACTCAAAAAACTGCCAAAATATGACATATCTAGGCAAACCTTCTGGCCTAGAGAAACAACAGTGGAAAATAAACTATGGACCACTGAGTCAACTAAAATAGACAAATTCATACAAAAGATAATATTGCAGATATAGACATTTTAAGCTAACGATAGACGTGCAATAATAAATAGTGTTCATTCTCTAGTTTTAAATATCCAAATATAAATTATTGACTTCTCATATATTAACTGTCAGCATTCATTGCCCCAAAATGTTTCTTTTGACTGTCCCTGGAGATCTGCTAAATCATGAAGCAATCAATAAAATATCCAGTACACCTCAAACAGACCATAGTTAGTATAATCCCATAAAATGCTAGAACAGTGAACACTTGGCTGTTCAAGATATAAAAACATACCTTCTGTTTAGTAAGGAACTGATTAAGCATTCTCAATAGTTGCAGTGTCCTCTCCTCTCTTCGCGATTCTAAGAAGCATCCATCGTTAACAATTAAGTATGGATATTCCTGTAAAAAAAATGTGTAATTTATAAGATGGGTATCTATAGATATTAATGACTGATCAATCATACATAGTATAAAATATATAACTCAAAATTATTGGTTTTCAAGTGGTTTCTTGCTTGTTCTTGCACATGATTTTTCTAGATTTAACTCTCTTTACAAAGAAAATCACCATGTTCAGTTTATGTCCACATGACGAAAATACTTTTTCATCCCACCATAACACAGTATTCTCGTAACTAATGGTTCATATTTACATCGCATAGTTGACCCTCTTTCTTAGATTATGGAATTCTTTCTTAGACTGGAAATATTTCTTAAGACTATATGGAAATCTCTCTTAGACTACGGAAATCTCTCTTAGACTAAGGAAATCTTTCTCAGACTATGGAACTCTTTCTCAGACAATGGAAGTCTTTCTTAGACTAAGGAAATCTTCCTTAGACTCACAATCTTTCTTAAACTATTGAAATGAAAAGTATGCAATATAAAGAATGACTAATGATTATCGTGGGTTGCATAGAAACAAAATCTACAAATCAGGTTATAGTCACTGTTTAACTATTAGTGTTTCTTCTGTTTATAGTTCATGCTTGTGGCATTTATCACCAAGTTTGTCCAAAACCTCTTGTCTTGTGTGCTGCCAGTTATTTCTGATGTAGATGTTTTCCAAGCCATAATGTCAAACCATCTTGCATCTTCTCTCTTGGTTTCCCCTGCCTCTCTTGCTCTCCAATTTACCTGAATTAACAAATTATGATTAGAAGTCTTCTTCTTGTATTCACATATTTGATGATTGCACCATCAGATTATTGATCGACTCGACCATGTTTTAGCTCCATACAGCTTCCATACACAGTGTTATGCTGATTCAGTCAGCCAGTATACCTTTCTTCACTTACTGTACATAAGACAATCCTGCAGAATGTGGTCAGCAGATTGCTTGATCAATGTGAACAAAGTAGTGAAAGAGATCAAATGAAGCCTATGTATGTATTTATTAGGTCCGTTATGCCTTGTACTGATGTGAAGAATGGTGATCTGTCCCTGTCAGTCAAGAGTTTCACTGAGTACTGCATTAGAGCTATCAAAAAGATACTATAATAAAAAAAATGAAATCCTAACTGTCGACAAGTTAGTGTTTTGTGAAGTCAGTTTTGTCACATTATCAAACATATAAAGCCGAGAATTCATGAGAAAACCAGAAGACTAATATTCCCAGCAGTGAACTTACTTTTCCATTTTGTCCTCTGATGTAAAGGCGGCGTGCTGCAGTGTTATGCTTCTGCACAATTTCTACCCGAGGCATAAATCTGGCAATGCGAACATAGTAGTGGCTGTGCTGTGGTTCGGAAGAAAATTCAAAATACTGAAGGAATTAGGCAAGGGTAGAAACATCCAGCCTTCAAAATTATTTGTTATATATTGAAAATCTGGTTTATTCAGTCATAAGCAAATGGAAATTAAATTGATAAAAAACCCGGGAAGGTTAACCCGGTCAACAAATACCAGCAGAAGTCGGATGTGTCTGCCTAACGGCGCAAGAACGCAGCTCTGCTGTAAACAGGCACAACGCAGTCACATCCGGAAAAAAAAATCCGGATGAACGCAGAAGAAGAATTGTTAAAAATGAACGACTTAATAGCTCTGAAGCTACAAACTGTTCTATGGGAATTTTATTGTAAGAAGACAAAAGTAATATTTTGTTTGGCACTCTTCCGACAGACGGGTCTAAATAGTTCTGCAGTGAATAAGTTAGGGGTTAGGGTTAGTGTTAGTTATATAAAATTATTCACTGCAGAACTATTTAGACCCGTCCGGAAGAGTGCCTTTTGATTGAAAAACCAGTTTTCCAATATAACATATCATATGTTCATACACATGTATAATGAAATCAACAAATTTCTGATATAACTTTCTAAAACAATTTCACAAAAACCACAAATCTATGATAAATTGTTGGTATTATCAAGGTTTTATATGAATGGGATATTTATATACGTTATACTGTTAGTAAATGATAACTAATGTGCTACTCCTATGCTTCAGTTACAAACAAGAAATTAAAATGAAATCCACTGCTGGATTTTTTAAACAATAAAAAGTGCTAAACCAACCTGGCGTGCCTAAAACAGGGAAACAAACTGTAACAACTCAGTAATTCTAGTGAAATAACAACATAATGTGGACAGATAAAATCTTAAGTGTTTGATTCTGACACAAGCAGACCAGGTTCGTCGCAGTGTTGATTGTTCAGATTTTCATAAGTTGAGTTAAGAACTGACATCACTGCACTCAGGACATTCCCATACGCGCTCCGTTCCCTCATTCAACAGCCATCGAAGAGACACTACTAATCGTTCCCACCGCTATCTGATTGAAAGTTCTGGTCTTCCCTCTCAGTTTTTAGATTCATCCAGAACCCTGCCGATCCCATGCAATCTCATTCTTTCCACATACAGGTTCTCAATGGATACCCCAGCCTTCTCCTCCTGGTCCCACAGGCTCTCGACCAATCTCCCTTGTCAAAGGTAATCTACCAGCAAGAGGTGCATTCCCTGCCAGCCTATCAGCCTGTTCATTCATCAGCACCCACACATGGCCAGAGCAAAAAAAAACATTCATCCAATTCTCACAACCTGTGACCTCTGAAGGGAGGTGAGCCATTCCACACGAAACATTCCATTCTTCACCTTACTAAGCATAATCCCCCCTGATCCTGGAGTAGTGGATCAGATGTCTAGTCTTCTCAGACAAGTAAAAATCTTGGGAGGACTCATGAGCATGGTAAAAATCTCTCTACAATTGGAAATCAAAAAGAAATTTTTTTGAGCAGGTCGAAGCATGCCAGGGCCCCAAAAATAATGTCCAAATGAGAAAAGCTACCCACAAACGATAGCATGCAATATTCCGCTATACTTGTTTGGATCCTCATGGTGCTGTGAAGTTCGTGCTGAGATAATCTTTGTGTGAAATTAGGGAGGAGACTGTAGTACTTATGGAGATACCCACATGAAATGAAAGTGATGCTTTACAAACCAAGCTAAACCATACTACAATACAGACTGTACCTTCGGCAAGAGGAACTCTCCTGGCAATTCAATATCAGCTGTACTGGAAGTGAAGCTACTCATGACATGGCATTTTTCCTCTATCAGAAATGATCTAAAGGAGAAAATAATGAAATAATTAATGACTTTTTATAATTATTCTTCCTGAAGGAAACCAATATATTTAATATTACTAGTGAATTTTATAACATATAAACAAAACAATACTCTTTTCATAACATTTCTGTATTACTTCTTGGTGAAATAAAATGCGACCATATGCTACAATAAATCAACAGAACTTCCACACAGCGACACTAGCCCAGATAAATATCAGTACACACTAGCATAATTATAAAAGAATTTTAATGCATTAAAATGAATTGAATTGAGTTAAGAACATTCCCATACACACTCCGTCATCTTCAACAAACAGCAAAAAGCTCCAATACTAATGGTAACAGTTGCAAGCTGAGTCCATTTGGTCTTTCCTCGGAGTACTGAGTGTCTGCCAGATCCTCAGGTCACTCCCTGTGGCAACATTATCTCCAGGCAATGATGGTGTAACTGTTCTTCCACACACATGATCCCAAAGGCCCTGACCATATCTGCTTTAACGTATGCCAATCCAGAGGTGCAGATCTAGCCAATTTGTCCACCTGCTTGCTTCCCAACACACCAGCATGGACTCAGGAAAGGATGCAATAGATTCCCCCATCTTTGATTTTTAACTGAACTATGCCAATCTAACGAAGCATGTCAGTTTTCACTTTATTTAATATGCTCTGTGAATTTC
The DNA here is from genome assembly GCA_963921405.1 of Cepaea hortensis. Lineage (NCBI taxonomy): Eukaryota > Metazoa > Mollusca > Gastropoda > Stylommatophora > Helicidae > Cepaea > Cepaea hortensis. The sequence goes on along the minus strand of OY992878.1, from coordinate 47,699,315 downwards.
TTACAATAATGATGTGTGTGCGCTGTAAAATGCTGTGAAAATAATACAGGTACAAATTCTTTTAGCATTTAAACTGAGGTGACAATGCAAGTGGGGGACAGATAACACCTGAGTACTCACTTTGGAAATAACTTAGTCTTGGCCTCCAGAATTTTGATCCATTTCTTCAGTTTGTTTATCAGGTTGTGAAGTTTGGTTGAACCAGGAACACTAGAGATAAAGAACAGGATTTATTATATTGTGTAGATTTCTATGTTATTCTTATTGAGCATACATTTGCACTGCTCTATTTATTTATTTTACACACCCATATCTACTGCCAAAAGTAGACAACGCAGTTGCTATGGGATCAACAACAACACTGATGTCTGAGCTGCATTAAAATATTAACTTAACATTACATGTGATTAATTTTACAGAATCAAAACAAGTGTAAACAACAACCCTTAAAGTCAAAGTCCCTAGTTAAACATTATCTAACATGAACAAATAGTTAACTGCCCTGAGGTCAAATCTGTCTTTCATCAAATAATCAGAAGTCAAAGTCTGCAACTGACCATTAGCTGACATGACAAAGTTTATAATTAGCTGTGGTAAGAACAATGCCGGGGAGCAAAGAGGTATTAATTACCATGAAATAAAAAACTTCAGCTGAAAAAAGTTCAATGTCAACTAAAATGAATATTAAAATCAAAATCTGTAAGTTAACCACCTACTAATTATGAGTCATGGTCTGTTAAGTTAACTATCAACTAACTTGGTCAAAGTCTGTAAGTTAACTATTAATTAATCTGAAGTTAAAAGTCTGTAAGTTAACCATTAATTGACTAACCTGAAGTCAAAGTCTGTAGTAAACTGACTCTTCATCTTCTGAAACACAGGATCTTGAGCAGTAGATTGAGCTCTACGTGCCAGCAACTCAGATGCGGCCCCACTGAAGTTAGATGTCGTGCTGGACACATTCTCAACTCCCACACCAAATGTGCTGACCAGTTTCTTGACAAAGTTCAGTGTGTGAGGGGTGATAGTGGCTTCCGCTACTGTTGAATTAGGATAGGACAGTTTTAGTGGACACGTCAAACTACAAAATTTGTTACAACTATAGTACAACTTCAATTTTACATCTTACAACTGATTCAATACATGTAGTGCAAATATTTATGCTTTTTTTCCACACTTTTAAAGTTTCTTTAGTGTATCTTTCACAAAACACACAAAACAATTTATATTTTAATGCAAGTTTTAAAGAATGCATTCTGAAATAAATAAGTTTAAAGGTGAAGCTAAAATGAAGTGCTAGACCTTGACATATACTAGATTGTGACATAATGGGCTGAGGTGACAAACTTTTTCTCCATGGTTCTTTCCCTTACCAGACAGTAATAATCAATCTGTAAATCAATATTTTACACGCATGGTTCAACCTCATAGTCATTCTGATCTGGGAAATTTAAGATCCACATACACCTTTTTATTTTCTTCTTCCTTTACCCTCAATGCAGTATGGGCCCTCAAACCATCTCAAGACAAGCTGTCATCATCAAGTGCCATCTCTGCATCGACAGTTGGATGTAATGTGTCTGCATTGCTATGTTCTGCGTCTTAAAGGTGACCTCATACAGGCTTCATATCATTCACATCTTGATGTCTGTGCTCACATATAAGCTCATATTCTTTTGCATGCTTCCCCTCAACCACTGTCACAGAGAGAGAGAGAGAGAGAGAGAGAGAGAGAGAGAGAGAGAGAGAGAGAGAGACAGAGAGAGAGAGAAGAGAGAGAGAGAGAAGAGAGAGAAGAGAGAGAGAGAGAGAAGAGACAGAAGAGACAGAAGAGAGAGAGAGACAGAGAGAGAGAGGAAGACAGAGAGAGATGAGAGTGAGAGAGAGAGAGAGAGAGAGAGAGAGAGAGAGAGAGAGAGAGAGAGAGAGAGAGAGAGAGAGAGAGAGAGAGAGAGAGAGAGAGAGAGAGGTCACCTTAAGTTTACCTCTGTCTATATTTATCTTTCCAGACTCTGAAAGGTTTGTACCAGATGCAAGTGTTTTGACAGTGGTAATATGGAACAGCATACAAGACAGTAATTATGTATGAAGTCATCATCATCATCATCTTCCACTTCTGCCGTCAAGCGCCGTGGGGAGGAATAATTTGCATTCCAGCGCCCGGTGGGCGGCACTGGATAGTGTTATTCTGTGTGATTGTAAAATGTCTTTGATGTCGTCAATCCATTTTCTTCTTGGACGCCCTCGTGGTCTCGTCGCAAATGATCTTTGATCTTTGTAAGGCCAGTGATGGTAGTTGCTGGTGTTGCATTCTAACGACATGGCCAAACCACTTGATCTTCTATTTATCAATAAATGTGGCCCAAGGTGTTGATCCCACAGTCTGTTTGATAATAGCATTTCTTACTCGGTCTCGGATTGTTAAGTTGGCAGTTCTCCTCAGGCATCTCATTTCGCAGGTGGTGATTTAGCGAAGTGTAATTTGGATAAAGTCCAGGTTTGAGATTTATGCATGAAGTGCAAGCTATAAAACAAGTCGAACTATAAAATATTTAAGACAAATCTACACACAATTCAAAGGACAGAATAAACATATTGAAAAAAAAACAATCAAGCAGATAACATTCTGCTCACAAAAGCATCTCTGTGCTCAAGAAAATAAATCTACCATATGATAATTGAAATTAAATTGTAAGAATAACTTGCCTGATGCTCTGTTATCAAATGCCACACCGTAACACTTTTCCAAGCCTTGCCTCAGTTGACGAAGAACTTCCTCATACCCATTTTCCCTCAGCCAAACCATCTGCAATGGTAAAGACATTCTATTATAAATAACTTGACCATTACTTCATATTAATACTTTTTCTGTAATATATATACACTAATTTTGTACCTTGATTTCAATATGTTCTCAATATTTATCAGTGCTATTTTATTGCAAACTACTGAACTTGCCAATAGATCACAACAGCAAATAATGCTGGTATTGACTGCGGCATCCTGTAAAGGATATGCAACTACACTATTTTATTACATCTAAGGCAGGAGTCTGTCCTAAATACAAAGTGCACCTAATGGATGGTAGATGGTTGAGCACCTGCTAGATATGGAGGTTAGTCAACATTCAATTGTGTGGCTAGCTCATCAGGTGTTGTAGTTGTGTCTTCTTGAACTGCCATCAATACCTCAAATTAAAATAAGAAAATACTTCAATGCCATATTCAGGTAGTTTATAACATTTCATCCTGTCGGTCGCAGTCCTTTTATCACTTTTAAAGTTGCATCTTGAAATCTTCAAGCCAGTTTATGTTCTGTGTCACAGTCTTCTCCTGGTAGTGTCTTTGTAGATGTTATACATGTCCTCCACCTTTGCTGTGTTCAAATATAATCAATTTGGTACCCCCAGGCGAGGTCCTAGTGTAGAGCCTTCTTGAATTGTGTCTAAATGTATGCCAGAGTTTGTTCATGGGAAACACACAAGAGGGTTTCAAATGAAAACTTTAAACATTTTTTTAAAATGTGGGTGAATATATTCTGAAAAAGTAAAGAACACATGTATCATTTTTCGATGCAAGTCCTCCAGCGCCAAGAAAGTGCTTGGATTCCTGTAGAAAAAAAACATCTTGGTTGTGTGTGTAATCACTCATGCACCACCTGCTGTACCTCTTCATAGGACCAAAGTCTTTCCTCCCAATGATTCGAGTTGTCCAAACAGGTGGAAATCATTTGGGGTTTTGTCTGGTGAGTACGGGGGATGTTATACACACACTGAAAGTTGAGTTTTTAGATGGTTTCAACCGTTGCACGGGCAGTATGGGGGTCGAACATTGTCATGCTGCAAAAAGACGTGACTAAGAAGTCCATGTCGTTTGGATTTGATTGCGAGTCGAAGATAATTCCTGAGAAGATCTGTATACGTATCACTGGTGACAATTTTTCCCTCTTGGCATGTAGTGCTCTAACAAAATGCCTCGTTCATGCCAAAAGAAAGTCAGCATAACCTTCCTTGCAGATGGCTGCGTGCCAAACTTCTTTGGTTTTGGTTGAGAAGGGATGGCATCATTCCTTGCTAGCTCGCTGTTTCCGGCTTGTGATAGTGAACCCAGGTTTTATCTCCAGTAACAATTCTGGATAGGAAACCATCACCATCTGCTTCAAAGCACTGCAAAAGTTCTTGACAAGCATCAATATGTTGTTTTAATTCTGGAGTAAGCTGCTGTGGCACCCACCTTGCGATACTGTAGCACATCATGGATGATGTGGTGTTCTGAACCTTGAGTAATGTCAAGATGTGCAGCAATGTCACTCACAGTCAGTCGGCCGTTTTCCTGCACAAGGCCTTCAGTGGCTGGAATCGACTCTGAGGTAACTACTTGGTGTGCCTGACCCAATCGTGAACAGTCTGTCACAGAAGTCATGTCGTTTTGAAACTTCCTACTCCATTCATACACTTGCTGGACTGATAGGCATGCATCACCATACTGGACCTTCAATTGTCGTTGAATTTCTATAGGTTTCACATCATCACAGATATTTAAAAAAACGGATAACAGAACGCTGCTCCTCTTTGGTGTATGTCAAAAGTGGGATGGCCATTTTAAAACTGTCCTTATGACGTCAATATGTTCGTCTGCACTTATGACATCCTTAACAATATTGACAAGTGACAAGAAAATGACATGGTTATTTTAATTTCAATCACACTTGTAAGGTTTTCATTTGAATCCCCCTCGTACAAGGACATGATCGCTCACAACCAGCATGGCACAAGATATGGATGTCTTAGCAGCACAAGTAGAACATGATCTTAAGTTAAGTGTATGCAAATATATATTCAACCTACTTAGTGTAAACAAGTACTGAAACTTTGTAGCTTCATGCAATACAGACAGACACTCGTATAATTTATTATGTCCCTCTTGGTAACTGTCCTAATCATGCTAGAAACGAGTAAGAAAATAAATAACATGAGCTTACTGACAATATTATTAGAGAGTTTACATGTTGTAGAGGTCAAATTGTCTGTGCTATGAAATGTCCTAGTTTCTGGACTTGCTATCATTCAGTTCATGACTGTAATTTTACCAGAGAACCTGGAGGTAGTTGCTGGAGCTACGAAGTTCATGCTGTGTGTGATGCTTTCTGCAGGCTGATCTGCAGAAAGAAGACCCAGCCATATGGGATAGAACCCTGAGCAATGAAGTTGACCCTCTTGCCTTTGACCCCTTTGGCCATTAAAACTATAAACTATTTCAATAGAACAAAATTTTAATTTGTACAGAACAAAATGTTCATGAGAAAAAAAAAGTACTAGAAGATTTTTAATGGCAAAGCAAAACTGAACAAGCACAAAACTGACTACCAACCTGATCTACAATACCCTCCAGAGTGTAGATTACGGTGGGGTGTGCATCTCTTTGAGTTCCCATAATCTTGGAGCACCTCCACATGGAGTCCGGTGCTTTGATAGGTCCAGATTCTGAATGACTACCCGACGAGCCAGGTTTTGTTTGGGACTGAGTGGTTTGCCCTCCAGTGCCTGCCTGTGTAGTTGGTGCATTTACACTGGACAAGAAATCTATTTCATCAAAGTAAATTGCATCTTGTTACAAATTTACTAGATATAAACCTGGTCTACATGAAGTAATAACATATACTCAATATTCTATAATAAGCCGGCCTGCTTGTTGTGGAATACTGAGTATAAATTTATTGATAGTTCCGCCTTAATGGTTGTGAGTACATCACCCTATTATGACTATTCACTCAAAGATGCAACTGAGTTGCCAATACATATAGTACTTCAGATATGTTAGTTAGTTTTTCCTCTTGAGCCTAAGGCCACGCATAGGGCAGAAGTCATGGCTCTCCATGTCCGGTGGTTCGCTGCTACCTGTTGTAGATCCTGGATGTTCACTTGGCCATTGAATGAGCCTTCTCTGATGATGGTTCTACGCAGGGCCCATGTTCAGATATGTGGTTGGAGTTAAATTAATTTCTGTTATATATTATCTTAATTCAATATTACATTTTCAGTTATATTGATCTTTTTAGCAATGGCACTTTTATTGGGTGGGAAGATCACACAATAGGTCTTACATGCCACATAATTGCGCTGTTACTGAAAATCATAAGTATAAAACAAGATTCAATAAGAAATTAGAGATGAACAATGTGGATCTATAAAGGAAAAGAGCACATAAAAATGGTGTTTTATCAGGACACTACAAGTAGTTAAAGAAATAAAAAGAGATGTGTACTTATGTTTCATAAAAAAGCATTTAAAAGAGTGAAATACGAGGAAAATGACTAGAATGCCCAAACACTGATAGCACAAATATGAATTAAAAAACTAACATATACAGACAGCAATCGGTAACCAAAAGAAGTGACAATTTAGGAACACTTTAATGTATAAGGAGGGGTGTCAGACAAGAATGTGTTGTGTGTGTCATGTGTTTTCATTATACAGTGAACATTTACATAAAACTATGCCAGGGATAACAACTGGTGGTCTTTATTGGTTGTTTTCTTTTTTGGTCGCTTGCTTTGTACTCAAGCATAGTCCCTACACGTGCACTGGATCGATGTTTGCATGTACATTTCCTTTTCCCTATTACCAGTGTCTCTCGCCATCAGGTGAACCCACTCCGACTTCAGAGGTACTTTTAATTTACGTCCCCAAGTCAAGGACAAGAGGTCAACATTTTAGCCAACTGACCAGTATAGGGGTTGAATCCGACACCTCGGCATCAGTACACCAAAGGTTTAAGAACAAGTGCTCTTATCCATTCGGCCAAGCTGACTCCTGGTGGTCATAATTTAAATATCATAATTTAAATATATGTTAAGTTGATGACATTGTCAGAAGCAAAATACCTGCTACTGAAGGCCCAGCCAAAGCTCCTAATAAACTTTCTGCAACAGACGGACTTTGAGCAGCAGCTGGCGTAATAGATGTCACATTAGTCGTGGCTGTAGTGCCAGGTCCTGGCGTGCCCACAGTGGTTGTTGCAGTGCTGCTTGTCCCATTGGTGACAGTTGTGCCGGCTGTGGGAGTGACCCGGGTTGGATCAATACCAGCCTTCTTATCTGTGTTACCAAAAATATTAGCCGAAATTGTGTAACCAAGTTAATAAAATAATATATCCAGGGACAATCATAACATCAGATGATAATGTGTGACAGAGATAAGGGCACAATATGTCTAGGAAAATCTGCTTTTCAGAGAATGAAATTATCTTATGCAGTAAGTCACTATCATTTAATGTCAAATGAAAGTCTAAAGGAAAAGGAGAGGGAAGAGAAGGAAACACACACACACACAGACACACACAGAGAGAGAGAGAGAGAGAGAGAGAGAGAGAGAGAGAGAGAGAGAGAGAGAGAGAGAGAGAGAGAGAGAGAGAGAGAGAGAGAGAGAGAGAGAGAGAGCGAGAGAGAGAGAGAGAGAGAAAATATGTTTACATGAATATGTACATGATTTGATGTAGACAATAAGACCCACATATACATGGTTGTTTCATTAGTTTTTAAGTGAGCCAGGACACATTATTAGTCCTAGTGAGCAGATCTGCAGCAGCGATGACTCTGCTGGGCATCTCAAACTGATACCTGTCCCCAAGTTATTTTCAACAGCTATGTTATCAAACTATTTGTGTATATTCTTTCGTTCACTTGAAATTTGTCTATAACTGCGATGTTGTCTCTAGTGTGAATTTAGCTGTATTTGTGTATATGGATTCATATGACATTACAACACAGAACCATCCTCTCATCACTTTCACAGCAGAGCTGTTTCCAAGGCACCAGGACCGGGTTATATACTGGCCAAGACCTACTGACGTGTCCTTGTCCTGCGTCCTGGGCAACAGGTCCCTTCGGGGTCCTGGCTAAAGTCAGTAGGATCGCCGATTCCTCCGAAGTCGGAGAGTGTCTGCCTGTACGGCGAGGAACCACCAGTCTGCACACCAATAAGCCAGACATGGGACAACGGATACTCACGCAAACCTCAGGTCCTGTATGACATCACACTGATGTTGGACAACAGGATGCCTTCATCCGACATACAGGACTTCGCGCTGGAGCTCAAGCCAATGAACACAAGCAAGCAAACATCACATTCACTGTTATAATACACAGACAGTAAACTGCCCATCCTCATACTATCATTATAACATCCATTTTATTGATCAACACCAGCACAAGATGATTACCATTTTATGGGCAGACCAGAACGAATCATTATTCTGCACCTCAGAATATGACGATAATAACAACAGCATATACAAAATTCAAGATTGGTGAATCAGCCATGTGCACATGTGGATTGGTGCTGCAGACAGCAGATCATACTCCAAGACAGTCAAAAATATGATATCTAGGCAAACCTTCTGACCTAGAGAAACAACAGTAGAACTATGGACCTCTGAGTGAACTAAAAAAGGCAGTGAAGTTTATACAAGAGATAACATTTCAAATATAGACAACTTTAAGAGAACCTTAAAAAAAAAATTGATCAATCAAAAATAGGTGTTGCACAGTAACACTTGAACAAGTAGTTAGTTAAATGTGAAAATTAATATTCTTTTTCTTCTTTTGTTCGCTTGAAATTTATCTTTAACTGCAATGTTGTCTCTTGTATGAATGTAACTGTTTTTGTTTTAGTTCACTCAGTGATCCATAGAGTTTATCTTCCCAAAGGTTTGCCTAGACATGTTGTATTTTGGGCAGTCTTGCAGTATGTGATCTACTATCTGTGGTGCCAATCTAAATGTGCACATGGCTGATTCGCCAATCTTCAATTTTGTATTCATGTGGTTGTGCAATCAATTGTGCCCTGTTCTGAGGCGCAGAATAATGATTTATTCTGGTCTGTCATTAAGGTTTAGTCATCTTGAGCAGGTTTTGGTGAGTGACTGATCTGATTATTCTTTTCTTTTGGTTGTATGTAGTCGGTACATCAAGTTGTTCTTATATTGCTCCTTCCTTAGCTAATCAATCGGCTCTCTAGTGAGAATGAATATAATAGAAACTTACGTCGTTCTCTCTGTTCCCCTCTGAGAGTCAGATACAGAGTCCTGATTGGGAAGTAGACAGCCTGAGGGTACATGCGGCCAACCGTGGTCAGGAGATTCATTATCAGCTTGCCTTCTTTGCGAACTAAGCATATCAACAGTTGAGGAATCCTGAGTCCCAGAATAAATAATTATAACAATTTAAATGTGCCTTCACAAGGTGGAATGTGTTATAAATAATGTATTTAAATGCAATAAATGAATACTAAACTACAGTAAAAAGAATATTCATTACAGTAAACTTCCATTCAATCTTACCAGACTGATTTGGTCCATGAAGAAATGACATTCTTCTGTTTACTTCTGGTACATGAACATTCCATCTTGGTTCAGCTTATGTTAATAACAGGAGCCACAGTAGCTAGTACACCTACCTTCTGATCCAGCAGTTATGTGTTCAAACCCCATTCAAGGTGGGGATTAAAAAAGATTCACCTAGGCTCCCAGTTTGACCCAGTACAATAAGGGTACTTAGGAAGTAAAGGCGGCAGACCACATCATCAATTGTGTGCTGATTGGTTAAAAAATGTGGGGTCAGCACCATAATCTAAATAAGTCATGGTGTTAAAAGGGGCCCTTTACTTCATGTCTTGTATGCATAAAGATAACAAACAACCCAAAACCTAATAGAATACATTCAGTCAGAAAACATTCAGTCAGAAAACATTTACATCTAGACAATAAACTGTTGTATAGTAGTTTGGTTTCTCTCATAGTGGTATGGGTTCAAACGACAGTGGGGACAGGATTTTCCCAACCAGCAAGCCTCAGGGTCAGCCTTGAAGTGTAAAATGGATACCAGATAATTATAAAATCTTTTGGAAATCAGAATGAGAAGGAAAAGTGGTGCAGAAGGAGCTTATCTGTTCACCTTATTATGTCATGACCTAGCATATATCTCATGATATCATGACTAGCATATACCTCATGATATCATGACTAACATTTATCTCATGATATCATGACTAACATATATCTCATGATATCATGACCTAGCATATATCTCATGATATCATGACCTAGCATATATCTCATGATATCATGACCTAGCATATATCTCATGATATCATGACTAACATATATCTCATGATATCATGACTAACATATATCTCATGATATCATGACTAACATATATCTCATGATATCATGACTAACATATATCTCATGATATCATGACTAACATATATCTCATGATATCATGACTAACATATATCTCATGATATCATGACTAACATTTATATCATGATATCATGACTAACATATATATCATGATCATGATATCATGACTAACATATATCAAGATCTAACATTTGATATTCTTATGACAGTATCTGCTACAGGACCACTTTTACTGTTACCATAAAAAAAACCTAAAAAAAAAAAAAAAAAGAAACAAAATTAAACATAGTAATGTTATTCACAAAGAAAGCATGCAATAATTATATCCACAAGAACACACATTTACAATTCACAATCATACCAAGGCAGCCAGTGGATGGCAGGAATTCCATTATGATGTTTATCCAGGGTTGTTGCTAGTGAAAGGTTCTCATCATCGTATGTTAACAGCCAAATGGCTTTTGCCAAGTACTTGCGTGTACGGCCTTCAATGGATGAGCGGCAGGCATGGAGATAGCAGATGATGGCTCCTTCACCAATCTCTATCACCCTAACAAAATATTTGAATATATCATCAGTGGGCATGTGACACAAAAGTTGGTTTGAGTTACTAATATTGTGTTAATCACATCAAGAGAAGAGCTGAACAGTTATAGGGTTTTCATCACAAATAAAGCACAGAAAAAATGCTTGTGATTTTTGTGGCATTAGCAAAGGCATGTCATCTGTATACCTCTAGCTGTTGCACGATGAGAGATGGGTGCACAATATTTAAGTGCCAACAACATAAATTGTGCAGATCACCTGAGCAAAAATAATCTTTCATAGCATTCTTTACAATGCTCTCTGTTAAGTGTGGATTATCAATACAGCACACTGGGCATGTTCACAGAGGCCCCAATCTCCACAATAAATCCACCAGGCTTCAGTGGCTAGCTGCCAATCTGGTACATCTTTGCTCGGACCATATGAAATCCCCACCTCCAAACAAATGTGTGATAAATATGTTTTTTTTTTTTAATTTATTGACATACACTTTTAACCCTATATATATATACTAGCTGACTCGGCCCGGCTTCGCCCAGTCCTTGGTGGGGAGCATCTCATTTAATTCATATAAGTAGTCATATAAGCTCACGTTCCCGTTACCGACTGTCTGTCTGTCTGTCTGTCTGTCTGTCTGTCTGACCCGGCATCGCCCAGTCCTTGGTGGGGAGCATCTCATTTAATTCATATAAGTAGTCATATAAGTTCCCGTTCCCATTACCGACTGTCTGTCTGTCTGTCTGTCTGTCCGTCCGTCCCTCTCTGTCTGTCTGTCTGCCTGTCTGTCTAATCATTTATTGGTTGCAGTTAGAACAACCTTAGATAAACGAAGACCAACTTACAAAAAGCATTAGAAAGAGCACTTGAAAGATCTTTACATCTTCCCCCAACAATTAACTTGGGTAAATGGAGCGGCGGCAGCAGCATCAGCAGAAGAAGGAAAAGGAGGAGTAGACAACTGCAGCGAAAAGGTGGGTCTATCTATCTGACCCGGCGTGACTTCGCCCAGCTCCTGGCGGGTAGCGTCTCATTAAATTCATACAATAAAAAAAAGTAACTTAAAAAAATGCCCTTCCACACACCATCCATTATTTTTAATGAAAACGCTTTCTAATCACCTGCATGACTACAGTAACTTCTTAAGCAAAAAAAGATGAGTTACAATGTTATGCATTGTGCATTATTTTTATGAAAACTTTGAAAATACCTTACAGATTGTATCATTATTTATTATAACTCATATGCCGGTACATAACTATGGACAAAGAGTTTATAAATCTTTGAAAACGATGCCACAATATGACTATAAGTTATACAGAAAAGTTATGCCCCTTGAAATAACTTTTATAGAGTTAGGTCCCCTGAGATATATGAAATTACAATGAAAAATGAAAAATGAAATAATACTGGGTAAGCAGGCGATTTCACACTAAAAAAATATTACAGTTGGCATCTCTGGAATGAAAGGAAGGCGTGTAGAAAATTTCATCTCAATCGGATGGGCCGTTCGCGAACAAATAAAGGACATACGGACAGAGATACATAAATACATACAGAGATACATACGCACATCCTAATTTATATATAAGATATAATAAGAATCCACTGTAGTGTTTTATTCATAGCAGACAGCTTCACAATATGATGTGACATACAGGGAATAAAACAATTTGTTACACATGAATATTTAAGGTCTATATCCTCAACTGTTCCCAAACTCACCCACTCTATATTGAACACCATCTCCCCGGGAAGGTTAACCCGGTCAACAAATGCCCGCAGAAGTCGGATGTGTCGGCCTAACGGCGCAAGAACGCAGCTCTGCTGTAAACAGGCACAACGCAATCACATCCGGAAAAAAAACTCCGGATGAACGAAGAAGAAGAAGAAGAACACCATCTATTGCAGCACCAGCAATCTGTGTCACATTGTTTGAGAACCACTGGTGAACTAATACCCTCATGAGAATTCTTACACTAATAAAATACACACAGTACACATGAAACTATATATAAATCATGGCCTCTAGTCTTAGAGATAAAACTGAATATAACAGTTACCTGTCCCTTGTGAACATGGCCTCCAGGTACTCTCCCCACAGAGCCCAGGCATTAACCAGACAGTCGTGAAGCTGAACTGCGGCAGAAAATACTTTGTTTGCTTCGTCAGAACGGTTGAGGTATTGTAAGAAATATCCTTTCATGGCGTAGAGTTCGGCCATCATCTCTTTTGTGAAAAACTTGAGGTTTGTCACCTCAATCACATCCAAACCCTGTATTAAAAATGTTTGTAAATTAATTAGCATTACAATGATGTCTATTAGTTATGAAGGATCATGATGCAAACTGGCAGTTAACAATATTTTATTATCTAATGAGCTTTACTGTAAGAATGATCAATGTATACCTAGAGTTGAACAAAATTAGAGATTATGTGAACTTGACACATCATGCTAGTTAAGCTTGATTTTACAGAAGAATATTGATGAGAATGCATTGCATGACAACATATGTAATGGAATTTAAGATGGTTAAAAATATTACTGATATGGAAACTTCATATGCAAAATATTCAGGTCAAAATAAATTTATTTGAAGCCATTTGATTTAGAAGAACAGAAGAACTATGTTAAAAAAAAAGAAGCTATAAGTGCAGAACATTTTATTAAATTCTCTGAAGATAACTCTTATGCTGGAAGTGTATACTGAATCTCTCAGTGACGTGTATATAAACATCTCAAGTATAAACAACCTCTGCCGCTGTCAATGCAGAGGTTAACGCGCTCATCTATGAACACTCAGATAGCCCCGAAGTGCTCATCTATACAGATGGATCTGTTGTAAAGCAGCAGAGAAGTGCGTGGGCATTTACAGCCCGTTCAGCGGGCCGAACCGTTCAAGAATCCAGTGGTGCCCATTCTATGACCACGAGCAGCATGACGATGGAGGTGATGGCAGTTACACAGGCCTTCATATGGCTGGAATCACAGCATTATACCAACGTGTGTGTACTAAGTGATTCAATGAGCATGATTCAGAAGGTCGAAGCTGGATCTGTACGTAGACAGTGGACTGAATAGCTGCGGAAGTCTGTTGTCCGTAAAGTCACCTTCATCTTCGTCCCGGGACATGCGGGAGTCGAGGGAAATGAACGAGCTGACAAACTGGCTGGCTCTGCACCCCCTGTAGATGGCCAGCCCATGGATCGTGCCGATGTTATTAACGTCCTTAAAGATATGGCGAGAACAGAGGACTTTGACGTCAGTGATTCCACATCGCTGTCCAGGATGAAAGACCTGGGAGTAAGAATCGGCACAGCCAGACGCGAGAGGTACATCGGGAAAACAAAGCGCCTCGTCAACCAACACAGAACTGGCACTATTAGCCACCGGACGCTGATGCATATGCTGGGGGGGAGGATCTGAGCACCTATGGACATGTCCGGAGTGCAATGAAGATACCCCAACTGATAACTGACATCTCAAGTACACAATAAATGTCTATGTGCCGATGAAAGTGTCTATACCCTTTACCGGGCAAATTGTCCCAAAGCGTCCGAACCCCGGAACGAGCAAATCGTCTGAATACGTCCGAGCTACTACTAGCATTGTAAAAACGTGATCGCGTGGCTTCCGGAGATTTCCGATTGTCTTCTTTGGGTTTCCCCGATAGCTTGACAATGTGGCCACCATTTTCAATCGTGTACTATGAATTTGAACAGATTTTGTTTATAGTTTTCGGGATTTTTACGCTTAGTTTTTCAAAACGGATTTTGACGGTTCTTCAAGTGATAGTGGAGATTTCGCTGGGTTCAATTTAAGTGACATTTACGTGCATGAATTTGACTGAATCAGAGCTAGATATCAGTGATTAGCGTTACTTTGCATTAGCAGTCGTGAGTCGGACTTTAAAGAAAGTGACTGAAAATTGTTTGTAAATTGTTGTATAAATGACTGACAATCACAAACAATATGTTGCATTTTGTAAATATTTGTGTTCATGTGTGGATTACTGGGAACATTCACGTAAGTAAAATACTCTGCATGTTTTTTACTTCATTTTGTTTTTTATTTAAGTAAAATCAGTTGACCAACTCCTTTTATGTGATGATTTTACTAACGTAACCTGAAATTTTACCGAACCTAAAATTTCTTCTTGCCCGCTCAGGGCTACAAAACGGACAAATGTCTGCCCTGTAAAGGGTTAACTCTTTAATATTCTATTAGCACATCTGTTTATTTTCCATTTAACAGATATTTAGAAATTAACCCTTTAGAAAAACTAAAACTTCATGGTTGGAATTAATGAGAAAATGGCCGACATATAGGAACTCATGAGATTACAGCATGGAAATGGCCGACATATAGGAACTCATGAGATTACAGCATGGAAATGGCCGACATATAGGAACTCATGAGATTACAGCATGGAAATGAGTTCACGTCAGGTTATTCAATCACAACACTGGTAATACGTTACTGAACATGGCACTCTATTTTGAATTTGTGATACGCTCAAAAACCAAAGATGTTTTTCCCTTGCCTTTCACACCAACATGGGTGGGGATCCCCACTTTTGAAAGCAATCTCTGGCTGTCAAGAGAAGTGAGTGTCGTGACCCAACTATGCTTCTAGAATCCTAGTTTCACTATAATATGCCATCAGAGAACATATCCTTTGCAGAGCACTATTCTGATCACCATCTTTTAAAAGACTCATCTGTAGCTAGACTTCACATTAAACGTTTTTAACCTGTGATTTGTAAACTGACTTACATTGTTGGCAGTCATAACATATTCAATGACCATCTCAGCCTACCGGGCTTAATTCTACCGGAGGTGCCACACTACTGTGGCATCACAAAGTAAGAATGTCTTTTTAATGTCAGTAATGGAGTAACCTTCCCAATACATTTATTTTTTAACATTCTACCCCAATATTAGATCAGGCACATGCTCCATTAGCTAAGACACACATCAGACTCACCTCTGTGAATTCACTTTTGTTCAGAGATCCTCCCATGTGCATGTAGCACTTGACCTGCTGCCTCACTTTCTGGAAACAGTCAACAACTGGCACACTGGTTATGTTGTGTATCCTGTGTAGACAAGGACAATCAAGCATGAGATTATGTTACAGAGAATCTATGGATCTGTTTCATGTGTTTGAATACTGGCATCTGTAAGCTATCCTTGCAGTTCATTCTCCTTCTTATGCCTTTCATCTCCCAATGGAGCACAGCCACTCACTCAGCCATCGCATGCCATGCCATTCTATCTCTCATAGTTCTTCCCATATTATTTGCTAATCTTTTTCGTGTGTTTAGGTATCTGTATATTTCATTAGCATTGTGGATTCCAGAGGAAGAAGGCAATATAACAATGATACACTAAGCTGCTTTAGTCAGAAGGAAAATAAAAATGTTTATGTGATAAATACAAAATAAATACAGATTTTTATAAAAGCAAGAACATTTTTGGCATTTATGTGTCCCCTGCTACTGAGTGAGTGCATGGTGCAACTCTGTGAGCTGTGATATTCACGTGGAATGCTTTTACATGTCCGCTTACTCTGGACAGTGGGAAGCATTTTGTGTGATATTCACTGGCATAGGAACGGATCATAATGGGGATGACCCGTTGCCGTGAAGTTGTAACCTCGACTAACTAACCAACTGTGTTCCCAAAAACTCCATAAAAATCTATACGACAACAGATTTAAATTACCTGCTCAAAGTATCAAGGCTGACCCCAATCAGGCCATGCTTGCGAGCTACCTTGCCAAAGTGGATAATTGACTGAGCTATTGCATGCACACCCAGCATAGAATTGGTGTTCTACAACAAAGACAATAAAACAAACCGTTACTTGATAAATGTCACAAATACTTAACTACATTATTCAGCTGTAAATAAAAAACTGTCCTGGAAAGATTTTGAGTTAAAAATCTACCCAAAGTATTTCAGGATCCTCGCCGGTGCTACAGAGTTTGACCACTGAGCTGAGTTTCTCCAGACTCAGGTCTAAGTTGGGAGGAGAACGGAGCACTTATGGGTTACACCCGTGTGCCGTGATGTTGATCCATCGACTAAACTAAACTAAACTAATTCAGATGTAAATAAAGTCTTTAAGGATCCTTTTATACATTGAAAGGCGTATAAGGGCATGTGATGCAATGCCCATATTTTCACAGACCAATAAATACTGCAGGGGTGATGTGGTCAACATGGCGCTAGCGCATTCACTCAAGATATTTCTTGTAGCCTTATGGCTACGGTTTGCATTCACATTTTACTCATGTTGGACTGGTAGTGCATGGTTCTGTCGCCCTGCTACTGAGTTAGTGCGTGGCGCAACACTGAGCTGTGAATTTCGCGTGGAATGCTTTTACATCTGTCCGCGGTTGTTTGTAGCGTGAACTGTATGTTCGGAACAATGGCGGCCGGCTGTTGCTGGAATGACTGGTTTGCCTTTCTGGTTCACGAGTGCATTTTTCAGGAGACTCCTGGGAGTCATCGCTGGAGCTACGGAGTTTGTGCTTTATGCAGCGCTTCAGCGGGTCGCCCTGCAGAAAGAGACCGAGCCATATGGGATAACACCTGGTTCAATGAAGTCTTTCTGGTGACTGCAGATTCCATTGACAATGAATTGTAATTTTTGTGGAGGACTTTTGTGTTGGCATTCTGGCGGCGGCATTAAGCACAGTGTACCTGTGCGGGCTGGTGGCCTGTCGAGACTCCTGTCTGTTCCATTGTAGGGAAGTGAGGAGCATTTTGTGTGATATTCACTGGCACAGGAACGTAGCATAATGGGGACAATCTGTTGCCATGAAGTTGGAATCAGTTATCAGTTGGGGTATCTTCATTGCACTCCAGACAGGTCCATAGGTGCTCAGATCTTCCCCCCAGCATATGCATCAGCGTCCGGTGGCTAATAGTGCCAGTTCTGTGTTGGTTGACGACGCACCTCGTTTTCCCGATGTACCTCTTGTGTCTGGCCGTGCCAATTCTTACTCCCAAGTCTTTCAACCTGGACAGCGATGTGGATTCACCGACGTCAAAGTCCTCTGTTCTCGACATATCTTTAAGGACGTTAATAATATCGGCACGATCCATGGGCAGGCCACCCACTGGGGGTGCAGAGCCAGCCAGTTTATCAGCTCGTTCATTTCCCTCGACTCCTGCATGTCCCGGGACGAATATGAAGGTGACTTTACGGACAACAGACTTCCGCAGCAACTCAGTCCACTGTCTACGTACAGATCCAGCTTCAACCTTCCGAATCATGCTCATTGAATCACTTAGTATACACACATTGGTATAATGCAAGTTGGAATCGCGACTAACTAACTTTCTTAGTAGCATTTTAGACTGAGTTGGATTTTCTGTTTCTACTTTCCTCCCCACCATCCTTTACCTAATTAGTCCTCGAGGAGGAACAATATTAGAGAGATATTCTTCTTCATTGGGGGAGGGGGGGGGGGGAGAAACAGAGAGAGAGAGAGGTAGAACAGAGGGGGTAAATAGCCTTCTGAAATGGATCATGCTGTTCCAGCGAACAGCTCCACCATTCAAAATATCCACGCTATCAGGTATGGGTGATAGAACAGGGTTGGAAATTCATCTGCTACATGGAGGATGAACCAGGCATTTATGCTACCCATAGCCTTGAAACCCAGAGGGGGAAAGGACTGGAGTAGAGATACACCTCTCCTACATTAAGGAGGGAAGATACGAATACCTAAATATGGTTTCTCAGCTATCTGGGATTGAGAGCCCAGAGAGAAATGGATGTCTACAGGAACAGGAAGAGGGTTCGGCCAAGAAGCCGTATATCCCCATAAGGGTGTTACGAAGCCTGACATAAATACCTAACCTCTAAGGTGGTGAATGAAATGGGTGAGAAAGAGTGAGAGTTTTACAGGTGACTTCCTGAAGCTACCTGTGACTGATTGACTGGACCTGTATGAGCGGCATCCTAGATCTACTTGACGAAGTGGTTCCAGGAGCTGTCTGATAGATGAGAGCCCTGGTTCACTACAGCCCACATCATTGTAGACGAGGAAGGTTGCAGGAACATGTATATGTATATATCATGTTATATTTCTCAAGGTTTATTACCCTGTTCTTGATTGTGCGCTAGATGCTGTTACATGTCGCTCTCACTAGGTCATTTTGTCACAGAACCTACCTTCGAGTGTGCTGACGACTTTGCACCATGTCTTGTGCTACTAGAGACATCATGAACTTTGTGCCAGATTCCATGATGACGTCTTCATCCACTACAGCCTACACCCGCGGGGAGTCCATGTGGGTTGCCAGACCTTGAACTAGTTCCCAACAGCGACTACCCAGTCTAGAGGTCACGTCAGTCTGGACCATTCAAGGGAGGATCTGTCCAGGCCAGGTGAGGTGACAGATACAGCAGACCGTGTGGACCATACAGACAAGGCCTAATGATGACTGCCTTGGACCTACCCTGCAGATCCTGAGTCTTCCTAGCTTATAAACTTCCTACCTTCACCTGTACATATCTTCTTTGACTCTCTTGTACATAAGTTATATTTCAATTTTGTTTGACAAAACCAGAGTTGAGTCACGTCGTCTGGATGGATCCCTAGTGGTTGTAGACTGAAAACACCTGTACCCACGCCCATAACATATCCCGCGTAATAGAGTAATAATGGTTCTGCTCACCCCACAGACATTGTTACACTCCCCTTATGAAAATAATAATAAAAATGTATTGATTATGAATGCAAGATGAATATAAAATGCTGAAGCACTTACATTCTCAACTGGGACCTGGCTCTCGTAATGCTGAATGATGAACTGGTAATGATGCTGTCTCCAAGTGAAAATATCACTCCAATGTGAAAGGTCATCAGATATCATGGGCAGACGGTTTCTGGAATAGTAATACTTGTCAATGTTGTAAAACTTGCCAATGTTCTTTAATTTAATATATTAGGGAATATTCACAATTGATACAACTTGAGTGACATATGCATCAACTTTTCTACCCCATGACACCATCTGTGAGTCTTTGGGGTTCTATGGCATGTTACTTTTGTTGTTGAGTATTTCCACTGCTCGATATCTTCAAAACATATGTGTATGACAATGCTATATGCTACCCAATCTTTAAAGGTATCAGTTCACTTCTTCTGTCTGTACTGTAATTGCTTGTCTGTAGCTATTACCAGGAGGATAATCTTTCAGTAATTCTATTTTATATGTCAAGGTAGGTAGGTAGGTAAGTGAGTGAGTGTGTGTGTGTGAGAGAGAGAGAGAGAGAGAGAGAGAGAGAGAGAGAGAGAGAGAGAGAGAGAGAGAGAGAGAGAGAGAGAGAGAGACACAGAGAGAGAGAGAGAGAGAGAGAGAGAGAGAGAGAGAGAGAGAGAGAGAGAGAGAGAGAGAGAGAGAGACAAAACAAAAGAGAAACTAAAGAAAGACAGAGTAAGAGCAATACTGCACACTTACTTCCATGTCTTCACAATAGCTTTCATGTCATGAACACTGGCAGTACGAGTTATATTTGCCGGCTGTAGACCTTGGTTGATCTGAGCAGCTTCCTGCAGCTCCATAATCATCTGAGCTGCCTACAGAGATGATATAACTTCATTGTAATATACATTTTTGGAATTCTTAACACAAATTTCATGCAAGTTATAAGCAAACTGTTATATATACCATTATGCTTAGAGTCAATACAGCAGATAAGGTAGGGGCTAAACTAATTTTTTTTCCGAGAGCCATGGTAGCGTGGGTGCATGACGCTTACCTGCCAGTGTAGTGGTCATGGGTTTAATCACATGTTAAAACCTCACATACCTGTGCTGCCAGGTCGACCTAGCCTAAAATGAGTGGCAGAAAATGTCTTGGGTAGTAAAGGCAGCAGGCATGACACTGACCACAACTCCTACACAGTGCTGACTGGTCTATACAAATACAAGCCCAATAAGACTCATGCGCTTTCTGATATGTAAAAGGATCATCCCCTCCCCCCTCGCTTTGAACTCAAGCGTAGTCCATACACACTATTTATAGTAGTGATGGACTGAATTTTGCATGTGGATTAGTCTTCCCTATTAACAGTGCCCCTCGCCATCAGGTGAACCCACTCCGACTTCAGAGGTTCTTGTAATTTATGTCCCCAAGTCAAGGACGACAGGTCAACATTTTAGTCCAGCTGTCTGATGTAGGGGTTGAACCGCTTACCTCGGATGTTTAAGAACATGCTTTCTTACCCATTTGGCCATGCGGACCTGCAGGACCATTTTTTAAAACCTATTTAATTTACGATTTTAATTTTACCCTGGGTTAACTGCAGTCCGCACCATGATGGTAGACAACACCTAAGTTTTCCACTGATATTTTGAAAAGATCACACACACACATGCTTGGGATGATTTTATGCGCCGTGCCTACTTGGGTGGAACTAGACCACCACCAATTACTGTTATGTCAATTCTGACTAGTGTTAAAATCATGAATTGACGGGATGCTACCAGCAACAAATTAAGGAAAACCAACTGGTATTAATGTTTGAAAAAAAGTTAGCTGCATGTCCTTTACAGGATGCTGCAATCAACCCCAGCATTTATTGCCTGTTTGTGATTTACTAGACAATTTTATGTTCAGTAGTTTGCCATTGCTTTCTGAAGGGCCAACACCTCATGCCATTAAAATCAATGCAAAGCGGCCTGCTTCCAAATCATCCGAGGCTGATTTTCAACCCTTGACTTGCCAGGGAATTGTGAAACTGCATTTCACTAACCCCTTAGCCACAGACACCGACAGTATTATACAACACCGACTAAATACACTCTTTGTACCAATCCTTTTCATAAAAACATTTATCAGACAATGACAAAGTTCAATATTCTAGAGTATAAGAATAATTCAGGTGAAAGCAAGTAGAGCCGTATTTTAAGGTATAACCTAATAAAGAAACCCTGGCCACATACAAACATAATTGGTACAAACCTGAAGATATTGCACGTGGATGTGTGAAACAATGTGTGGCAGACGCCTCCATTCTTTAATCACTTGGTTACCACATGTCTCAACCAAGCGCTCAATCTAGAAGTAACACAATTTAAAAGTACATTAAAATTTCCTTGGAAATCTAACTAAAGAACAGTTAACATAACATTACAAAAATTAAGGATAAACAAAACTTAGGAATTATAATTTCTTTTCTTGTATTCATTACAAATATGACCATTCCAACAAATACAAATACAGCTTAAAGACATGACAATCGGAAACAGAGAAATAAGTGGATAGGAATTGTGAATCGGAAACTGGAAACATGCAATAAAGTAAAATAAAATGGATTAATCAAAGTCTATCAACTAGCAAATGTGACAAGAGAAACCTTGAATTATGTCTTGAGAGAAGGCAACTGACATTCATTATACACTGGACAAGCTGACAAGCACTGAATAAATGTACTGAAGGTGTGACAAAAATAGACCACAAATTAGATGCTGGACCACAATCTTTCCTTCCCTGAGAAGTCTAGCATCTATATTTAAACACTAGATCCACTACTGCACATATTAAGATGAGGGTGTAACAAATATTTCTCTTCAACTTGATAACGAACACAGGTCATCACATTTGAAGAGAAATGTGCTCTGACCAACATGCTCTTCTTTCTTTAAAAAAATATCCTGTTCAACCCTTCTGGATTATATTGTTGCAAAAATAAAAACAGTTCAAGACACTAACCTCCAGGCTCCCATGGTTGTAACAATTTTATAAACAAATCAAGACAATAACTACTATCGTCCCAGTTATAGTAAACTGAAGATGCTAACCAACATAATCCCTAGGTTTCTAACAACTGTATAAACAACTCAAGACACCATGCTCCCATGGTTCTAACAATTTTATAAACTCAACACAATAACCACCATCCTCTCTGTTACAATTCAAGACACTAACAACCACATCCCTCAGGATTATAACAACTGTACAAACAAATCAACACCCTCTTCCTACAGTTATAAAAGTCGCTTAAAAGTCAACAGGGTCGACTTCATTGCACCGGGTTTTTTTAAAAATCCCATATGGCTTGGTCTCTTTCTGCAGTGCGGAAAGCGTCGCACAAAGCACGAAAAATTTCATTCGTGAACCGAAGGACACGGCCCGAAATCGAACCCACAACCATCGGAGTCCGAGTCAAATGGCTTGACCACTTCGCCACGGAGACTCCCGCAGTTATAAACAACTGAAGTCCTAACCACCATCCTCCTACAGTTATAAACAACTGAGTATGCTAACCACCATAATATCAGGTTCTAACAAGAGCATGCCAGTCTCCCTGGTCTAGGAGTTACACGACTTTCTCCATAATCCCGTATACTCTCGTGAGTAATGTGACATGCACGAGAATTGGTAGCGGTTCTCTCTGCGTCGGTAACTTACAGGGTATGTGAGCCAGTCGCTCAGAAAGCAATGGCAAACTACTGAGCATAATCTTGACAAGAAATCAACAATCAGCTGAAAGATGCTGATGTTGACAGCGATGTCCTGTAAAGGATATGAAAAACAACAACAATAAAAACAACAGCAACAACAAACACTACCCATCATGCTTCCACGGTTCTAATAGTACACACAACTCAAGACACTATCTAGCATACCTTCATGGTCCTAAACAGACCAAACCACTAAACACCCTGCTCCTTAAGTATAACAACAGTATCAACAGCTATTTGGAGGAAGATCAATAAACAACAAATACAGAGAAGAGTTTTGTTGCCTGAAACAGAACAAGAATGAGTGAAACAACTGAAGTACAAAAACAAAGCAGTGAAACATCTCTGACATAAATTGAAAGAAAACAAATACTGTTATCAAGAAAGACAGCAATAAGCTAATTTTGAAAATGTGAATGACGGAATAACAAATGATGGCAGATGTGAGGTATACAAAATAAATTAGGAATGGCTAAAGCAACATTCAATTATATGAAACAGTTTTTTTTTTTTAAAGATTTAAACAGCTAAAGGCGGCGAATCTCCGTGGCAAAGTGTTCAAGCTGTTTGCTGTGCGCTCAGAAGGTTGTGGGTTCGATTACGGGCTGCGTCTTTCGGTTCATGAGTGAATTTTTTAGGAGACTCCTGAGGGTCGTCGCTGGAGCTACAGAGTTTCTGCGACACATTCAGCAGGCCGCCCTGCAGAAAAAGATCGAGCCATGTGGATAAAACCCGGTGCAATGAAATTGATCCTCTTGACTTTTAAGACCTTTTAAAGACTTTACAACAGCTAAATTACGCATTAAAAAATATGAGCAATCAAGTGTTCTGTTTATTCTACATTATTGCATGGTGCAGAGATATGGACAAACAAACAATGTTATAATGAAGCTTTTAAAATGCAGCTATACAGAAGAATGTAGAAGACAGACACAAAAAGAGGTGTTTGGACTCATTACCCACGCCCATAAATGTGGAGGTGGTACTTGATGATAACTGTATAAGCAGCTCAAGAGACTGATCAGGTCGATGGTGATTATCTCAACAACTCAACTATACACACCTGCTGCGAGTTGAGATGGTGGTCATCCGAGTGACAAATAGCCAAGAAGCCTCTGTACAAGTTCATCTTCCACTGCATCTCTCTCTTGAAGTTGTTCTCTACCTGCATTTTAAAATAAGTCACTTTGTACAAGCAAAACTTCATTAACGAATCCAGTGGACAATCTAATCTATGTAGAAATGTGTTTATGCGGGTAACATGTTGTATCAAATAGTGTAGTATAGCTCCACAGACAACTGCAGAATAACAATATTCCTATGTAGATTATAACATCACATATTTATGAACATTTATAGCATTAAAATAATCACATGTGCTTACAGATAAGGAGACAATTTAATGATAAATGTCATTTTCATTACTACATAATTCATTACCTTGTCTTGTTCATTGATTGCTGGATGGAAAGCAAATGCAGTTATCTTCTGGTCCTTGTCGTTAAACATTGTATGTCTTCTCTCTATTGTACCAGACTGCCAGTTAAACATTGTATCTTTTCTCTCTATTGCACCAGGCTGCCAGTTAAGCACTAAGTTTTCTCTCTATTGTGCCAGACTTCACTCTGGCCACAAGGATCTCTTGATGATGAATTCTCAGATCTTAGCAATTCCATCTTCTTCAATCTTCCTCGGGCTTTAAAACCGGATGTTTTACTGTTGTAGGCAACCAGTGGATGAAATGTAGCCTGGGCAGCAGCCATTCTGGGAGCTGCAATAGTACAGTGGCTAGTAGACTAGTCTGCCAGTCCAGTAGTCATGGGTTCAAATTCGCACTGAGGAAGTTGTAAACTGACCCTGACCCAGTCTAAAATGGCAACCAGAATATAACTTGAGAAATAAAGGCAGACGGAGTGATATTGACCATATCACCCCCTGAGCGCCATTTGATCTATAAATATGGGCACCATATGCCCAATACACCTCAAGGTGTGCAAAATGTGTGATTTTCTTTACTTTAGTTTGAGCAGCCATCCTAAAATGACCACTAGTCTTGCACTTGAAACCTTCAGCTGTGACACCTTGACACGACACTACTCCATCCATCCATCATGTGCCATGCCGGTAAGCGTGGGCGGTCATGTTTTGCCATCTCACTCGATCACCAGAGTTGTGGATCAGCTCAGTGTTTCTGTCTCGACCATGCCACGAGGCCAAGCCATCCAGGTATTTGCTTCTAGGTCCCTACTGCTCCCATTCAATCTCCCAGCAAGCACTTTTTGATTTATACATACATGTCACCATGCATTCCTTGTGTACCGTTGTATTTAAGCAATTGTGAAACTATTTCATTATGCATCACATGGAACCTAGTATGTTGTTACCAACAGGTTGTGTCTGAATTTTTGTCGTATTTACACAAACTCTGAAATACAAGGGTAAAGAACAGCAATGATGCTAATCTAATTCAAATTAATTAATTAAGTAAGGTTTTAATTAAGGCTTACTCTGCCCAGAGCATCTTTCATCAGAGGCCAGTTTGGCACTCTCCAAGCACAGTCTAGGATCAATTCTGGGATGACATTGCCTCTGGAATTAGCATACTCCAATAAACTCTCCCACTGATTCAATTCCTTTGAACATCTGTGTAAAGGATACATTATATATAGATTTAAATTGTTAAATACTCGTGCACGCACAAGTGTGTGCGAGTGAATGGTGTGGTTAGGGAATAATCATGTGAAAGAAAAAATGCCTATTGACTTTTTAAAGTATGATTTATTTTAAAAAATATATACTTGGAGTAAAAACATCACTTGACATGCACTACAAATACTCAGTTTTGTTGTTTAATGGTCTGATAAAACAAAGAGGAATTTCACTCACTTAATCCAAGAATTTTCCACAAGCTTGAGTTCCATCCACTCCTCTCTAGGGGTAGGAGCTGTATTGTGATCCATGCGAATTTTGGCCATGACCTGCAAGACCAAAAACTAAGACTTTATACACATGTACATACAAATCCATTTCAAACGAATGAAGTAGGCATTTCAATGTCCTTGATGATAGTGCCACCAGTAGGCAGACATCAAGGGGGAGTAGATGGCCAATCTTCCTTTCATTTTGGCAAGCAGCGAGCCCAGGCGCCAAACCCATGTTCGGCCGATCTCATATAACCAGAGGAGTTCACTATCCTTACCAGAGGAGTTCACTATCAACATTCGTTACCATCCTGTGAGAGTAAATATAGATGTAGACAGGATAATTCATGCTTGCTTGCTTCAAAACTGGTGCCAAGCTGTGTGTGTGTGTGTGTTTGATTGCTAGGATTTCAGAACTCCATTCTGAAGGTAGACTGCAGGCTGCCTTAGTTCTAGGGAGCTGTGGTAGCACAGTGGCTAGAACACTTGCATACTAGCTCAGCGGTCATGTGTTCACATCTCCATTGTGGCAGATTTTTTAAATGACGTGGGCTCTAGGGACGACCCAGCCTAAAATTGGTACTGGCACTGTCCTAGACAGTAAAGGCAGCTGGAGTGATACTATCCACATGACATATCAATTGTCAATTGATCTATACAATTATGTAGCTAGCACCATATGCCCGACACGCCTCAAAGCGTGTGAAAAGGTCCTTTACTTTTACTAAGTACCAGAAATGCTCTAAAGGAAACATGTACCTAAACCTGCTTACACATGCTGAAAAGTGAAACAGGAATTTACATTGGCCAAAATGGTCAGTGAACAAAATATGTGCCTACATTACACAACAGAGGTTTAAGAATTAAAGAGCATAACATGCACTACAGATAGTTACATATCCTTTACAGGACATCACAGCCAACCCAGCATTTTTTGGCTGTTTGTGATTTCTTGGCAAGTTTACGTTCAGTAGTTGCACCACTGCTTTCTGATCAAGGGGCCATTGATTGAAAATCAGCGCAAAATGGTCTGCTTCTAAATTGCATGGAGCTGTGTTTCAAAGGCAGCCACGGGATTATGAATAGCAGTTGCAGTTCCTTCACCACAGAGCCGGTGCATTGGTACAGCACTATAGATAACTTAAAAACAATCTTATAAACAAACAAGAACGCAATATAATGTGTACATAAAATGTATTTTACAACAAGACTACAAACCGTTTCAAATGTATTCTGCGCCTGCTCAAAGAAACCATGCTGCATGTAGGCCAAAGCTATGCTGGTCTCAGAGTATCGTGTTCTCCTTTGCCATACTCCAACAAACATGTCCTCTTCCATAAGCAGCTCATACAATTCACATAAGCAGTCCAGTGTCTCCTGAGAAACATGGAACTATGATACAAAAATATAAATGCGTATAAGCCTGACTGATGTCAAGGAATATAATTCAAGTACAATGTCGAAACGAATTTTTAAAATATGCTGTACACTGAGACACAGAGAACAAGTACAATGTTATATATAGAATTTAAAACACATGTTGTGTACTGAGACACTGATTGATTGATTGATTGATTTAGGAACCGACATCACAGCATTCGGGGCATTCCCATAAGCGCTCCGTCCCCATCCTCAGCAGCCAGCGAAGAGTTCCAACACTAATAGTACCAGTAGCAATCTGATTATATGTCCGTCTCGCCTTTCCTCTGAGCATCGATCGTCAGCCAAATACCCTCGTCACCCCTCGCTGTCGCATTCTTGCCAGACCATGGTGATCCATTTGCTCCTCCGAGGTGTACACATGCTCCCACAAGGCCGCAACCACGTCTGCTTTGTCATGCATCAATACTCCACCAAGTTTTGCCGAGCCAGCCAATCTGTCCGCCTGTTCATTCCCCAGCACACCAGCATGCCCCGGAGAAAAGATCCAGACGATGCTTGTCACCCGTGACTTCCGAAGCGAAGCAAGCCACTCTGCACGAAGTTTGCCTGTCTTCACCCTACTCAGCATGCTTTCTGAGTCGGTTACAATCACGATGTGTGTGTGTATCGTATTCTCCATCCAGCGGAAAGCTGCACTGACCGCCTCCACCTCCATTCTTAAGCTAGATGTTGTATCATATGCCAGGCTCTCCTGCACCAAACGTCGACCATTAGCTTTTGCTAAGAACCCCCAGGCACTTCTCCTACCTCTCAACACCGACCCATCTGTGTAGATAATCACATCACCCGAGCGAGCATTATCCTGAATTAGTTGCTGGATTTCCACTTCCATGGCCCCTGCTGGCCACTCCCTGCACTCCCGGCTCAATGTGATTATAACTCTGCACAAGTCTGACTGCTCCGCTGGCACTCTGACCCACTCCTCTTCTAATGTTCTCCAAGGGGCACACCTGTCTGATCGTATCTTCCGCCTGAGCCATCCATGATTTCCCTCTTATCAGTCGCTGACCCGTAACGGCGTCCAGCGCCTCATGCAACGGGTGATCTGTGTCTGCAGCTACTCTGAGGTATGCCTTCGCCTGCATCACCTTGAGCCTACCAGCAACAGTCGGCAAACTGAGGATGTAACGCATACACACAACTGGGGTGTCTCTGGTGCATCCCAGAATGACTCGCATAGCTTCGTTCTGTATGCGCTCTAATTTCACCAGCCGACTCTTTGAGACAGTGAGCAGTCCTAGTCCATAATCAATCACTGAGAGGATCAAGTGCTGGTATAGTGTGAACAGTATTCTCTGCTCTGTGTCCATTGCAGCCATAGTTTTAAGTGCATTGAGTCCCTTTTGAGACCTTGTCACAACCGTCTCCACATGGTCCTTGAAGGACAGGTTCCTGTCAAAAGTGATTCCCAGATACTTCAGTTTGTTCTCTCTGTTGACGCTTCTACCATCTATCGTGATGCTTGGGACATCAGCTCTCACAATCCTGTTGTCCAGAGAGCACCACAAAACAGCTGCCTTTTCTGGGTGGATGACAGCACTCATTTCAGTGCACCAGTCAATCACTTTACTGTCGCCTGTAGCTCCTGGGCTGTTTGCTCCCTATCTCTCCCCTGCCTATATGCAAGAATATCATCTGCAAATGTTAGTATCCTTCCAACCCCTGGTGCTTCTAGGTCACTGAGACACTGAAGACAATTCAAGTACAAGGTCTTATACATAATTTAAAACACACGCTGTGTACTGAGACACTGAAGACAATTCAAGTACAATGTCTTATACTGAATGTAATACAGATGTTGTGCACTGAGACACTGAAAATAATTTAATTTTAGTTTTGTTAAATTGCTGAAAAATAATATGTTCACCTACCAACAAACTTCACTGTTACTCTTCTTAACTTATTAATGTGACATGCAAATGACCTGCATTTAGTCTACAATGATCATTTTCACAAATATGTTTGTCCACCGTTGTGAAGAGGATCATATCTGAGGTTGGAAATGTTAGCGAGGGCACTATGATGTCAAAAGTTGTTTAGCAAGCCTGGAGGAGAATGATTTTACTTCTACATTAGTGGTTGATAGGTCAGTCTCAAGGCCTCCAACATTTTAATTGGCACAGAACATTTCCTAAAATAGAATTTAAATCACAGAGCACAACATATGAACTGACCTGATGGGGAAACAGGGGCGGTGGTTCAAAGTCATATTCATTGACTGTCGACCGCAAGATTCCTGAAGACGGATTCACATTGTCAAAGGCAGCTTGTTCCAGTAGTAAGCAGCTTCGATGCCACAGATTGTGAGTACGGGCAAGATACTGCAAACAAGTTTTTAAAATGGATACTAATTTCTCTAAATGAAATTATAATTGAATACAATCTATATAAATAATTACCAATTGTGAACAAATCAGTAAGAAAAACTTCTTAAAACTATCAGGCCATCATCAACAGTATAAATTCAATAAACATTTTATTTTTAATCTGCCTCTCAGTGTAGAGAGATAAATTATCATAATCAGATCGTTAAAATTAGCAACTTGGAACGTTAGGATGTTAAACGACGACGAAAAATTAGAGAACATAAAACAAGAAATTGAAAGGGAAAAAATTAATATTTTAGGTATGTGCGAAACGAGATGGACAGGAGCAGGCATCAAGATAGATGAAAATTTCAAGATTATTTATTCTGGAGGTGAAGATCGTCATAGGGGAGTGGCAACTATTTTGGACCGGAAAACATCAAAATCTGTTCAAGGATATTGGGCCGTGTCAGACAGAGTTCTAGTTAAATTAAGTGGCAGACCTTTTAGCATAAATATTATTCAAGTATATGCCCCAACAGGAGAATCCAGTGAAGATAGTGTAGAAGAATTTTATAATGACATAGAGTCTGCCTTAAAGAAATGTAAAAATTCAGAAATAAACATCATAATAGGGGACTTCAATGCAAAAGTAGGAAATCAAGGGGATAGATACACAGTAGGAAACTATGGTTTCCATCCATCCATCATGTGCCATGCCGGTAAGCGTGGGCGGTCATGTTCTGCCATCTCACTCGATCAACAGAGTCGTGGATCAGTTCCGTGTTTTTGTCTCGACCATGCCACAAGGCCAAGCCATCCAGATACTTGTTTCTAGGTCTTCCCCTTGGTCTGTTCCCCTCGATCTTACCAGTTGTCACCAAGTTCTCCAAATCATTTCTTCTCATAACATGCCCAAAAAATTGTGACTGTCTACGTCTAATGTCTCTGATCAGTTTACGATCTTCATTTGTTTCTTGAAGGACTTGTTCATTGGTCTTTCTGGCTGTCCATGGTATTCTTTGCATTTTCCTCAGAAACCACATTTCTACAGCCATCAGATGTTTTTCAGCCTGGCTGCTCATTGTCCAAGCTTCACATCCATATAAAAGTACAGGTTCTATGTAGCATCTCAACACTCTTTTTCTCGTTTCAATTGACATCTTTTTATTGGTCAGTATGTTTTTCATCTTGCTAAAGGCTACTTTTGCCATGGCGATTCTTGTTCTAATCTCTTCAAGGCATCTCCCATCAGATGTTATTACTGTTCCGAGGTAATTGTACCTATTCACTTGTTGAAGAATATTCCCATTTACTTGTATATTACACTGTGGTATTTCGTTCTTCTTAGTGACGACCATAATCTGTGTCTTTTTACAATTTAATTCTAACCCTAGTTGTTCACTGTGTGTAACAACTGCATCTACTAAATTTTGCAGGTCCTGTTCATTGTCTGCAATCAAGACTGTATCATCTGCATATCTAATGTTATTGATGCATCGTCCCCCAATGTTGATTCCTTCCATATTTTCAATATTTCTGAAAATATTTTCACTGTACAGGGAAGTGAACACAACATGATTTTCTTGGCATGTGTAAAGAAGGTAGTTTGCCATTGCTTTCCTTCCCAGCAGTGACCATACTGGTCAGTGACCGTAGCCATTGTCTCCTCAAAAAAGGAGATCCTCTGCCTACCGTCGTGAAGGTGTAGACCATAACCTACAACTATCTGTCGGCTGCTCTCCATCTTCATCCACCACCTGCACACATGGCTTCACGTAACCCTGATCGGGGGGCTAAACGGGTACTCCACCTTGCCCAAGGGTGTCCCGTAGGCTAGCGGAGGGAAGGAGGCGCCTTACTTCTCCTTTGATAGGGGATACCCCTACCCCGCTACCCAATGGTTTAGGAGAGAGAAATGAAAGAGGATACAGACTCGTAGAGTGGGCAAAAGAACAGGAAATGATTGTAGGAAACACCTGGTTTAAGCAACACCCTAGAAGATTATGGACATGGAGGAGTCCTGATAGGATTAGAAACCAGATTGACTACATTCTCATTAGCAGAAGATTTAGAAACGCGCTAACAGTAGCAAAAACAGTTCCCAGTGCTGATTGTTATAGTGACCACAGATTACTCACAGGAACATTGAGGATAAAGTTGAAGAAAGTCAAGTATATAACAGGAAACACTAAATATGATTTGTGTACATTGAGTAATGACAAGGAAATACACATCAAATTCAACATAGAAGTACAGAACAGATTTGAAATATTGTCTGATCTAGAGATCCTATTCCAGGATGTGGATGATCAATGGGAAATGTTGAAGAATTCAATTAGTTTGGCTGCAGAAACAACTATTCCAAAATTAAAGAAGGTGGGTCATAAGAAATGGATGACTGAAGAAATTTTACACTTCATGGAAACAAGAAGACTCAACAAAAATAATTCTGTCAAATATGAAGAAATTCACAGACAAGTCAGAATATTATGTAAGGAGGCAAAAGAAGCATGGCTTGAGGAAAAGTGCTTAGAAATTGAAAACCAACACAACAGTCAAAATACCAAATTAGTGCACAAAAGAATTCAGGTACTTACTAATAAAAGAACAAGTACATCAACAGGGTGTCTAAAAACTAAAGATGGCAAAATCATAATAGAAAAAGACCAGATTCTACATGTATGGACAGATTATGTGAAACACCTTTATGATGATAACAGAGACGAACAGTATGATATTAGATTTAACACTTTACCGGGCAGACGTTTGTCTGTTTTGTAGCCCTGAACAGGCAAGAAGAATTTTGAGGTGTGGTAAAATTTTGGGTTACGTTAGTAAAAATATCACATATAAGTTGTTAGTCAACAGATTTTAATCAAATAAACAGCAAAAAGGAAAGGAAAAGCATGCAGAATATTGTACTCATGTGAATAATGCCACTAATCCACACATGAACACAAATATTTACAAAATACAACATATTGTTTGTGATTGTCAGTCATCTATACGGCAATTTACAAACATTTTCCAAATCATAATCACTTTCTTTAAAGTCCGACTCACGAGTGATAACGCAAAGTAACGCTGATCACTGATATCTAGCTCTGATTAATAGTCAATTTCGTGCCTTTCAAGGTCACTTAAATTAAACCCAGAGAAATCTCTGCTAGCACTTGAAGAATCATCAAAATCCATTTTGAAATACAAAGCGTAAAACCCACAAGAACTATTTTTAAAATCCGTTCAAATTCAAAGTACATGCTTGCAAATGGCGGCCACGTTGTGAAGCTATCGACAAAACTGAAACTAGACAATCGGAATTTTCAGAAAGCCGAGAGATCGTGTTTTTACAATGCATAATAGCCACGGGCGGTTTCAAACGTTTTGTCCATTCGTGGGTAGAAACGTTCCTGGACGCTTTGCCTGCTAAAGGGTTAATAATGAAGGACCGCCAATTTTGGAGATGGAGGTTCGAAATGTTCTTAAGCATATGAAAGCTGGCAAGGCCCCTGGTGCAGATAACATCACAACAGAAATGATTAAAGCTTTAGAAGAATTTGGACTAGAGCAAGTCACCAGACTGCTGAACACATTATAAGATACAGGAGATATACCTCCTGAATTATGTAACTCTGTATTTATTGCAATCCCAAAGAAATCAGGAACCTTGGAATGTGATCAACATAGAACAATTAGTATAATGAGTCACATCACAAAGATTTTGCTAAGAATTATCATGCAAAGAGTGAGGAAGAAGATACAACCTGAAATAGGGGAAGAACAATGCGGGTTTGTAGAAGGAAAGGGTACAGTAAATGCTGTGTATATGCTGCGAACAGTTATTGAACGTGCTATAGAAGTAAACAAGGATATACATCTTTGCTTTATTGACTATACAAAGGCTTTTGATAGAGTTAGACATGTCAACATGGTGGATATGCTTGCAGATCTACAAATTGAGGGGAAAGACATTAGACTTATAAAAAACATATATTGGAAACAACAAGCTGCAATAAGGATTGATAATGAAGTGGGACAGTATCAGACAATTAAGAGAGGTGTTAGGCAGGGATGTGTGATGACTCCAGATCTTTTTTCCCTATACAGTGAAAATATTTTCAGAAATGTAGAGGATATAAATGGAATCAACATTGGTGGAAGAAACATCAATAACATTAGATATGCAGATGATACAGTATTAATTGCAGACAATGCGCAGGACCTGCAACAATTAGTAGATGCGGTTGTTGTACACAGTGAGCAACAGGGGTTAGAATTAAATTGTAAAAAGACTCAGGTTATGGTCGTCATATAACAGAGTTCTATCTCTTGCTCGCTTTGAACTCAAGCGTAGTCTACTTCAAGACACTACTTCAAGTGGTGCTGACTAATTTGCATGTGGATTAGCCTTCCCTATTAACAGTGTCCCTCGCCATCAGGCGAACCATGCATATTTTTAAGACCAAATGGTGCTAGAGTTCTATCTCTGTTAGAAGGTTGGGAGATAGTTAATGGGAAATAAAGAAGGGTTTGGTGTCATCTCTTGTGATTGCCTTTCACCTGTTCGCTCCGTTACAGTCACTAGGAAGAAAGAAGTGCCACAATGTAATATACAAGTAAATGGAAATATTCTTCAACAAGTGAATCGGTACAATTATCTTGGAACAGTCATAACATCTGATGGGAGATGCCTTGAAGAGATTAGAACAAGAATCGCCATGGCGAAAGTAGCCTTTAGCAAGATGAAAAACATTCTGACCAATAAAAAGATGTCAATTGAAACGAGAAAAAGAGTGTTGAGGGGATACATAGTGCCTGTTCTTTTGTATGGATGTGAAACTTGGACAATGAGCAGTCAAGCTGAACAACATCTGATGGCTGCAGAAATGTAGTTTCTGAGGAAAATGCAAAGAATACCATGGACAGACAGAAAAACCAATGACCAAGTACTACAGGAGACAAATGAACATCGTAAGCTGATTGGAGAGATTAGACGTAGACAGTCAAAATTTTTTGGACATGTTATGAGGAGAGATGGATTGGAGAACTTGGTGACAACTGGCAAGATCGAAGGGAACAGACCAAGAGGAAGACCGAGAGGAAAATACCTGGATGGCTTGGCCACATGGCATGGACGGGACAGGAACACTGAGCTGATCCACGACACTGGTGATCGAGTGAAATGGCGAGTCATGACCGCCCATGCTTTCTGGCATGGCACATGATTGATTGATCAGATTAGTCTTCAACTTGAAGACTGGTGTTGAAATGATCTCTCTTCATAATCCCCCATTTTCAGCTCAGCTCTAAGTCTGAGCTCCAATGTAATTGATTTTTCTTGGACAACTTTGCCAGTTTTCCTTGGATTTTGACCTCCAGAATTTTCAATAATCGACCATGTCTCCTACTGTGACACAGCCAAGTTAGCCTAAGCCTACTTTAAACTATGAATCATCATCAAGTGCTGATCTAACTGGCATGGACAATCATGCTTGTCTACTTCTTGCAATCAACCTCTTGCGATCAAAAGAATGTATTAATGTGTGTGCTGACATCTTCCTTGCCATGACAAAAAAGAATCTTCTTTGATGGTCTTCCTGTTTCTTTCTACAAATCTTACCTGTTGTCACATGCCCCAGTTTTGTGTCCTCCTCATAATGTGGCCAAAAATGACTGCCTCTTTCTGATGTCTATGAAAGTTATCTTTGTGTCTCTGCCTGTTTCAAAACAATTAGATTACTCATTTTGGCTGCCCAAGGAATGTTCATTACTCTTCTGTAAAACCACATGTTTGAGGCCTCAAGGGATTTTTTTTCAAAGGTAGTAGAGGAAGATAAGATATAATGCTTGGTAAGGCAGTAGCGTGCTAGAAATTCAGCAGCAGAACTGATCTAGAGCACCAAAATCTGTGGAGAGAGGTAGCTGCCATTTGGCAGGACACACGATGATGAGCTTATATCAGAGGTAGAATACTGACATTTGTTTATATGCATTCATGTTGTCCTTTATCAGGTAAAACATTTTATAACAGCACTACATGGGACAACATGTGGACATGGCATTCTACGAAAACAAAAACCTACCTTCAGTGCACAGGCTCTGATATTTATAGGGGGCACACAGAGAGCGATGCCTTCTACCAGTGTGTTCACAGCACTTGGATGACAGTCTCTCTGGCCGACATGTGAGCCGCTTGTCAGGAATGGCACCAGTTCTTTCTTGAGTCGCTGTAGATGATCCAACAAAAATTCATAGTCATGTTTTCAAATGTACAGTGATAAAGACAGAGAAAAAAGAGCAAGAAAGACAGGTTGTGGAAGCAAAGGAAAAAGGGACAGTAAAATGAGAGGAGAGTGAGAGAACATAGTTTTGCTGTTGTTGACTTCATTTTATTTGTATACAAAATGTATCTTCTAATTGTTTTTTGGGGTGCTTGCTCGCTTTGAACTCAAGTGTAGTCTACTTCAAGACACTACTTCAAGTGGTGCTGACTAATTTGCATGTGGATTAGCCTTCCCTATTAACCCTTTACAAGGCATAGCGTCTGATTCCGGCCGATGCGAGAAAACGATCGTAGCGTCCGATTCCGGCTGATACTATTATGCATTGTAAAATCGCGATCTCTCGGCTTTCCGACACTTCCGACGGCTACTTTCGCTTTCGCCTACAGCTTGACAACGTGGCCGCCATTTGTAAACGCGATAGTATCAATTTAAACGGACTTTTAATGACAATTTTTGATAGTTTTCGGGATTTTTACGCTGTTTTTCAAAACGGATTTCGGCGATTCTTCAAGTGATAGCCGAGATTTCGCTAGGTTCATTTTAAATGACATTAAAGGGCACGAAGTTGACTATTAATCGGAGCTAGATATCAGTGCAAAGCGTTACTTTGCATTAGCAGTCGTGAGTCGGACTTTAAAGAAAGTGATTATGATTCTGAAAATGTGTTTGTATATTGCCGTATAGGTGACGGAAAATCACAAACAACATGCTGTATTTCGTAAATATTTGTGTTCATGTATGGATTACCGGCAACAATCACGTGAGTAACATATTCTGCATGCTTTTCCCTTCATTGTGTTGTTCATTTAACTAAAATCGGTTGACTAACACCTTATTTGTGATGTTTTTACTAACGCGACCCGAACTTTTTCCAAACCTGAAAAAATCTTGCCCGTTCAGGGCTACAAAATGGACAAGCGTCTGCCCTGTAAAGGGTTAACAGTGTCCCTCGCCATCAGGCGAACCATGCATATTTTTAAGACCAAATGGTACTCAGCAGGTGATGTGATGTCGGTATCACATTGGCCATCTTTACATCCCAACATATGTCCTGGTACCATTTTACGTAGTGTCAACCCGCGGGCCCAGGCTTGGCCAATAAAAAAAAAATTAAACCACTGATGCAGATCGAACCGAAGGCCGCCTGTACAGCAAGCAAGCGCCTAGCCACTACTCTACCATGGCTACCATCTGCTATTACAACTACTATATTAAATTATCAGTAAAATGTAAAGTGCCTACCTCTTGTTGTTTCTCTGTAATAACCTTCCATACTCTAGGGAACAAATCCAGCCAGGCTGCATGTGCCAGATCTGTGGAGTTGTGAGCCAGCTGACACAGGGCATCCAGGTATTCGTGACTCTGCAACAATATACAAGCACTGCCTTAATTTGTAATCAAAATAAATGTCTCTCTATCTCTATCTAACCAAGTCCTACAAAGAACATGCAATATTTATGTTTATTTACGTGTTTGTCTGGCAAGAATGCGACAGCGAGGGGTGACGAGGGGATCTGGCCGACGATCAACACTCAGAGGAAAGGCGAGACGGACATATAATCAGATTGCTACTGGTACTATTAGTGTTGGAACTCTTCGCTGGCTGCTGAGGATGGGGACGGAGCGCTAATGGGAATGGCCCGAATGCGGTGATATCGGTTCCTAAATCAATCAATCAATCAATGTGTTTGTCTGTCTCTCTTTCAGTTTTAATAACAAGCATAAACAAATACTTTATCTTTTTACTAATAATTAGAAATAATTATTATACAAATACTAGTGTTTTAGTTCCTTGAATTACTTTATATTTAGTTGTAAAACATCTATTACTGTAAAAGCCCATAGGTAAAATTCTAGAATACACGTAGAAATAATTCAGACAATTTATTACAATTGTCCTACTGTTTAGTTTTCTTTACTTTATACTAAATAGACAATTAATTCAGATACAATTTATTACAAATATTCTACTCTGTTTAGTTGCCTTTGCTTTATACTCAATACCAGTAGATAGAATATTCCCTCTCTAAGGTTTACCAGAGCAGTGGCCTGATGACCTACTGATTTTCAACTGCTATGAGATTTGTACACATGATCTACAAGACCACATGCGCGTCACCCTTATTGCAGAATGTTAGATATCTATCTCAAATAGCACTACCAAGAGATCAAAAGGAAGTGTGATGATTCCAGAAACCAATAGTTTTTGTCAACATCGCCAGCCCTATGTCACATGCACAGCTCGCAACTTGTGTCAGAAGAAGAAACTTAACCTCTCAGCCTCACCCTTCCCCCAGATTACTTTACAGACAATGGAACAAAAAAAACAACAAAACTAGTGATGCTAAAAAGGTTATTACCTTGACTTCTCTGCAAGAATCTAAAAACTTGGCCTCCCTGTTAACAATGCTCTTCAGATCTGGTACCTTCTTCTCCTTCTTTGGAGTCTTCACGGACATAGATTCTTCACCTGAATCAGACGTGAGCTCTAAGTCCATGTCCTCCTGTAAGAGTTGAACACCTTTCAGGCTCAAGGCATTGACACAAAATGAACAAACATGGCATTGACAACAATAGTAAGGTTAGTTCAGAAACATTACAACTAAAGAAGTGGCATGCTTCTTTGTAGATTTACATTAAATAATTATTTTGTTCCTGTAAAATATAACCTACTTTACTTGTATGGGCTTGTAACAGCAATGTATACTCCAAAATGTAAAACATTTAATGTAACTCATATCAGGCTCAAAATGTGGAAATTTATGTCACAAAAATTTGTCCAGCAAATAATTTCCACTCAGTGTAAAACTATGATCAGAGTGTCATGATTTACTGTGTTGATTTTTGTATATTACAAATAAACAAACAGAAAACCAAATATTAGATGTCACCAAAAAATTGTCTCACGACAAGAGAGATAGATCACTGCTGATTTCTTTCATACTGCTTTGAGAGACAGATGAACTGCAGTGAGAGAAGCTGATGGGCACCTGTACCCACAGTATGTCCGTCATCCACACTGTCTCTATCATAAACTCACTTATGATTTCCATACTGCAGATGCACTTACAGCAAGTGAGAAGCTGTGAGATACATCCCAGTACAACAATTAGTATAACAAATATCCTTGCACCATCTCATATTATGTGGAGTGAAGGCAATCAGATCACATACAACATTAACACAGTGCACTAATGTATATAGTGCACTGATGTGTATGATTGATGTGTATAGAGCACTGATGTGTATGATGTGACAATATGTGGTATAACATCCATCCTATTTCATATGGAAAAGTGTGACGTCACATACCTTATGGCCCCTCTATTCCACATGACCTATACCTAAGACAATGTTGCTATTCCACTCATTCAACTTGCATTTTATTAAAATTATGTCCTTTGTTTCTTTACTCTTATTACATTCCTATGTATGTGTACATCAATAATTATAGATCTCAACCACAACATGACCAGCCAATACTGGTACAACCACATCATGCAGATACGTCCACTAGTATACTCCTCTTTGGATTCACACTTGGTCCTTCATTAAATTTACATTTCCCCCACTTTTCCCACCATTTTCTGTCTTCCCCTACAACCCTGTGCACTAAATTTTCATACAATAATACTGACATTTTACATGCTCTGAAAATCAAAAAAAGAAAACAAGTTCATAAACATTATGTCTGGGAAACAAATGCTTTTACCATATTAAACATCACAGTAGGTTAAAAAGAACAGTAATAGAACCCATGGTTACTGGCTGAAGAGCCAGGGATAGAGTAAGGCAACGATGGACACAAGACAAAGGCACCCTGGAAATGAATATGCATGTTACAGGAGACTGGCGAAGAAACGAGAATCTCTCTTGCAGGTTGAGATGTTCTGCAAAGGACTTGATACATGGAGAAGCCATAACTATAATGCTGAAAGTGAGGCAATCAAGTTAGCAACAGAGAAATGATTAAATATCAGTCATAGTACACAACCTATGGTGCTATTGACAGATGCAAAATCAGTACTCGAGGCTCTCCTGTCTGGGAAATTGCCAGTACTAAGGACACTACTTTCTGAACTTAGCAGTCAGCATAAGGTCACAATACAGTGGATACCATCCCACTGTGCATTACCTGGAAACGAGAGAGCTGATCGATTAGCCAAGGAAGGAGCAAAAGAACAGCCTGATGTGCCCATTACATACCTCCAAAAGAAAAGAGTGATCAAATCAGCCAGAAAGCCACCAAAACCTGCTCAAGATGACTACCACGTTATGGACAGACCAGAACAAATCATTCTGCACCTCAGAACAGGACACAATAGATTATGCAGCCACACGTATACAAAATTCAAGATTGGTGATTGTGCACATGCGGATTGGCATCGCAGACAGCAGAGCACATACTCAAAGACTGCTCAAAATACAACATATCTTGGCAAACCATCTGGTCTAGAGAGACAACTGTGGCAGATAAACTCTATGGACCATTGAGTGAACTAAATTCCTAAACACACATCAGCCTGAGGTGACCGAATGTCTGCTCAGGACAAATGTGAGCTGTCCATTTTCATCTAATGATTTAATGACTGCAGTTGTTAAAGGGCTACACGTGTCTAACATAGACATGGGCGATATTTGACAGAATTTAATGAAACTACAGCTAAAAAAAACAAAAACAAAACTCAAAATGCAAAGTAATTTGACCCACAACATTCACAAAAATTATGCCACTATTTTCTTTGCTCGTGATTGTAGAGCTTTTATTCATTGTTCTGCAAAATCTCAACCAATCCTCTTTAAGTTATTTTAAAAAGTATGAATTTACCTCATAAAATAACTTCTGTTGGCGTGATTATTTACAGAAAGGAACTAAAAAAAAAAAAAGTCCAATAAAGTCACTAATTGGTCATGTTTCATAGTTTGTATATATGTATCTACTCTTGAGTTTCATGATTTGGCTAAGTATGCAAACAGAATATCTGTGAGGTAAGTCAAGATTTATCACAACAGTACTAGTTGTACCACACCTTATGTTGTAAGGAGGAGACTAATATGTCAGGTTGATGCTGTATCATTAATCTAGAATATTATACACACAAACCTCATCTCTAGTCGTGTCAGAAAATTCCACATCTGTTGGCTCATCTTTCAGTTTCATTAATACTGTATCACTAATCTAGAGTACTACATTTACACACCTATCTCTAATAGTGTTAGCATATTTCACATCTGTTAGCCCATCTATCTTTCACTTTCAGTAATGCTGTATCACCTATTTAAAATACTGCATGCACATACAAGTAGTGTCAGCAGATTTCATATCTATTGGCTCATCTGTCACTTTCCTTACTGCTCTATCGTTAATCGGAACACTACATGCCTCATCTCTAGTGCTGTCAGCAGATGTCATATCTATTGGCTCACCTTTCACTTCCCTTGCTGTATCACTAATCAGAAGACTACATACCTCATCTCTAGTGGTGTCAGCAGATTCCACATCTGTTGGCTCATCTTTCACTTTTATTAGTGCTGAATATTCTGCTCTCTCTTGAGAGTCTGCCATAGCAAGCACAGAACAGATGCTGGGCAGGAGGTTGACAGGTGATGAGCTCTGGATGCCAGAAGTCTTCAGAGCAACGCCCAGTAACAGCTGTCAGAGAAATTAATACATTATGCCAGCTGTCATAAACAAAGTATATCTAGAAATGACTATTTTGAGCATTGTAACACTGATATAGAAGTCATAAATTAACATCTAGACCTGACTGTCATAAGTATAGTTAACACAGAAGCAGCAACCATAAACATAGTAACATCTAGAAATGACTGTCATAAACATAGTCAAATCTAGAAGTGACTGTTTTCAACATAATAAAACTAAAGTAGACGTCATAAATATAGTAACACTGGAGCAGCTGTCATAAATAAAGTAAACTCTAGAAATGGCTATCATAGACACAGTAACATCTATAAATGATCATCTAGAAGTGTCTGTCATAAACACAGTTAACATCTAGAAGTGTCTGTCACAAACACAGTTAACATCTAGAAGTGTCTGTCACAAACACAGTTAACTAGAAGTGTCTGTCATAAACACAGAAACATCTAGAAGTGTCCGCCACAAACACAGTTAACATCTATAAGTGGCTGTGACAAACACAGTTCACATCTAGAAGTGTCTGTCATAAACACAGTTAACATCTAGAAGTGTCTGTCATAAAGACAGTTAACATCTACAAGTGTCTGTCATAAACATAGTTAACATATACAAGTGTCTGTCATAAAGACAGTTAACATCTACAAGTGTCTCATAAACACAGTTAACATCTAGAAGTGTCTGTCTCAAACACAGTTAACATCTAGAAGTGTCTGTCTCAAACACAGTTAACATCTAGAAGTGTCTGTCACAAACACAGTTAACATCTAGAAGTGTCTGTCACAAACAGTTAACATCTAGAAGTGTCTGTCACAAACACAGTTAACATCTAGAAGTGTCTGTCATAAACACAGTTAACATCTAGAAGTGTCTGTCATAAACACAGAAAAATCTAGAAGTGTCCGCCACAAACACAGTTAACATCTATAAGTGGCTGTGACAAACACAGTTAACATCTAGAAGTGTCTGTCATAAACACAGTTAACATCTAGAAGTGTCTGTCATAAAGACAGTTAACATCTACAAGTGTCTGTCATAAACATAGTTAACATATACACGTGTCTGTCATAAAGACAGTTAACATCTACAAGTGTCTCATAAACACAGTTAACATCTAGAAGTGTCTGTCTCAAACACAGTTAACATCTAGAAGTGTCTGTCTCAAACACAGTTAACATCTAGAAGTGTCTGTCACAAAC
Source organism: Cepaea hortensis (assembly GCA_963921405.1). NCBI lineage: Eukaryota > Metazoa > Mollusca > Gastropoda > Stylommatophora > Helicidae > Cepaea > Cepaea hortensis. The sequence goes on along the minus strand of OY992878.1, from coordinate 47,656,268 downwards.
AAAGTTAACATCTAGAAGTGTCTGTCACAAACAGTTAACATCTAGAAGTGTCTGTCATAAACACAGTTAACATCTAGAAGTGTCTGTCATAAACACAGAAAAATCTAGAAGTGTCCGCCACAAACACAGTTAACATCTAGAAGTGTCTGTCATAAACACAGTAACATCTAGAAGTGTCTGTCTCAAACACAGCTAACATCTAGAAGTGTCTGTCACAAACACAGTTAACATCTAGAAGTGTCTGTCACAAACACAGTTAACATCTATAAGTGTCTGTCATAAACACAGTAACATCTAGAAGTGTCTGTCATAAACACAGTAACATCTATAAGTGTCTGTCACAAACACAGTTAACATCTAGAAGTGTCTGTCATAAACACAGTTAACATCTAGAAGTGTCTGTCATAAACACAGTTAACATCTAGAAGTGACTGTCATAAACAGTTAACATCTAGAAGTGACTGTCATAAACACAGTTAACATCTAGAAGTGGCTGTCACAAACACAGTTAACATCTAGAAGTGTCTGTTAACATCTAGAAGTGTCTGTCATAAACACAGTAACATCTAGAAGTGTCTGTCTCAAACACAGTTAACATCTATAAGTGTCTGTCACAAACACAGTTAACATCTAGAAGTGTCTGTCACAAACACAGTTAACATCTAGAAGTGTCTGTCATAAACACAGTAACATCTAGAAGTGTCTGTCACAAACACAGTAACATCTATAAGTGTCTGTCACAAACACAGTTAACATCTAGAAGTGTCTGTCATAAACACAGTTAACATCTAGAAGTGTCTGTCATAAACACAGTTAACATCTAGAAGTGACTGTCATAAACAGTTAACATCTAGAAGTGACTGTCATAAACACAGTTAACATCTAGAAGTGGCTGTCACAAACACAGTTAACATCTAGAAGTGTCTGTTAACATCTAGAAGTGTCTGTCCTAAACACAGTAACATCTAGAAGTGTCTGTCACAAACACAGTTAACATCTAGAAGTGTCTGTCATAAACACAGAAACATCTAGAAGTGTCCGCCACAAACACAGTTAACATCTAGAAGTGTCTGTCATAAACACAGTAACATCTACAAGTGTCTGTCACAAACACAGTTAACATCTAGAAGTGTCTGTCATAAACACAGTTAACATCTAGAACTGTCTGTCATAAACACAGTTAACATCTACAAGTGTCTGTCATAAACACAGTTAACATCTACAAGTGTCTGTCATAAACACAGTTAACATCTAGAAGTGTCTGTCATAAACACAGTAACATCTACAAGTGTCTGTCACAAACACAGTTAACATCTACAAGTGTCTGTCATAAACACAGTTAACATCTAGAAGTGTCTGTCATAAACACAGTTAACATCTAGAAGTGACTGTCATAAGCACAGTTAACATCTAGAAGTGTCTGTCATAAACACAGTTAACATCTAGAAGTGTCTGTCATAAACACAGTTAACATCTACAAGTGTCTGTCATAAACAGAGTTAACATCTACAAGTGTCTGTCATAAACACAGTTAACATCTAGAAGTGACTGTCATAAACACAGTTAACATCTAGAAGTGACTGTCATAAACACAGTTAACATCTAGAAGTGTCTGTCATAAACACAGTTAACATCTACAAGTGTCTGTCATAAACACAGTTAACATCTACAAGTGTCTGTCATAAACACAGTTAACATCTAGAAGTGCTCCTTGACTTGAGGGACGTTATTACCTCTGAAGTCGGAGTGGGTTTGCCTGATGGCGAGGGACACTTAATAGGTAAAGCTAATCCACACACAAAATTCAGTCCAACACTACTAGAAGTAGTGTGTATGGATACGCTTGAGCTCAAAGCGAGCGAGCGCAATAAAAAAAGTGTCTATGATATACAAAGTATACAAGCATAGTAACACTGGATTATATGTCAAAAACAAAGTAACATTTAATCTAAACTTCTAAATTCCTTTTATTCATTCCTTTCTCACAACCTTACCACAGTTAATCTCATTTTTGTTGTCTGAATGCAGCAATGAACACATTTACTCTTGCATCATTCTGCCTCAAATATTCACACATGCAACCACTTTAGGTAGCAATAAACAAGTTCATTCTTGCACCATTATGCCTCAAATATTCATACACATAAAAACTCTTCCTGCAACAGTAAACACATCCATTCTTGCACGTTATTTCTCAAACAAACACATACAAAACACTTCAAATAGAAATGAACACATTCATTTCTGCATCATTATGTCTCAAACATACATGTCTCATACAGGGACGCAGAGGTGTTTCCAAGGCACCAGGGCCGGGTTATATACTGGCCAAGACCTATTGACGCGTCCTCGTCGAGCGTCCTGGGCAACAGGTCCCTTCGGGGTCCTGGCTAAAGTCAGTAGGATCGCCGATTCCTCCGAAGTCGGAGAGTGTCTGCCTGTACGGCGAGGAACCACCAGTCTGCACACCAATAAGCCAGACATGGGTCAACGGATACTCACGCAAAACTCAGGTCCTGTATGACATCACACTGATGTTGGACAACAGGATGCCTTCATCCGACATACAGGACTTCGCGTTGGAGCTCAAGCCAACGAACACAAGCAAGCAAGCATGTCTCATACACATACAAAACTCTTAATACCAATGAATAGTTTCATTCTTGCATCATTATGCCTCAAACATCCACACACACACAAAACACTTCAGGCATCAATGATGAATATGTTCATTCTAGCATCATTATGCCTCAAACATGCACACATACAAAACACTTCACATTCAATGAATACATTCATTCTTGCATCATCATGCCTCAAACATTCTCACATAAAAGACAAGACATCAGGCAGCAACAACACTTTCACTCTTGCACTTTAAAGCCATTAACCTCTAAAGCTTGCTTGATCCAGAAATGGGTGTTCATATTTTCCCAGTTTTGGGAACACATTATGTACAACAGGCGGTCAAATAATTTACGAGGAATGCTCTTCTCCATAGTCTGTGGAATAAAGCAATAACAGATTATTTATATAAGAACTTTCAAATAACCTGGAAAGCAGCAGATACCAGGATCTGCTTAATTAAAACAAAAGATTCTATTTCACATGAGGCGTATTTGATATATGGTGCCATCTCCATATCTGTTAACCCAGCACTCAATGGGTGAAGATGTTAACATCAAGCTGACTGCCGTAATTTCCCAAAGAATATCCTGGTACCCATTTTAAGATCGGGTTGAGCAGAAAAAGAAACCATCCATATATCAAAAGGGCTGGCAGGCAGGCATGCTAGTGAGGTCAGCTTCCTGCTTGTTGCCCATTCCCTAATGATTTTGGTGAGCAGAATATTGCTGTTTTGTTTTTCTTTAAAAAAAAATTATATCACCAGAGATTAGTTCACATGTCTGAAAATAACGTTTTTACAAAAAGACAAAGTAAACATTTAGATCTTCAGCGGTTAGTGTCAAATATGAAAAAAGAAAATTCAAATGGCAACAAGTTAAATATAGGAAGACCTATTTAAAAGATAACATGTGGGAAACATGAAATGAAATTACAATCAATAAAACTGGTCTAGAATTTTTGAAGGAAATGACAGCAACATCAGCACTACCATAGCAACCATTATAAAATATATACAGGTATGCAAACAGAAAGAGTTTGTGTTAAATCTAAAAGTACATAAAGGGGGATAACAGATGCTCCATATTCAAACAATATCTGTGACTATGTGTTTGAATTGTTTCAGCTACAGTATCATTCATTCACTCACTTCATATGATACATAACTCTGCAGTATCCACCTGAGATGCAGCAAAATATGCCAGGCAATAAATCGTGCAACATATTTGTGGCTTCTGTGTTTACATTCACTATGAGAGTACATTGGTTTGAAAAAGATATAAACAAGAACTAGACAGACAGGTCTATGTAACAGCCTTTTCCCCCCAAAAAATGCATTAGAAATAAAATATCTTAAGATAAATAAATCAGTCATATTGCTGTTCTTTCCAGAACGTCACTCTCATCATGGCCTGACAAAAAAGTGTCTTAGTCCATATCATGCACCCTCATACCTCATGTCCCATGCACCCTCATTTCCCCTCATGCCTCCTCATGTCTCATGCACCCTAATGTCCCCTCATGTCTCATGCACCCTCATGTCTCATGCATCCTCATGTCTCATGCACCCTCATGTCTCATGCATCCTCATGTCTCATGCCCCCTCATGACTCAAGCACCCTCATGTCCCCTCATGTCTCATGCACTTGCAATATCCATGTCTGTGCTGGCTGACCCTTGTCTCTCTTCCAGGAACCAAGCCTTCCACCACGGCTCTTTCCAAACCAATATGACGTTCCATATGGCCAAAGTATTTGTCACTGAGATAGTTTTATGTGCCAGTTTCCTTCAATGTTCAGATCTTGTAGTTCGTATGTTAATTCTTCTTGGTTCACAACATAAGAACATTACCGTAACATTTAAATTTAAAAGCAGAATTTTCTTCTTCGGTGATTGCGAAATGGTTCATACTAACATCTGTGTGTTGCCACGGAAACATGCAAGTGCTCAAAATGTTGACTGATTTGTTTGCTGTTATGCCTTGTGCTCTTAATACTGTTTAACCTCTGCAATAATGTGGTCAGTCTGCGTCTGACTGTTCCTACTGCTGTTATGGAGTCAAAGAGTATTCAAATTTGTGACATTTTCAATTTACTTCACTGTTGATTGTGATCTTTGGTTGGCATGTAGTTTTGTCCATAGACATAAATTTAATTTTATAAGTTAAAAAGAAAGATTATTTCCATTGCATCTCTTGACAGACTCTTAGTACACACATAAAGGAGCACCGAGAATGTGTTTCTTTATTATCACAATCATACTTAGGTGCAAACTTCATTGCTTTTCGATATTCACCTATTATGGCCAACCCATTACTGACACATACATGCATTGTACGGCCATCCACGAGGGCACTCCTTCATAGTTGTCACTCTTGACCCATCATCATATCTCCATTGCTTCCACTGTTTCCCACCTTACCTTCTTCCCAGTCTTCATGAACTACTTCCATGCATTTACCCGGAATCTTCACTGGACAGTTATCATCCCTTACCAATGCTCTTATTACATCAATATTACACTCATATAAGAGTATCAACGTGAAAATTTATGGCATGTTAGTATCACAGCCTGGGATTCAGAGATAAGTATCACATGTAATTTTTGTTTCATTGTTATTTGTTTCATCTTTCCAGTCTTCTCATTCGGTAATTATGCCTTAATATAGTCACTGTAGTGTATCTGTTTGCTGATGAAGGCTAGCCACTGCAACGCCCTATGTTTTCCGTAAAGTTGAATTACTCTGTGTTTACATTTCAACAGCATTATCGCAGTTCCTCTAATTTTATTCACACTTTAACTAATCCCTAAGCACAATTTGAGGAGGAGGACTGTGTCATCTACATCACTGAGTTCTGGAATGACATTTCCACAATATTTGTTGGAAGAAAACTGTCTCCAGTCATTTTTTTTAAAGTATCTCATTATATTTCTGAAGGAAGATGCAGTCAAAAATAGTTTAAAGTATGCAAATTTGTCAAAGTGAAGGTCATCTCCATTAGATTATTTTAAAAGATGGTTGTCAACAATTGTTAGCAATATTGAAAAACAAAAACTACAACATTCTAAACACAAATGAAAGCCCTTGCTTAACATTTTGTTTTCACACAAATAAAACAGTGCTACTTACCTCTAGAAATTTCTGTCTGATGTGAGGCTGGTTACATCTGAGCCCTGCCAAAAATGCATTCTCCAATTTTGTGGTCAAATCGGAATGTTCCAGATCCTTGTCTCTGCAAAAACAGACAATACTGAGTTGCACCTCTATTTGACAGAAAACATTACAAATGTTGAATCCTATAAATTAAATTTAGATGGTGCTTGTCCTTCACAGGACATTGCAGTTAAACCCATGGTTTTCTAATCAATTCAGCAGTTTGCCATTGATTTCTGAACGAGAAGACAATGTTAAGTCCAAAGTAATGCCAGTGTACGGGATGAACCCCCTACCCCACCATCAGTACACCTAAAGTTTCTTTTTTTTTTCTTCATTCGTCCGGAATGTTGTTTTAGACGTTCGTTCATTCACTGTAGTGGTCTTATGCCCATCCCAGCAGGCCCATTTAGAACAGCCGAAGACATCCTGGTCAGCCCTCAAGGGAATGCAGGGGCACACCATGGGCATTCCCGGCCATCCAAGGAGGCTTCCATACTTGCAGAGCCGGCACATAGTGCTCTGGTACTGGGCTCGCCCAAACAACTAAAGTTTTAGAGGGAGCACTCTAATTTTTTTGACCAGACCGACGTCTCTAATTCTATAACACTATACCATTAGACAACATAGCAGACAGAAACAATACAAACAAAAACACACACAATATAAATTAAAGGTACATTAGAGATACAACACTATGTTAGTATGTGAAATAACATACAAAACAAGTCTTCCCTGGAAAGCATTTTTAAATTAAGACTTGCAAAGACATTCTTAGTAAAATAAGACCTTTTGGTAATTAACAACTATTTGTTTAGACTCGAGGACAAACAACAAAAATGATTTAACAGACTCACAGAGCATGCTGAGAAAGGTGAAGGCAGGCGTGCTTCGTACAGTGACATGCTTCAATTAAAAAATCAAAGATCTTTTCCCCAAAACAAGATGTTAGCTGTAGCAGGCGGATAGACTGACTGGGTCCGCACTATTGGATAGGGTAGGGTACTGTGAAAGATAAGGCAGTACTGGTCAAGGCCCTTTGGCATCATGTATATAGTGTGGAAGAAACCATCACAGCCTTGAGAGAATGGTGCGGCAGGGAGTGACCAGACGACCCTCAACGCTCCAAGGAAAGGTCACACAGACACAACCAAAATTCAGCTGGCACCAATAGTCTAGGGACTCTTCGCTGGCTGTTGAAGATGAGGATGAAGCATGTATGGTAATGTCCAGAGTACTGTAATGTCAGTTCTTAGCTCACTTAACTAGCTCATCTTTGCCAAAACCCTGCAGGACATTTCTTGTTAGTATGATTAACCAAATATGACCAACAAGAAATTACTGATGTGTGAGGTATAGCAAATAGTGACAGTATGTACCTGTATATGAAGAGAACCAGATCCAGAAATTGTGAGTTGAGTTCAATATCTGCTGGGAATCTCCTCTCTATATTGCTCATCAGTTTAGAAAGTAAGATACATTTTTCTCTGGTAGATGGTGACTGATTTATGGCGATTGTTGTCTGCAAAAGAAAATTTAAGACTCATAACACATTTCCAAACTTTTACATAATAAAACAAAACACTTCAAAATTGCAACTAACACTGCTAAAAGAACTCCACCTTAGACATTTCTTTCATTTGTTAAGCTGCATATCTTACAGGGTGTGACATTCAACCCCAGCATTTTATTTTGCTGTTTGTGATTTCTTGGCAAGGTTGTGTTCAGTAGTTTGCCACTACTTACTGAATGACTCCCACTCATACTATACTATTTCATATACATCAAATAAATCCTGAAAATGCAAATATCATTACCAGTTATGTTTTCAACTGTACAAATTCCTTCTCAATATTAAGTGAACATGATCAAACCTAAGCGGCACTGTGACATAGGGGATAGTGAGAAGCGTAGTTTCACAATTCCCTGTCATACAGAGACGATGGTTTGAAATCAGATGCAGGTGATTTAAAAGCTGACTGCTTTGCGCCGATTTTGATGGAATTTTTTTATTTGGGCGCTCGCTTGCTTTGAACTCAAGTGTAGGCCATACACACTATTTATAGTAGCGATGGACTGAATTTTGCGTGTGGATTAGCTTTCCCTATTAATAGTGTCCCTCGCCATTAGGCGAACCCACTCCGACTTCAGAGGTACTTGTAATATACGTCCCCAAGTCAAGGACGGCAGGTCAACATTTTAGTCCAGCTGTCTGGTGTAGGGGTTGAACTATTTACCACGGCATCAGCACAACAAATGTTTAAGAACACAAGTTCTTACCCACTCGGTCATGCAAACCTGCATTCTGATGGTATGAGGCAGCAGCCTTTCAGAAAGCAAAGACAAACTACTGAACTAACATTGTCTAGTAAACCACAGGCAGTCAATAACCGCTGGGGTTGATTTCTATGTACTGTAAAAAGCCGCTTAAAAGTCGACAGGGTAGACTTCATTGCACCAGGTTTATCCCATATGGCTCGGTCTCTTTGAGCAGCACGGAAAGCGTCGCACAAAGCACAAACTCCGTAGCTTTTAGCGACGACCCACAGGAGTCTCAGAAACATTTAACTCGTAAACCGAAGGATGCGGCCCGGAATCGAACTCACAACCTTCTGAGCACGAGTCAAACGGCTTGACCATCTATGTACTGTAAATGATAAGCAACTAACTATCAACAACACCCCCCACCCCACCAATACCTATTATTGCTACATAAAGTCTGAGTGTAAAATTAACCTTGTTTTTAATCCAATCCTCAACCATTTTTGTGATGGCTCGCATAACCTTCGAATCTCCTGTTCTCTCAATCAAACCTGCCAGGATGTTACCAATGAAAGATTTTCGCATCTCCTGGCTCATGACACCCACTCTGTTCTTGACCAAATCTAAACTCAGTATCAGCAGCTCACTGGAGCCTCCTGTAATAGAAACAGTCATTCATTACCCAGATGTAACGATAGTTTTCTTTTTATAAATATGAACGAATTTTCTTTTTATAAATATGTATTTTTGTTTATATATGTATTCTTCTTGCATAGGTTTGGCAAAATATTCACTTTCTACACAATGTGACTATTCATCTACTGAGTGATGACAAAACAACAAACATTAACTTTCTCAATTCATTCTATAACCAGTGAATTATACTTTCAATCCCTACTGTAAGTGTACAAGTGTGGCAGTGGATGCTTTATTTTTGTTGTTTCTCCGATATTCTTTGTTGTTGCTTTGGACATAATTGCACTGTCAGTTTACAGCAGAGCTGCATTATATATACCTTTTGGCCGATAAAGACGACTTCTGGTGTTTGTTGACCACATTAGCCTTCCTGGATGGATTGTAGAACATTTCAGAGTTGTAAATTTTTATCATCATCTTCATCCCTCCATCTACAAGTGACACATCAAATTGCCTGTCAAAGATGGTTGCATGTATGCCGGTCGACCCTCAAGGTAAAGCAGGGGCAGACCATGGGCATTCCCAGCCATACAAAGAGGCTTTCATAAATGCAGAGCTGACACGAGACACTGGTACTGGGCTCACACAAGGTACTGGGCTCACACAAGGTACTGTGGCATCCTACATATGGCTGCCTAGCCTTACTCCCATATACTGACCCTCCCGTTCACCACAGGATGCACCTTTGGAGACTAGGAGAGTGCAGTCTGCAGATTTCGCACTTTTGCCCACACAATGAGCTTTCGATTGAGACTAATTAAATCGGTAGTCAAGCAATTCTCCATCTGGTAGACACCGAGACGCTTTTGCTAACTACATACCTGTGGCATGCAGTGTGGCAGACCATGGAAACTCAGGATCTTTTCTTCAATTCTGAGAAACATGCACATGAAGCATAGTTATCTCTCAAAGCACTGATACTTCATTTGATCCAAATTATTTAGTAGCATTTTAGTTTGGTGGACATTTGAACCAGTAGTTAGTTAGTTATCAGTTGGGGTATCTTCGTTGCACTCCGGACATGTCCATAGGTGCTCAGATCCTCCCCCCAGCATATGCATCAGCGTCCGGTGGCTAATAGTGCCAGTTCTGTGTTGGTTGACGAGGCGCTTTGTTTTCCCGATGTACCTCTCGTGTCTGGCTGTGCCAGGTCTTTCATCCTGGACAGCGATGTAGAATCACTGGCGTCAAAATCCTCTGTTCTCGCCATATCTTTAAGGGCGTTAATAACATCGGCACGATCCATGGGCTGGCCATCTACAGGGGGTGCAGAGCCAGCCAATTTATCAGCTCGTTCATTTCCCTCGACTCCCGCATGTCCCGGGACGAAGATGAAGGTGACTTTGCGGACAACGGACTTCCGCAGCGACTCAGTCCACTGTCTACGTACAGATCCAGCTTCGACCTTCTGAATCATGCTCATTGAATCACTTAGTACACACACGTTGGTATAATGCTGTGATTCCAGCCATATGAAAGCCTGTGTAACTGCCATCACCTCCATCGTCATGCTGCTCATGGTCATAGAGTGGGCACCACTGGATTCTTGAACGGTTCGGCCCGCTGAACGGGCTGTAAATGCCCACGCACTTCGGGGCTATCTGAGTGATCATAGATGAGCGCATTGACAGCGGCAGGGTTCTGCTCTCTGCACCGTCTGTCGAGTGTGATAATGCAGGAGAAGGTACACTTAAAAGCTGGAGGCACCGGCACCCATTCCTTGCCGGGGTTGATACTGGTAAGACTGCAGACCTGTCCGACGACATCTTCCGCCCGACCCATCCATGATTTGCCCCTCTTTAGCCTGTCACCCTTTTCTCTGAATACAGCATTTGAACCAGTAATTTAGTAGGAATCACATTCAGGGGACATTAAAACCATTTGGTCATTCTTTGATGGACAACATATACCCATGATTCGGGGGTGTGCTGAAAAATGCCAGAATGATTTCTAATCACTGCATCTCTGGGAACCACCAACTCTAAAATTCCCTGCCAATTCAGTTTTGGTTAAATGGTGGCCAATTATCCATGCTGTATGACAATCACATATGGCAGAAGTCTTGCCTGGTATTTGCAAAACCAGCCCAGAGCTTACTGGCTCCCCTTATACGCATCACAACGGTCTCAACTTTCACCTATTGTCACTACACCACGGAAATGGTCTGATGTCACTACACCATGGCAGTGGATGTCTGATGGCACTACCATTCAGAATGATTGAATAAATGCATCTAATGAAGAATTACTCTAAAGGAAAACTTTGCTATTAAGAAATGAGAAAGAGACAAATATGTGACTCGATAAAAATCAGAAGTAAATATACGGAAATATGATGATCACCATGTTATGCCTGCAACAACGAAGATTATGCTGGTGTTCAATTCCTTTGTTAATCTTCTTCATTCAAACTGTCATCTACTGCCTATATAGTACCTTGTGATGTAGGGCAGGGGAGTCTTGAACCTGAGGAATTAAGGCCGCCTGGCTAGTGCAGTTGCAGTGAACTGTGCAGGTTAGGGTTTTCTTTTTATCTTCTTCATTACAACTGATAAAGTGATGTATCCCGGGAAGGTTAACCCGATCAACAAATGCTCACAGAAGTTGGATGTGTTGGCTGAAAGGTGCAGATATCGCAGCTCTGCTGTAAACAGGCACAATGCAATTATGCCCAAAAAATATTCCGGATGAATGCAGAAGAAGTGATTGCACTGGAGTGGAGGAATCTTTCTGAACTTACTGCAATGAGGCATTCACCTTGTAGCTTACCAGTTCACAACAGGGATAATCAATACTTCTTCTTCTTCTGCGTTCACCCAGAGTGTTTTTTAGGATGTGACTGCGCTGTGCCTGTTCACAGCAGAGCTGCATTCTTGCGCCGTTAGGCAGACACACCCGACTTCTGTGAGCATTTGTTGACCGGGTTAAACTCCCTGGATAATCAATACCACATTCTTTCACTTATAATGGAAGAGGATGAGCACTTATGGGATTGTTCCCAGTGCCATGGTATCTATTCATCATAATTATAGAGATAATTTAACAATATGAAACCTTTTAAGACAATGACTGTTCCTCACCTTTTTCTGTGTCCTGAACTGTTTGGCCGGCACGATTTGCCTGTGTGGATTCTTGCGTCTTGAGATGTTCATGGGTCATTTTTGTGAGAACCTTCATAAATATGGTGATGAGGCGGTCAATGTAACACTGGTTGTTTTCACAAGCTGACTTCAAGATCATCAGTGTGCTGAACAAGGATGGACTGGCACCATTGTTCCTGTAAATGAAAAAGTACAAGTAACTGGAGAATACTGTGCAAATTGTATAATGTAAAGTAAATAGAACTGTTCCTGATGTCAGCGAGAAAGCTTCATACACTAGAAACTATTCACAAATAACACATAAAAACAAGCAGAAATGGTTAAAATGAGAGAAGGGAAAAAATGTGAAATGACAAAGGAAAGATAAGAAGATCTGGGGGGGGGGGAGAGAGAGAGAGAGAGAGAGAGAGAGAGAGAGAGAGAGAGAGAGAGAGAGAGAGAGAGAGAGAGAGAGAGAGAGAGAGGGAGGGAGGGAAGGGAGAGAGAGAGAGAGAGAGAGAGAGAGGGAGGGAGGGAGGAGAGAGAGAGAGAGAGAGAGAGAGAGAGAGAGAGAGAGAGAGAGAGAGAGAGAGAGAGAGAGAGAGAGAGAGAGAGAGAGAGAGAGAGAGAGGGGAAATGAGACAAAATGCACAAAATAAACATATGTATGGAAAGTTATGTACATGTGCATGCAACTCAACTGTATGTAGATTTTTAAAAACTGTATATACTACATACAACATCACACACAGTGTTAATCATACTCACTTGTCATAATTGGTCAATCCTTCATAGATAAGCTTACTAACGCAGGCATAGAGTGCCTCTAACTCCTCATACTTGGAGGCCACTGAGCAGTTTGCGGACTCTGTTGGGAAGATGCTCATTAAGCTCATAAGCAGCTTGTGTACTGCCCTGATCACTTTGGTGTTGTTACAGTTCATACACACAGAGATGCCACGTTGCAAAGGCTTAAAGCTTGATAAAATCATTTCTTTCTTCTGAAACATGGAAAAAAAGTATTTTAGTCTCTGCTGTGCAGCTGAGGTATTTTAATTTCTGCTATACAGTTGAAAATACTAGACTGCCACAATTGTACAGGTGCAATATCCGGACAACAAGCTCTTAAGAGTGGTAAACTATACCTGAGGTGTGAAATAAGTGATGAAGCTTAGAAAGCAGTAGCTGTCAGAAAGTGAATCATACTTCAGTGGGTAATATATTGGGGTTGTAAAAAAGCAGATAAATTTGCAATAACAAGTGAATGAACAAGATGGTGATTTACAGTGAGAAGCCCTGTGGTGTATGTGCTTCCACCTTGAAGAGGTGTTTCATTATATATGCTTATATAACGTATATGCATAAACACAAATTAGAGCAAAAAGTGTTACACTACATGACAATGAAAGCAGTTGAACTATAAAATAATGCATCTACTCAATCATACTACTTAACAATATAAATGCAGTTAATAACTAGAATGTTATACAAGTGAACTGAATACATAATTACATATCACATTATACACACAACTGAATAGAGTATTTACGTATAGAACTTTACATGCATTGACAGAATATCCAGTGCTGTCATATGCATAATATACATAAAATTTATTTTCCAAGATTTTTCTGCACTGGCATATTTATGGAATTGATTTGTAAACAACATTGGATGCTTGTACAAATAACTAAGAAAAGATATGCAAGTAAGTATATGAATTACCATGATGCCGATCAGAAATTCCAACAGCTCCAGAGCTACAACAATATTGCTGATGTTGGGCTGGGCACTGGTAGCTGTGCTCAATAGTTTGTCAAAGAAGCTAAACTTCAGGTCCACACTGGGCCATACATCAGCACGCAGGACCAGTTTGAGGAGAGCCACACATCTCTTGGACAGCATCTCCCCTGCTGAACTGTGACCTACTGCTCCGCTTGCAGCCTCATTCACCTGGTTTTATAAGTGGAAGAAATCAACATTATATAAGACTATAAGGGGTGTGATTAAGAATTGTAAAAAAAGAGGCAAAATTAACTGAATAGTATTTATTCCTGTAAGTGTCATCATCATGTGCCATGCTGGTAAGCGTGGACAGTCATGTTTTGCCATCTCACTCGATCACCAAAGTCATGGATCAGCTCAGTGTTCTTGTTTCGACCATACAATGTGGCCAAGCCATCCGGGTATTTACTTCTGTCATCCCCTTGTTCTCTTCCCCTCAATCTTGCCAGTTGTCACTAAGTTCTCCAATTTATTTCTTCTCACAATGTAACCAAAAAACTGACTGTCTACATCTAATTTCTCTAATCAGTTTACGGTTTTAATTTGTTTCTCGTAGGACTTGGTCATTGGTTTTTCTGTCTGTCCATGGTATTCTTTGCATTCTCCTCAGAAACCACGTTTCCACAGCCATCAGATGTTTTTCAGCTTTGCTCATTGTCCACGCTTCACTTCCATACAAAAGCACAGGTTCTATGTAGCACCTCAACACTTTTTCTCGTTGCAAATGACATCTGCAAGTGTACAGTATTTGGAAGTCAAGAGTAAGTCACAACTCCCCAAGAACAATATAGACAGTCAAATGGCTATTTTATGGTGAATAAAAACATCTGGCATCTATAGCTTATTCCCTGGCATACTGAGTCAAAGGTTCACAATCAGCCACAGACGATTTGGAAACAGACCTCTTTTCATTGCTTTCCATGGTATGAGAGACCAGCTGTTCAGAAAGCAATGCTAACAACTGAACTAAAATTGCCTAATAAATCACAAACAGCCAGTAAATGTTGGGTTGGTTGCAACGTCATGTAAAAGACACGCAACTAACTTTTGAAGAATGATCTTAACTCAGGTTGAATATGACAATATAAAATACAAGATTTAGGATCCTGCAGATAAATAACAGGCACAAACTCATGTACAAGGAACCCAAAACCATGTGCGCATAAATCACTGACAACATACATAATTAATACAGCTTGTCACAGATCACATATATGTATGTGGTTTGATTTCTGTTCATCTGGCCTGTGGTTCTTGTAAGGTATGTACAGAGTTATTTCTCCTCAGGATCTAAGATACCTTTTAGTTTCAGTGGCATGACATGTTAACAATTATATCAGTCTTTAAAATGAATAATCTGACAGGAGTAAAGCGATAGGAAATCACAAACTATGCCATGGCATTATCAAGTAACCAACTCCCTTTCTCACCATTTTTTTTTCTCTAGTATCTATTTTAATTGGTTTATTTATGTCAATCATCTATTGTCAAATACCCTCATCCACTGGGGACTACCTGAACCACTGCCATAAACTGCATTTTTTAATGCTCATGAATGTTATTCTAGACAAGAATCACAAAACAATGCTAAGACTATATTTACTAAAAACAAAAGGGAAGCTGAAAAACAGCGAAAGCTTCAGTACTTGCTTGTGTAACAATTTGTTTAAAGTATTCAGACAACGTTCTATCGCATTTACAGATCAACAACACTGTCTTATACCATTTTCTTCTTTGTCTTACTTCACGAAAACTGATAAGCTGCGTTCTGTTCATTTTGATGTCTTAGTGCTTCCCTCTTACTTAATGCATTAATGTCTTTAAAATACTAAACCTGGAACACTTCACTAACCTGGCAGGCAATTCGAAGCAAAAAGTTGCCAACCGCATCACAGTACTGTTTGTCAATAGGTTTATTTACATCAGATCTTCCACCCTGTAGAGAACAAATACAATATATTCAAGACAAATATAATATATTCAAGAATTTACAAACTAAAACCTTGAAATCACATGGAAATACTACCTGCGCTATAAGCTTTTCACTGGGTAATACTAGGTATTCATGGACAAACTCAAACAACCTACAAAAGTATAGTATGTTATGTCTTTTGCAAAATGTGACTCCCATCATCATTCACCTGAATGCCCGTTGACCTGCCAAGTTTTACCTCCTTATCCATGGTTATATTAAAGGTCTGTTTAATGTGTTCGTTGCTGTATTAAGTCAGACCACTTTTCACCTATTAGCAATCATGCTTTCCATTACTGTTCCTTATCACACTGTGGTAATGTATCAAAGCAACTAATTTGTTTATAAAGCCATTTTCTTCGATGTTTACAATTTGTAGAAAATGTTTTTCCTCCTCTTAGATAATTTTAAGAATTCCAATCTAACATTATATTCAAAAGCTTGTTTTCTTCTTTGATATTTTCCCGTGGTTCACTACCATAAATTGCCCCAGGAAAGATGCACGCAGGCAACAAATTTTATAGTGTACTAATTCACAGGCACCATTTATGAAATGTTAAATAGTTTCGAAGAAATAACTTCACTGAAAATGGATGTGTCACATTCTGCATTACATATAGATAACATATAGAATTAAGTACAATTAGAGACAACACTAGTTAAAGAGTTAATGGCTACACTACATCTGAACAAAGGCTGGCCTGAGATGGATGACTTCTGTACATACAAAGATTAGTTGACATAATAGGTTGAGCGAAGCGAGATGCATTAGCCAGCACAAGACGAGAGAAAACAAGGCGTAGGACTAGGGACTGGGCATAAAAACAGACTTGCTGGATGGTCATTATCAAGGAACAGAAAGACAAAAATAATCAGTGATGTAGACTGCTAGAAATAGAGAAGGAATATTTACAGGCATTAGAGTGCCCAAATGGATAAGGCGATCATCCCACTGAATGAGACAGAAACAACACTATAACCTATTTGTTATAGTTATAGGCACTAGAGAAAGAGAAAAAATTAATATTTTAGGGATGTGCAAAACGAGATGGACAGGAGCAGGCATCAAGATAGATGAAGATTTTAAGATTATTTATTCTGGAGGTGAAGATCGACAAAGGGGAGTGGCAATTATTTTTGCCTGGAAAACATCAAAATCTGTTCAAGGATATTGGGCCGTGTCGGACAGAGTTCTACTAGTTAAATTAGGTGGCAGACTTTTAGCATAAATGTTATTCAAGTATGTGCCCCAACAGGAGAATCCAGTGAAGATAGTGTAGAGGAATTTTATAATGACATAGAGTCTGCCTTAAAGAAATGTAAAAATTCAGAAATAAACATCGTAATAGGGGACTTCAATGCAAAAGTAGGAAATCAAGGTGATAGATACACAGTAGGAAACTATGATTTAGGAGAGAGAAATGAAAGAGGATACAGACTCATAGAGTGGGCAAAAGAACAGGAAATGATTGTAGGAAACACCTGGTTTAAGCAACACCCTAGAAGATTATGGACATGGAGGAGTCCTGATAACAGGATTAGAAACCAGATTGATTACATTCTGATTAGCAGAAGATTTAGAAACGCGTTAACAATAGCAAAAACAGTTCCCAGTGCTGATTGTTATAGTGACCACAGATTACTTACAGGAACATTGAGAATAAAGTTGAAGAAAGTCAAGTATATAACAGGAAACACTAAATATGATTTGTGCACATTGAGTAATGACAAGGAAATACAAAACAAATTCAACATAGAAGTACAGAACAGGTTTGATATATTGTCTGATATAGAGATCCTATTCCAGGATGTGGATGATCAATGGGAAATGTTGAAGAATTCAATTAGTTTGGCTGCAGAAACAACTATTCCAAAATTAAAGAAGGTGGGTCATAATAAGAAATGGATGACTTAAGAAATTTTACACCTAATGGAAACAAGAAGACTCAACAAAAATAATTCTGCCAAATATGAAGAAATTCACAGACAAGTCAGAATATTATGTAAGGAGGCAAAAGAAGCATGGCTTGAGGGAAAAGTGCTTAGAAATTGAAAAACAAAACAACAGTCAAAATACCAAATTAGTGCACAAAAGAATTCAGGAACTTATAAAAGAACAAGTACATCACCATTCTAAAGATGGCAAAATCATAATAGAAAAAGATCAGATTATACATGTATGGACAGATTATGTGAAAAACCTTTATGAGGGTAACAGAGAGGAACAGTATGATATTAGATTTAATAATGAAGGACCACCAATTTTGAAGATGGAGATTCGAAATGTTCTTAAGCATATGAAAGCTGGCAAGGCCCCTGGTGCAGATAACATCACAACAGAAATGATTAAAGCTTTAGAAGAATATGGGCTAGATCAAGTCACCAGACTGCTGAACACAATATATGATACTGGAGATATACCTGAATTATGTAACTGTATTTATTGCAATCCCAAAGAAATCAGGAGCCTTGGAACGTGATCAACATAGAACAATTAGTATAATGAGTCACATCACACCGATTTTGCTATGAATTATCATGCAAAGAGTGAGGAAGAAAATACAACCTGAAATAGGTGAAGAACAATGTGGGTTTGTAGAAGGAAAGGGTACAGTAAATGCTGTGTATATGTTGCGAACAGTTATTGAACGTGCTATAGAAGTAAACAAGGATATACATCTTTGCTTTATTGACTACACAAAGGCTTTTGATAGAGTTAGACATGTCAACATGGTGGATATGCTTGCAGATCTACAAATTGATGGGAAAGACATTAGACATAAAAAACATATATTGGAAACATCAAGCTGCCACAAGGATTGATAATGAAGTGGGACAATATCAGCCTATTAAGAGAGGTGTTAAGCAGAGAGGTGTTAAGCAGGGATGTGTAATGTCTCCAGATCTATTTTCCTTATACAGTGAAAATGTTTTCAGAAATGTAGAAGATATAAATGGAATCAGCATTGGAGGACGAGACATCAATAACATTAGATATGCAGATGATACAGTATTGATTGCAGACTATGCGCAGGATCTGCAACAATTAGTAGATGCTGTTGTTGTACACAGTGAGCAACTGGGGTTAGAATTAAATTGTAAAAAGACACAGGTTATTGTCGTCACTAGGAAGAATGAAGTACCACAATGTAATATACAAGTAAATAGGAATATTCTTCAACAAGTGAATCGGTACAATTATCTCGGAACAGTTATAACATCTGATGGGAGATGCCTTGAAGAGATTAGAACAAGAATCGCCATGGCGAAAGTAGCCTTTAGCAAGATGAAAAACATTCTGACCAATAAAAAGATGTCAATTGAAACGAGAAAAAGAGTGTTGAGGGGATACATAGAGCCCGTTCTTTTGTATGGATGCGAAACTTGGACAATGAGCAGTCAAGCTGAAAAACATCTGATGGCTGCAGAAATGTGGTTTCTGAGGAAAATGCAAAGGATACCATGGACAGACAGAAAAACCAATGACCAAGTACTACAGGAGACAAATGAAAATCTTAAATTGATTAGAGAAATTAGACGTAGACAGTCAAATTTTTTTGGTTTGGACATGTTATGAGAAGAAATGGATTGGAGAACTTGGTGACAACTGGCAAGATCGAAGGGAACAGACCAAGAGGAAGACAGAGAAGTAAATACCTGGATGGCTTGGCCACATGGCATGGACGAGACAGGAACACTGAGCTGATCCACGACTCTGGTGATCGAGTGAAATGGCGAGTCATGACCGCCCACGCTTTCCGGCATGGCACATGATTAATTCATTGACTAGAGTGCCCGACTGGAGAAGGCAATCATTCCATTGAATGAGACAGAAATGACATTATAACCTGTTTGTTATAGTTTTAGGCACTAATGTGCCTGGCTGTATGAGGTGTTTATCGCAATGAATAAGACAGAAATGACATTATAACCTGTTTGCTATAGTTATAGGCACTAGAGTGCCCGACTGGATGAGGCAATCATTCATTCCACTGAATGAGACAGAAATGACATAACCTGTTTGGCATATTAATTTGTTCCATGGTGACAGCGGAATGATTCCACATGCACAGGATATAGGCCAGATAATCCAAGATACACTTGTCATAAGAGTGGTGGATGCCAGGCCAGAGAGTGTATTAGGACATCTCTGCACAATGTGGTGTTGTGGAAGAGGAATAAATGTTTGGTCGCCTACGTGGAGTTTTGTAATTTCTTTATATGTCACCGGACATTCTGTGAAAGCGAGCTGAACCAGTACCTGATATAATAACATCAGAGGTATATATAGATGTGCAACAATGTGGGATAATTATAATAACGGCACTTACACTTCCAGTTGTCTTTGTTTTCTTGGGTTCCTGTGGTGAACTGACAGAAGAAAGTGACCGTTTTATACCCGCTGGCTGAGCAGCTGTTGCTCCAGAAGTGCTGCTAGATGCAGCACTAAAGTCAGGTACCGGAGACTAAAACACAGACAAAAGTTGCTTAAAGTAAAAGCATTAAGTGACAATTGAATCTGATCACATTATCCAACAAAACACCCACAGGAAAACGATAACCCCACGACTGGCAATGGTGTACGAGCGTTAGCTTTACAGCTTTCACAGATACTAACACGGCTTCATGAATTGGTTGACCTTTTTTTTAATTTCCGTACTCAATGTGAGGTACCTCAGTGCATGGAAACAAACATTTGGATTTCAATCTGGTCCCGCATTCAAAGCCGCAAATGATTAGGTAGTTTGGATTTGTAGTGAGTGTATAGATATTCTTACAAGGACTTCTTTGATATAATGCCTGGGTCATGCTGGAGTGTGATGCAATGAGTTTGCAGATCTATTAGCTTCAATAGCACCAATAAATGAATATTCATGACAGACAAGGAAGATTTGTAATTTTGAAGACAGTGAGCACGAATTGAAGATGAATAACATTTAAGAATACCTACATTTAGATTCAGATGGGGTTTGGCCAAGGAGGCATGCATGAGGGCACAAATACCATGTCTACACCTTGTAATATTTGCTAAAGTAGATATTGATCCATGGACTTGCTCGAACTGCCATGGTTTATTCCTAATCAACTATTATCATCAAAGTTACCTAAATTCTATCAAAATAATAATCAAAAAGACCAAGCAAGAACAAGCTTAGAATAAATCTATCATACATCTACTTTAGTGTGTGGAAGTAAATCTATTATTTCCTGTTAATATTTTTAGGATAAGCAATAGGTCTGCAGCATTCTTCACATGATGAATGGGCAGCCGCTTTGCAGTTTTCATTTACACATGCCTAGTTCATACACCTTTAGACCCACACAACTGGGTTGTCAGAATCCCTGTTAGCATAGGCTTGAGATAAGCCTTGCATTTTTAGGACTCACTTTAAACCATTATTATAATGGCATCCTGATATCATAAAATAGAAATGGAGATATACTTTAAGGGGCAGATTTTGTTGATATTTTGATTACCTGACTGAATTATTCATTGATGGTGTAAATACGATTCAGAAAACAAAAGATTCAATAAATATCTTGAAAGACAGTCTAACTAACCTGTGGTTCTCCGGTGCCTTCTTGTTCCTCTTTGATTCTCATCAGCTCCCATTTAATGATGATATCTGCTAAGTCCACAGCTAGTTTGCGATGTTCAAGGCTTGCCTGTAATATTTAGTGTAGAAACATGTATTGGCATCACTGTACTACAAAAACATGGATTGGCATCAGTCTACTAGCAATTAAAATATTGGGAATTTACATGCAACTTATTCCCCTTTGAGCGCTGAATTTGAATCTGCTCACAATGAAATGTATAAAACCTGCGGAGGCATCATTGCCAACCTATACCTAATTCCAGCCAAATATAATCATATAATATGACCTGAGCTGAATCACGACAAGATTACACCATAATATGCCTCCCCACAGATGTGAAGTTGAAGTAATTGGGAATTTACATGTAACTTATTCCCCTTTGAGCGCTGATGTTGAATCTGCTCACAATGAATAAAACCTGTGGAGGCATCATTGCCAATTTAGACCTAATTCCAGCCAAATATAATCATATAATGTGAGCTGAGCTGAATCACGACAAGATTACACCATAATATGCCTCCCCACAGATGTGAAATTGAAGTAATTGGGAATTTACATGCAACTTATTCCCCTTTGAGCGCTGATTTTGAATCTGCTCACAATTAAATGTATAAAACCTGTGGAGGCATCATTGCCAATCTAGACCTAATTCCAGCCAAATATAATCATATAATATGACCTGAGCTGAATCACGACAAGATTACACCATAATATGCCTCCCCACAGATGTGAAGTTGAAGTAATTGGGAATTTACATGCAACTTATTCCCCTTTGAGCGCTGATTTTGAATCTGCTCACAATTAAATGTATAAAACCTGTGGAGGCATCATTGCCAATCTAGATCTAATTCCAGCCAAATATAATCATATAATGTGAGCTGAGCTGAATCACGACAAGATTACACCATAATATGCCTCCCCACAGATGTGAAGTTGAAGTAATTGGGAATTTACATGCAACTTATTCCCCTTTGAGCGCTGATTTTGAATCTGCTCACAATTAAATGTACAAAACCTGTGGAGGCATCATTGCCAATCTAGACCTAATTCCAGCCAAAATATAATCATATATTGTGAGGTGAGCTGAGCTGAATCACGACAAGATTACACCATAATATGCCTCCCCACAGATGTGAAGTTGAAGTACTGGTTTTGCATACCCCAATGGTTGATGAGCTTAGAAAGGGCAAGCAGGGCTCTGCAACAGTATCTGTGGAGATAGTACTTTGGAACTAGGTCGGAAGAAAAGATCTCTACATAAACTTTAAGATAGATGACAGCCCATTTCAGAACTCAGCATAACTGAACACCAGTGCACTGGACTTGACAGTTATAACAATTCTAGAGGATTCAACGACCAATCAATTAATCATAAAATTGATGGAGAAAGTTAACTTCCACACTTGAATATTATAAATGCTTCAGCAACACAATGACAAAAGTGAACTACCAAAATATTTTATGAATGATTTTTTTTGGGGGGCATATCCTTTACAGGACATCGCTGTCAACATCAGCATCTTTCAGCTGATTGTTGATTTCTTGGCAAGATTACGCTTAGTAGTTTGCCATTGCTTTCTGAGCGGCCAGCTCACATACCCCGTAAATTACAGACGCAATTCGAACCACTGCTGATTCTCACCGTCATCACATTACTTACGAGAGTATACAAGATTACGGAGAAAAGTCGCTAACCTCTAGGCCATGGAAGCTGGCTTATGAATGATACCAATGTAAAAAGAAATATTTTATGAATGTTACCAATGTGAAAAACATTTTATGAATGATACTAATGTAAAAAATATGTTATGAATGATACTAATGTAAAAAATATGTTATGAATGACACCAATGTGAACTTACACTCAGGGAAAATCCAAGTCTCTGAAGGGAACTAACCATGTGCTGAAGCAGGCTGTGCCTGACAGGGTAATAGACTTTATAATGTCGCACAACGAGTTGTCTGAAATTACCACCAAGAAAACAATTAGAGCAATTACATTAAAATCATGTTTATTAAAACTACCATCAGATATTTTCCTAGGCTGCTAATATAATTGGTATGGGTGACCTTGGTTCTCCACAACTTCTGGTTACCACTGCTGTTTCAATGTCAGTTCTCCTAAGAGTTTATTTCCGAATAATTTGCTAGATATCAAAAGTAAGCAAAGGTCCATGTTCCCAGTGCAGACTCAGCTACATGGATGTGGACTAAAAAATATTTCCCATGTAAGTCAAGAATTTACATGGTGAAATAACTAGCTTCATTGCGTAAGGTCTCTTTCTTCCTAAACTCAGTATTCAGCATCAATTTTATCACTGTGTAGCTGGCCTTCAACCAGTGAACCTAGCCACTAATGTAAAGCAACCAGTAACTGAGCCATCTATGTCAAAGAAGATTACTATTTACATTATGAAAAAGTTAATCTGCTACATAAACTTGTAAATTTCAAATGTAAAAATTACCTCCATTGTTGATTTTACTTCTGTTTTATTATCTTTAGAACCAAGTGTAAAGTTACAGAATAAATGTAATTTGAAAGTTACCAAACTTTTACAAATATACCATGTAAAATTATCAGCACTGATGATTTTAAAACATAAAAAAAAAACAAATGTGAAGTTTCACAACTATAAATCTAAAAGAATGGCTGCATGATTTCATTCATTTCATACTATCCAGAAAAGGCATTTCATTTTTCACTATATAATCTTTCACAATTCTCTCAGAATAATAACTTGTATAAATAAAGTTATTTTAGTTTTATAGTTTAATTTTAGTTATTTTTTTTTTTATAAGTTCATTATATTATGAACAAACTCAGAAAGAAAAAAAAACTGATTTCCTGATGAAAAATCAACATCTCTGCATTTGGGACACACCCATTTGTGCTGTCTTCTCACAGCAGATGGTGGAGAGATGCTAACCATGTAGCATAATGATTATGAATGTGACTGTCATCCCTGCCTGTGATCACACACATGCTACAGCCATTAAGTGATGAAATAAAATATAAACAAGACAAAAATGAACACTTAACTTACAAAATGTGCACAAGCTGTCCGACACTGTGACCCTCCTCAACAATAATTTTCTTTGTCCAATGAGTCAGCATTCCCTGGAGAAGCAGTTGCAATCAATTGAAAATAGACAATAGGTCTACAGTAAAACAAACTTGAGTTTTAACTTAATTTCACTTAGCAGATGGCAAGCTTAATGTACACTTGCAGCTCTAAAAACTTGAACATCATGTAGAGATTATCGCAATCTCTTGTTAATACAGATATGATCAAGATGAATTTCTGTATTGTGATCTGGAGAAACCCATGCAGCTTTGTGTATTTTATGCGGAAAAACACTTCCACATTTGACAATTCACTGCAAAAATAACTCGTGAATAATTCATTACCTCAAGTCTATTTTTCCCCAATGATCTCTTTCATAACCTGTGTTTTCCAATTCTGTCTTGATATTCAGACTGTCCACCAAACTTATGAGATGATCTTTCTTTGGTTATTTTGAAGTTTCATGTAAAATTCCCACTTCTGATTCATCCTTCTTTGTTGGTGCATTAACACTGGATCACCTTCACGTTTACCTTCTGTGTTGTGTTTCTAAATGTTGCTGTTATTTTAGAACTCACTGCTTTCCTCCTTAGGTAGAACATGGAAGCATGGATTTTAGTTACCAACATTGTTTCAGGTTTTGATTGTTGATAGCAGTGCGATTCTTAATTACTAAGTAAAAAAAAAATGATTGCTAAAACGGACCAATGATACTGACAACAGTACTGTTACATCAGCATTTAGTTTCATGTCAGCTGGCATAGGCGTTCATATCCCTCCACATATCTTTTGGATCAACTCTGCTGTTATTCCTCCATGCCACCGTCTCAATCCATCCAGCATCATCTCTCTAGGTCGGCCTCTGTCTCTCTTCCCCTCGATCTTTCCAGTCGTCACGATGTTCTCCAATGCTTCTCTTCTGATTACATCACCAAAGAAAGCTGTTTATCTCTTTCTTATTGTTGTATCAATGTTCTAGTTTAATTAGCCTCTTTCAGGCAATCGTCGTTAGTTACTCTGGCAGTCCAAGTCAGAACATTCTTCTTAGGAACCACATCTCTGTTGCTTCCAAGTTCTTCCTAATGTGTTCATTTACATTCCAAGATTCACATCCACACAGCAAAACAGGTTCTATATAGCACTGTAGCAGCCTCATTCTTACATTCAAAGATAGTGACTTATAGCATAAGATACTTTTCATTTTCTGAAATGCAGCTTTTGCCTGCCCTATTCTGCTCTTAATCTTTGTTGTGCACCTTCCGTCTGATGTTATAAATGCCCCTAGGTATTTACAATTTAGTTAAGAAATTGTCCCTTCTATTTCCATTTCACTGTAACATTTTTATTTGATATCACTATTGTTACTGTTTTCTTGATATTCAAGGAGAGTCCTTTCTTTGCACTCTCCATAACTACAAGGTCCAACAATTCTTGTAGATCTTTAGCATTATTACATGAATAAGTAAAAGTGGGTAAATAAAGGACCCATTTAACACTTTAAGGCGTACTGGGCATATGGCACTAGACCCATATTCTTGAATAAGAGAAAAGAATAACCCATACATGATAATTTGCACAAATTGCAGTTGACTTCAGACATACGTCTTCAATACTAGAGCTCGAAATATCAAAAGCATTAATTCACAAATTAGACAAAGACCAGAAAAAAAATTATACATTATACTTAATGAACAAAAAGCATTTTAGCTTCATGTCTGTGATAAAATGAAATGATGATGATAACGGTACAAATCAATCAAACATTTTAGAAATATAAGCATTACTAACTAGCTAAAACTTGTCAAAAAGCAAGGCATCAACTTTATCATGCAAATACATTGGGGTCACCATAAAAGCAAAACTACTGCTTGCGGTTGCATGAAAAAACAATGAATATGGCGCACTGATAACAATTAAGCAAAATAGACAGAGCAAATTAAGATAGTATTGATTAAAAGAAGTCAGCGGTCAGTTATACTTGTTCAACCCCATTGTATTACCAGGCTGCATGTCAGACTGGTGGTTATGTTTTTAAACATTTGCAAATCTAGCTGTCTGTTATTACTTATCTAATATTTGAACATAAAAACCATGTATTACATTTCCATCCTCCATGCGACTTGGCATTGCAGGGGTCAGGTACTCCAAGGACTGTCTGACAACTGTTTTAGCCTCATGGGCATGTGCCTTCAGTAGACTGTGGAACACCTGTTTTCAAACAACAAATATGCTAATGTTAAGTCATCTCAAATCAGTAATCTAGTCCGACTCCTTTGTTAACCTGAACGACTTCGTAAAAAAAAAATTGGCTAAGGAAGCCTGATTCCATGCAATGAGGCCTGTTATGGGATATGTTGCCGGGCTAATATTGTTTATACCAAATGCAATCAATCAGTGATGTAGTCAGCATCATGCCAGCCACATCAACAAGAAGTTTCCTGATGCTCATATTATGAAACTGGGTAAACTCCAGAAACCATTCTAAACTGACAAATCAGCATGTCATGTATAGGCTCAACATATCTGGATGCAATGCTCCATGTAACATTCTATTGGTGCCTAATTAACTTCCATAAAATTAAAATTAAATTAACATTCCTTTTTTTTTAAACATACCAATTGCGTGTTTCAGAATCTCATGTGAGATTTTATGTTAGAGTAACATTTTTATGAAACATTTCTTAAGTAACCTGAATGACAGATACTAGTCGGAACATTTCAAAGAATAGCACGCAGAGCTAATGCCCATTTTAGTTTTCATTCTGAAACTTAATAAATAATATACAATAAAAGACATGTAAAGCACTACATGTATAAACCACGACAAGACAAAGTCACATCAAGATTTTTCCTGATTCTCCCACATAACGTAAAAGACCAACCTGCAAAACAATTCTTTTATGTATGGCAAACTTGGCAATAATGTGTGCCAGCAGCAGGTGCCCATGGTATTTGGTGGCTGGGTCCACGCAGTTCTTGGAAACCAGGCAAGGCCAGGCAAACGTCATTAACCGACGCAGCTTG
Organism: Cepaea hortensis; assembly: GCA_963921405.1. Taxonomy (NCBI): domain Eukaryota; kingdom Metazoa; phylum Mollusca; class Gastropoda; order Stylommatophora; family Helicidae; genus Cepaea; species Cepaea hortensis. Next base: position 47,629,005 of record OY992878.1, on the reverse strand, counting down.
TTACCTTGTTTTCTGAAATCACAGAATTTACTGCATTGCTATCATGCTGAAAACATTCTATTCTGTATGTTAAGACTTATGAAAGTAGATAGAAAAAATGCTAATAAAATTCTGGAGAAAGACTAACGTAAAGTATGTTTACCACCAGAAACAAGTGATAGAAATTAGAATAAAAAACCTAGAACAGGCTCCGGCAACCTATGGCAAGCATACCAAGCGTGGCATGAGGAACAATTATCAGTGGCAAATAGAGTGAATTGAAATACAGTAATATAAAAATATAAACATATATTTAAAAATTTTAATTTTTTTAAATATAAAAATAACAATATAATATATAATATAAATAATATACAGTAATATAAAAAATTTTAATTTTGATTAAATTAAGAAATATAATTCTTTTAAAGCTATTCCTGTTTTCATATCCCTTCAAAACCCCCAGGAACGTTACCCCGGTCAACAAATGCCCGCAGAAGTCGGATGTGTCGGCCTAACGGCACAAGAACGCAGCTCTGCTGTAAACAGGCACAACGCAATTACGTCCGAGAAAAAAACTCCGGATGAACGCATAAGAAGAAGAAGATATCCTTTCAAAACGAAAACTAGTAGACATTAGAAGAAAGAATGTATTTCTGATACAGAAAGAACATGGAGCAACAATAACTGACCATGACTAAGTTATATTACTGTGCCATCCTTCCCCTCTCTCTCTCTCGACCACCCTAACTACCAACTATGTAGTTCTCGACTGTATTAATTCTTGCCAGTGTTCTGCCACCACAACCATAGTAAAAACATCAGTGGCAATTTGGTGACATTAAATTGTTTTATTTTGCAAGCTATTGGTATGTGGCAATTTTATAAAAACATTTCAGAATAATATGTTCAGAGCTGACATTTTGGAAAAAATAATATTTGTATTTGCTTCTATTTATTTTAAAGTATTATATAATCTACAAAGAATAGAATATTTATTAAATGTAATGGAAACATGTTAAAACAAGACCAAGATCAAAATAATTTGTTTGGTAGCTGTTTTGTATAAAAATATGGAGGTCTTAGATTGGCACGCAGAGTGACTTTGCAACACACATTTGGAACGTCTCTACAAAAAGATTGCTGGCTCCTGACGTAGAGGCAAAGAAACATATATGAAAACTGACATATCTATCACATGAAAACTGACATACCTAAACATCACATGAAAATGACATACCTATCTATGACAAGAAAACCGATATATCTATATATCACAAGAAAACTGACATACCTATCTATCACATGAAAACTGACATACCTATCTATCACATGAAAAACGATATATCTATATATCACATGAAAACTGACATACCTATGTAATCACATGAAAACTGACATACCTATAAAATCACATGAAAACTGACATACCTATCTATCACATGAAAACTGACATACCTATCTATCACAAGAAAACTGACATACCTATCTATCACAAGAAAACTGACATACCTATCTATCACATGAAAACTGACATACCTATCTATCACAAGAAAACTGACATACCTATCTATCACATGAAAACTGACATACCTATCTATCACAAGAAAACTGACACATCTATATATCACAAGAAAATTGACATACCTATCTATCACAAGAAAACTGACATACCTATCTATCACAAGAAAACTGACATACCTATCTATCACAAGAAAACTGACATACCTATCTATCACAAGAAAACTGACATACCTATCTATCACAAGAAAACTATCTATCACAAGAAAACTGACATACTTATATATCACAAGAAAACTGACATACCTACCTATCACAAGAAAACTGACATACTTATATATCACAAGAAAACTGACATACCTATCTATCACAAGAAAACTGACATACCTATCTATCACAAGAAAACTGACATACCTATCTATCACAAGAAAACTGACATACCTATCTATCACAAGAAAACTGACATACTTATATATCACAAGAAAACTGACATACTTATATATCACAAGAAAACTGACATACTTATATATCACAAGAAAACTGACATACCTATCTATCACAAGAAAACTGACATACTTATATATCACAAGAAAACTGACATACCTATCTATCACAAGAAAACTGACATACTTATATATCACAAGAAAACTGACATACTTATATATCACAAGAAAACTGACATACCTATCTATCACAAGAAAACTGACATACATATCTATCACATGAAAACTGACATCTATATATCACATGAAAACTGACATACCTATCTATCACATGAAAACTGATATATTTATATATCACATGAAAATGACATACCTATCTATCACAAGAAAACATATATTTATATATCACATGAAAACTGACATACCTATCTATCCCAAGAAAACATATATTTATATATCACATGAAAACTGACATACCTATCTATCACAAGAAAACTGACATTATATATCACATGAAAACTGACATACCTATCTATCACATGACAATGACATACTTATATATCACAAGATATTATGGGAGGAGGGGAAAGATGACAGAAAAGACAGAAATAATGTTCTCTACTGTGTAAATAGCGATTCCCTTCGATGTTTGATTAAACTAAATGGGTAAGTGTTAATGTAGCAAGTGAGATGGCTTCAGTGAACACAACACAACTAGCTGCCATGTATTTCCTGTATGCATACATGCTTACTTGTTTGCTGCATCATGAATGTGCGAGGATGCTTGCTCCACTAGGAGTGAGGAAAACTGAAGCAGCAGGATGCGAACTGCATCTGAGGTTCCGAACGGGTTCTCCGGGTCAATGACACGATTGATAAACACACTGATGACATTATCGTCACTGTCCTGGTCAGGTGCTGGAGGACCCCCAATGAGCCTGTCCCCTTCTCCTTTCTCAAATGAGTGGTAGAAGCAGGGAATCAGTATGTACTGCAGGATCTGAAACAAACAAAATCATTTCAGTGTCCATACTTACAACTAAAACCTTTGATAAACAATGCATTAAATGGAAGCTTAATGTAACACTTTCAGTGCCAAGATTGACAGTTCTGTGTCCACACAACTAAAACCTCTAATAGAAACATGTGTCTCATGTCTGGTACCGCTGTTGGGGTGTGTATTGGGTGGCCATTGGACAATCACAAAGAAGGGCGTCAGACAAGGTTGTGTAATGTTTCCTGATTTGTTCTCTTTGTACAGTGAACATATGAGATATACAGAAAATATGTCAGGAATCCTGGTTGGTGGACATCATATAAATAACTTACGTTATGCTGATGACACAGTATTGATAGCTAAAAGTTGGAAGGAACTAATGGAAATGTTAGATACAGTGATTGTAGAAAGTGAAAAAACGGGCCTTAGCTTGAATAGTAGAATGACAAAAGTCATGGTGATATCAAAGAAACAGATTGTGCCTAAATGTGCAATTAAAGTAAATGACATTTTGGGGCAAGTGAAGAAATTCAGATGTCTAGGCACATGGATAACATCAGATGGAAGATGCATCACAGAGATAAAGAACAGAGTAGGACAAGCAAAAACTGCATTCTATCAAATGAACATTTTGTGCAATAAGTCCTTGAACATTAGAAAAAGAGTTCTTGCATGTTACATAGAACCAATTTTAACAGCGAAAAAATCCCTGGAAGTCTTGACGATGTGGTTTTATAGAAATATGCTGAAAATTAATTGGACAGGTAAAATGTGCAGTCAGGACATTTTGAGGGAAGTTGAGTGGCAAAGACAACTTATCACAAACATCTGAAAGAAGCAGTATTATTTTTTAGCCACATTATTATTATTTTTTGCGCTCGCTTGCTTTGAACTCAAGCATAGTACATACACATTACTTCCAGTAGTGCTAGACTGAATTTTGCGTGTGGATTAGCTTTCCCTATTAACAGTGTCCCTCACCATCAGGCAAAGCCACTCCGACTTCAGAAGTACTTGTAATTAATGTCCCCAAGTCAAGGACGACGGGTCAACATTTTAGTCCAACTGTCCGGTGTAGAGGTTGAACTCCCCAACCTCGGCATCGGCACATCGGATGTTTAAGAACACGCGTTCCCATCCATTCGGCCATGCTGACCTGCAGCCACATTATGAGAACACAAAAACTGAAGCATGCTGTGACACCCGGAATGATTTGTGGAAAGAGATAGAGGAAGACAGAATGAGACAATTCATGATAGTCTTGTGTCATGGCACGGAAGGGAGTCAACACAAGAATTGACCCATGCCGTCGGAGATCGCAATTTGTAGAGTGACATGATAACAAAACACTGGATGATGATGATTAGACCATCGCATATTCTAAGCCATGAAATATATGCTGGGGTGGCCAGTCCTCTTCACTATCATCTTTACTGCCCAGAATTTTTCTCAGATTCTGATAACCACCTGGTACCCATTTTAGACTGGTCTGGTAGGTCACCCCGATGCAGGTGAACTCATTAACACCAATTGATGTGGTTGTGAGAAAAATTCACAGGAATTAATTGGCACACATAGCGACACTCAGGTTGTCCAAATTACTGTAAATTGAAGCACACTTGTTTCTTCATTAAGGCATTGCCATTTTATGGAGAAGACATTTGAATCCTTGAGAGCCTAGGCTTTCAGTTATTATATTGTCTAGTATTTTCTATGAACTACACTTTCCTTAACTCACCGTGAGCATTGTTGAATGCCTGTGAATTGATCTCTCATGCTATTTGAATGGCTTCCCCAGCAAATGTTCTAGTGAAAACATCAATTGCTAAGGAAACCTGGCAAATAGCATGAGAAATAAATTTACAGGCATTCAACAGTACTCATAGTGGGCAAAGGAAAAAGGTATAGTTCATAGAAAATACTAGACAATATAACAACTGAAAGCCATAGGCACTCAAGGATTCGGAACCTCCCTTCTCTAAATGATGTTCTAGGTCATCGCCTGAGCTATGAAGTGCATGCTCTGTGCTCGATGTTATCTTCAACAGCCAGCAAAGAGAGTGAAGCAGCACCTTTAGTACGGGTCTCAGCTGTTGCAGATGAAGGAGCACATATGGTAATGGCCCGAGTGCTGTGATCTCAGTTCTTGACTCAACTCAATTGATGATCTAGTGTAATACTGTTATTTCCCTGACATTATTTAACATCTTCTGACCTAGAGTATTATTAATTTAAAATAATTGGTTGGAAAGAGTTCATAACAGCACTGTGGACAGCAGCAATCACAAAGACGTATCCCTGCTGTTATATTTGGTGCACAGACCACTAACCTTTGCTTTCAGCTCCTGAGGCCAAGTCTGATCATGAAAGACTGAAACAAACTTGAAAAACGCCTTCCTTTTCCATTCTGTTGTGTAGGTCTTTTGGGTTTTGGAAAACAAAAAAATAGAAAGAATTTTAATCACAATCCATTATCATAAGTTGGAAACATTTTAATGAACTTGTGACATGTAGTTAGTGTATGAACTTGTGACATGCCCACCTCCCCCCCCCCCCTTTTTTTTTTCAAGTTCTAAGCACTCACAACAAACTAAATCCTAAGAAGGTTATCACATATGTTCCCAAAGTAATAAAACTGCACCAAAATAAAAAAGGATAACACTGATGCTCCGCAAACCATGTAAGTAGAATGAAATAGCATTTATTACTGGCAACAAATTAGATGAAGATTTGAAAAGAATAAACTTTATGGAAATATCTACGATTGTTTACACTTTACCTAACACAAAAAATAAATCCAGTGTGAATGAAAAGTTTTCAAAACACCCATGAAAATAATCTAGAGTCTAGATACGGTTAAAAAAGTAAGAAATCAGAAGTGGAATATTGAGATTAAGAAGCCTCACAAATGAAAAAAATAAAACTTGTTAAAACATGGTAGACATTTTTTAAAAATTCTAAATTATGACATTTGATTATTGATTAGCCAGAAGAAATGACATCTGCATGGTCAAAAAAGTTAAAGATTGGTGCAAATATGGAGAAAAGATCTATGCAGAAACGACACAAAAGGCTTTTCAGTATTAAATCTAGGTCAGAGGAGGTGGGAGGGGGGGGGGGAGAGAAAGAGAGATCTACAACCCTTCTACAAAAACAGAAATATAGCATCGATACTCTGTAAAAGACAACGATGATATAGAAAAAGGGCAACTATTAGAGCATTATATCAAAAGTGTTGTGTGGTTGGACTGATGGGCTCTCATTCGAAACAACAGGTGTATGTTAGGCTTTTGCTATCTCACCTCTACTTTTCAATGTATACAAGGGCAAAACAATAAAATAAGCACAACATGTAGCGCAGTGGTTCTCAACCTTTTTTGGCCCATGCCCCCCCTTTACCATATGTTCAGAATGTCATTCTCCCCCTTTCGAATTTCCTCCCTGTAAATCCCTCCCCTCACCCTTACACAGTATACATAAAAATGGAAGCTAAATTTAATAACACATACTAGAACAAGTCTAAACATCTACACAAAACGTGATCTTCGGGTCTACTTAGGTTATAAAACGAATATCATTAGGGCGAGAAGTACAGAACCGTAAAATTTAGAGGGAAAAACAATATCAAGTAACTGGTTCTGTATTAATGCAATCTTGAAATAATCTTATCCCCCCCCCCCCCCTGGAAACCATAAAATGGGGGGGGGGGAAATTCCCCACCGGTTGAGAACCACTGATGTAGAGGAAGATCTCACAGACAACAAACTAGCTTACAACACAGTATAAAGCCAACTAATGAGCTAGATTTTGCAGATGATCAGAATGTGAAGAACAATTGCAAAACCATGTCCTTTCAACATTTTTTTTTAACATGTCAAAATGCAACATGAAACACAGCAAGTCATCAGACCCATTAAATGTACCCCCCTCCCTAAAGATATATTAAAACAAATGAATACTCAAGAGTTCAAATACCTAGGCAGTATTTTATTCTAAAAAGAAGATGGACGATTCGACAGAGATAGAAACAATACGCCAAAAAGACAAATGCAGTAAGTTATCCATTGCCTTTAAACATCCAAAGATAACGATGAAAGCCAAGCGACCAATGATAAACAATATTTTTCTTCCAACACTTTACTATCAGATTCAGATTTAGTCATTAACATCCCTCCTGAGAAAAATAACACATGTGAGAGGAAGTGCTTGAAAAGGACTACTGGGGACTCCAGAAAAGACAATATGTGAAAAGAAGACAGAAATATGATAGGTGAAACATCATGCCTCAATTTTATCAAGACAATAAATAAAGCAGTTTGCATATCTTATGAGAATTAAACATGTCACACTACTGATAAAAGAATACAACCAAAAAGATCTTGATACAGCCAGAAGAAGACTGACAAAGTGACAGGTAGACAATATGAACAGCAGTGTAAACAAATATGGATACAACACAACCAAGGCAACTCACCTGACCTTGGAGTGCAAGCTTAGACTCCCCACACCACTACGCTTTTTAATGGTAAGTGTGAATTAGCAAAAGAGACACCCAGTGGGGATAGACAATAGACTAGCAACTCATAGAAGACAGATGGGACAAGATGAAAGAAGAGATAATAAAACTGAAATACTGAAGTACACACATTTATTCAGCAATTTAAATACTGAAGTACACACATTTATTCAGCAATTTAAATACTGAAGTACACACATTTATTCAGCAATTTAAATACTGAAGTACAAGCACTTAATCAGCAAGAATGGTGTCATTTGTAGCCAACCAATCTAAATCCAATGCATCTACAGTTTTTCTTTCCCATTGCAACATACGCCTGTGAGACCCGGACACTTACTAAACAAGCTGAACAATGCATAAATGCCTTTGAATACAAATGTTATAGATGAGTTCTAAGAATATCTTGGATAAAGAAAAGAACAGATTCATCAATACTTCAAGAGCTGAATACTGAAAAAGGTTGGCTATTAAAGACAATAAAGCAAAGAAAATTGAAATATTAGTCACTTGAAATGTCACGAAAGTTTGGAGAGAACAATAATGGAGGGGTATATGCCTAGAAAGAGAGGAAGGCCAATGAGAAGATGGGTGCAGGATGTGGCGGATGATCTCCAGATGGATTATCGAACACGGAACATCTTGCTTATGCTCGAGAGGTTTTCCGGAAGGTTGTTAAGGGAGCGAGGGTCTGCAAAGGACATGCTACCGAATGAATGAATGAATCAGTGTGTCCTCTGATACCCTGCCCTTTTCTCTTGACAAGGAACCTTTGATAAACAAACAGAAGATGGTTGTGCTCTATTACCACAACAATTTATCAAAGATGTAACTTATAAATCTGGACATCTGAAAATGCAAACAAGATGCTGAAAACTGACACCAGTATCAAACCTTAGCAACAGTCTCATCCAGAAAGTCTTTGACAAACTGAAACTGTGGTATGAATCTATTGATGAAGCATCTCAGGATTTGAAATAAGAGCTCTGTGTCATCTGTATGATGTCTGGAATACAAAAAATTAGTTTCACATTATTAGACAACATATAAGATAAATGTTACAATACTTAGTACTTAATTTAAGAATCTGTATCACTGAATTCAGGATATTCCCGTACATTCTTCCCCCCTCATGGCTGTGTATGGAATAATTCATGAATATATGGCTGTATATGGACTAACTGATGAATATATGGCTGAATATGGACTAACTGATGAATGTATGGCTTATATGGACTTACTGCTGTATACAGACTAACTGGTGAACATGTGGCTGTAGAAAAACTAAATGATGAGCGTATGGCTGTATATGATTAACTGTGTATGGACTAACTATTGAACATATGGCGGTATAAGAACTAACTGATGAACATATGGCAGTGTAAGAACTAAGTGATAAACATATGGCAGTGTAAGAACTAAGTGATAAACATGGCGGTATAAGAACTGATATACATATGTTGGTATAAGAACTATTTGGTGAGCTTATGGTAGTATAAGAACTAACTGATGAGCATATGGTAGTATAACAACTGATGAACATATGGTGGTATAAAAAATAACTGATGAGCATATGGTGGTATAAGAACTAACTGATGAGCATATGGTGGTATAAAAACTGATGAACATATGGTGGTATAAGAAATAACTGATGAGCATATGGTGGTACAAGAACTGATGAGCATATGGTGGTACAAGAACTAACTGATGAACATATGGTGGTACAAGAACTAACTGATTTACATATGGTGGTATAAGAAATAACTGATGAGCCTATGGTAGTATAAGAACTAACTGATGAACTATGGTGGTACAAGAACTAACTGATGAACATATGGTGTTATAAGAACTAACTGATGAACATATGGTGTTATAAGAACTAACTGATGAATGTGTGGCTGGAGAAAAACTAACTGATATGGCCACATAAGAAGGAAAAAAAACATTGAAAAACTATTGAACGTATGGTGGTATAAGAACTAACTGATGAACATATGGTGGTACATGAATTAACTGATGAATATATGGTGGTATAAGAAATAACTGATGAGCATATGGTATTATAAGAACTAACTGATGAACTATGGTGGTAAAAGAACTGATGAACATATGGTGGTACAAGAACTAACTGATGAACATATGGTGGCATAAAAAAATAACTGATGAACATATGGTGGTACAAGAACTAACTGATGAACATATGGTGGCATAAAAAAATAACTGATGAACATATGACAGTGTAAGAACTAACTGATGAACATATGGCAGTGTAAGAATTAACTGATGAACATGTGATATAAGAACTAACTGATAAGCATATGGCAGTGTAAGACCTGATGAACAGATGGTGATGTCAGAAGTGAATGATGAACATATGGCAGTAAAAGGACTAACTGACAAAGATATATAGCTGTACAAGAACTGATAAAAATATATATTAAAGATAACTGATGACCATAAACATAACTGGATGTATATAAGTTTTGATTAACACACTGCTGTATACGGACTAACTGATGAACATATGTGGCCGTATATTGACTGATTAATATATGACTGTATTTAGAGTAACTGTTGAACTATACTAAGCTGTTGGGAATAAAATAGGCTAATTAAATCACGCAGCAGGGTCTTTGCAGAATGTCGCCCTCATCATATCACACTAATTAGATTTCTCAATTCTTTGGCAGTTCTCTTGCCTCATGCATTTTCCTGCCCCAGCTGTCTTCAATGTCCTGTTGTTATTTTTGTACTGGTCAACTCATCTCTTCTTTCAAATCACTGATGTTTCACATGACCACAGTATTTCAGTTTCTGAAACACGATGATGGTCTTGAGCCAGTTTTCTTCAATGTTCAGATCTTGTAAAATGTCAGTTTTTCTTCATCTTGGTCTATAGTATTCTAAGATTTAACTAACATTTTAAGTTTAATTTTCTTCTATAGCTAATTACACTGAAAGATAAGATCTGATACAAGGGTTGAAATACAACATTTAGTGGTCTTGAAAGGTATGTCACAAGTATAGACTGATATCATCTAGCTCAGTTTGAAATGTGAATTATCAATACAAGAGAACAACATACTTGAAATAGTTGATCAAACACTTCAACAGAAGTGCTGGTTCTTTCCAGTACACATAGTCCAACTCATCCTGAAAACATGACAAAATGTACATTAGAACAGGCTTCACTCAAAAATTTACTTCGTGATATTCAAGAAACCCCCCCACAACATGACCCTGAAATTACACTGATAATTCAATATTCTTTCAATGAATAAAATTTACACATATTATAGTGATGGGGATCTAGAGGCCATGGAAATGTGATTCCTGAGATGAATATCATGGTCAGAAAAGTAAACTTAAAATTACCCCAAAATTACACTGATAATTCAATATTCTTTCAATGAATAAAATTTATCCATAATATAGTGATGGGGACCTAGAGGCCATGGAAATGCGATTTCTGAGAAGAATATCACGGACAGAGAAGTAAACAAGAACTGAGGTATTGACAGCTGCAGATTTTACTAGATCATCAAAACCTTAATAAAAAATTAACATTTATGAGGAATATCTTTAGAAAATAAAAATTTAAAAAAAGGTCAAAAGAGATGTAGCTTTTGTTACAAATACCTTGGACTGCCAGAGCAACTAATAAAGTGCCTGGAAAATACACATTATATACACATGTAATAAAGAGACAATGTTATTTGCTTATGTAATTAGAAGGGAAGCATTTGAAAACATTGTGACAATGAAAGATCAGATCAGCAGAAGAGGCAGGAGCGGACCGAGAGAAATTATTTTGGGCTGACTGAGATGTGGCATGGAGGAATATCATCCACTGATTTGATCCAGAATGCCAAGGATTGGGATCTGTATGAATGCCTACACCAGATGGCAGAGCACATGATGATATTAGAAGAGACTGAAAATCCTTGAATGGAAAATATTAGGCAAGAGGCAGAGGAAGGCAAAGATATATGTTGAAAGCTTAAACAGTAAAATAATGTAAACATCAACCTAATATATATAACGGGAGTAAAGAGTCACGACCGCCGGTGTCTGCACTGGAATAGGCATCCGAAGAATGCTTTAATTTTATGATTCATGGTCAGTTTTATATCAATTACAATGTTAAGTACAAATAATATGTCAAATATTTATTATAAATGAAACCTTAAGAGTATACTACAAGTTAAACATTGTACATGCATTACCACTGCTTTGTGCCTCTCCAAGAAACTGTCAGATACCCATATGGACAACAGGAACGGTCTCTGCGAATACGTAAATAAACAATTATTGAATTAGCCATGTTTCTTGAACCATAAATTTTGTGTTTTTGTTTGTTGCATATCCCTTACAGGATGTTGCAGTCAACACCAGCATTTTTCAGCTGGTGTTGATCTACTAGGCAAGTTTTACATTCAGTAGTTTGTCATTGCTTTCTGAAGGACCGGCTCACATACCCCCATAAGTTACCAGCGCGTCGTGAACCGCTGCTGATTCTCACAGCTGCCGCTTTCCCCACGTGGATATACGGGATTACGAACAATGTCGTTAACCCCTTGGCCAGGGAGACTGGAGAAGTATTAATACCAACAGGCAAAAGCAATAATTATCCTGGCCAAGTCAATGGTGCCACGAGAAGTAAAACAATTACAATGAACCAGGTGCATGTATGCCTTCCTGGGATAGGTGGCTGTCGAGCTGGCATATATTAACAACACATTTGTGGGGCAAGAGTAATCATCAGCCAACAATATATATGGCACAGAGGGTTTGGATGAACAACAAGTGAAAGACACCTGGAAGTCATAACCTGGGTGGGGTGGACTCACCCCCTAGAGTGACGTAGCAGTCAACTCCAGAATTTTTTGGCTGTTTGTGATTCCTGGGCAAGCTTACATACAGTAGTTTGCCATCGCTTTCTGAACGACCAGCACTAATACCATTATACGGGAACCAGCGCAAGGCAGTCTGCTTCCAAATCGCCTGCAGCTGTGTTTTGAATATGGTATGCGGGATTACGAATTACATTTGTAATCCCTTCGCTACACACTAGTGTAAAGATAATAAATAGGTCAAACATTCATGGAAAAGGGACTTCTGATAATCAGAAACCTCATACTGTGCTTGCTCCATGAAGTTTATTGTAAACACGTATGAAGTATTATGGTATACCTTAAGGTATGTGCCCCAAAATGTACTATTTAACCCTACCAGATTGCTGTACCAATTTTTCGGTAATTTCCTAATCTGCCGCTATACTGCTGTACCTAATTTTCGGTATTTTGCCTAGCACGTGAAAAAAATGCGTCACAAACTAAAAGTAACCAACCAATCGTGGTCAAACCTCATGGTTAGCCACTGCAAATGTCTGTCCCCATAGGTTTTAATTGACTTTGTGTGGTTAACGCGAAAAAATTCTGAAAATTCACAATGAAACGAGCAGCTGATGAACCAAGTACTTAACAAGAAAGCGAAGTAAGTCTAAGCTTTTCACAGTCCAACAGGTGATCGATACTTTGGTTTATTCAGACTCTGATTAGTCAGAATTTTATCAAGAATACGTTTCCAGTTCAAGTGACACAGACAGTGAGAGCTTGAGTGCTGAGGAGAATCTTGAACCTTATAGATCTAGAGCTACAAGGATAGTAAGAGAAGGTGAAGAGCAACATCTGGTGCCCACTTTGTAAGGAGTACCTCTGTGTGAAACAAGGCTCATCCTGCTGGGTGGATTGGCACACAAAGGTGGAATATTGGCGCTAGATGAAAGGTAGACCTATTTTCTACAATATCTCCAAGTTACATCTTATTCTAACCACTTGTTTGCATGTAACTAACATTTTTCTATATCATGTTGATTTTTTCTATTTAATGCTCAGGAGCCCAGGTAATAAGGACAGTTAGGTTCAGGGCCTCAGGTCTGGTAGGGTTAAGAATATCAAGGTGAATGGTCATAGACTAAGTGTTGTGGACAAATTCACCTATCTTCGCAGCATTGTGTCACAAGCTGCCACAACTGATGATGAAGTGAATGTAAGAATCTCCAAGGCCAGCACAGCCTTTGGCAAACTGTTCAAGAATGTATGGGTCAGAAATGGAATAAGTCTGCAAACAAAGCTGAAAGTCTACAAAGCAGTTGTATTATCCACACTGCTATATGCTTGTGAAACCTGGACTGTTTATCAGCGACATGCTAGGAAATTAACCACTTCCACACAGTCTGCCTTAGGAAGCTATTGAAGATTAAATGGCAAGATAAAATCCCAGACACAAGTTCTAGAAAGAGCATCCATGCCCAGAATCCACACTCTACTAATGAAATCAGATTCACTGGGCTGGTCACTTAACTCGCATGCCAGATCACAGGTTCCCTAAACAAATTTGTTACGGTAAGCTGTGTTGTGGTAAATGTTCCCAAGACAGCCAGAGGAAACACTTTAAAGACACTGAAAATCTCACTGAAAGCTTTTGGAATTCATCTCGACACTTGGGAGACTGCTGCCAAAGACCAAAATTTGTGGCGTACATCATTACACAAAGGGCAGTCACTTGTGAAGCAACCAGGACTAAGAGCTGTCTGTCTGTCTGTCTGTCTATCTGTCTGTGTGTGTGTGAGAGAGAGAGAGAGAGAGAGAGAGAGAGAGAGAGAGAGAGAGAGAGAGAGAGAGAGAGAGAGAGAGAGAGAGAGAGAGAGAGAGAGAGAGAGAGAGAGAGATGCACAAACAGCAGGTTGCCAGTGTACTGGTAAAGTATGATACAGAGTGTTGGAAACGAACTGCAGCCAACATTTGATGTAGAGATGACACAAGATTGACAAATTTAACACAAAACATAGCCAATGGCAAAGATTTGTTCTAACTCCCAATCAAAAACATACTGCTTCAGTCAGTACTGGAAAACCAATTCCTGCACACTCTTACCATCTGAGTCTGTAGTGGCAGCCATGTGTCATCATACCTCACCAAGAGAGCAATGAGGCGAATGGCACGATACTGGAGTTCTGCTCTCACCGGGGCTGGACTTGCTATTGGACTAGATGGTGTCACCTGACAAGAACAAGAATATAACCAGTCTGCATGACAAAATCATGAACATCATCATCATCTTCATTCAGCAAGTCCTTGAAAAACACTTTAATGATGGCCAGCTGGAAGAACTCAATATTTTTCCAGTTTCTCTGAATCCCATATTTACATGTCCAGAGTAACAGAGTGTCCACCGTCACATTAGTATACCCGTGCCTCTTCTTCCAGAAGCTATGCCTTCCGTCTTCCCAATCATTTTCTTCTTCGTGATCCACGGTATTCCTAGTTTTTTTTTTTTGGGGGGGGGGGGGGGGGAAATTAAGTTTACAAGCCTCAATTTTATTCTTCAGTGATTATGAGATGTTCCACGATTCACAATTTCACAAAATGTTTCTTTTTACTTCTAAATGCTATTCAACATCTGTGTTTTCATGGCTTTTTTCGAAGTCTCCATTGTTGACAATTACAGTGCGAAGATATTCAAAGTTTGTGACCTTTTCAATCTGTTCATGCAGCAAAATATGTGCATACAAAAATTTAGGTAAAGACAACTAAATGTACATACTTTATACATACATGTGTTAACTGTGAGACATATAAAACGTACATTGCAGCAGCTATGTGACAATATGATAGCAATGTTAGATGAGCCAGTGTCCAACACTATCAACATTAATTTTCATCACTTTACACTGACTTCCTACAATGGACCCAAACTATAACAAGGGCCAAGCAACTAACATAATTATGATACTATTAAAATGGAAATATTTGATACAACTTACATCCATTCACAATTTCTCATCACACATTATATGTCAGTTACAAATAATTCTCAATGGATGAATTCAACAATCATTGTTGTGCCACCTCCACAGTGGAGGTCACCTGTTGTTGAGTATAAACACTCGCTGCACTATGTCTTACTGGTGCAATCATATAAGTTTCTTCCAGTCCATTCTTTGATGTTGTTTTTTATATTTATGCTGAAGCAATTTTCTTTACTTAGTTTTGTAATTGGTTAATTAATTAATGATAATTCTGATGTGTTTCAGCCATAAAATCTATCATCCGCATATCTTGTATGTTGATTGAATGATTTCTTTCCAATACTAGATTCCTGGTCTTCTTTCTATCTGTGTATATATTTTCTGTACAAACACTGTACATACACTTGTCTCATACTCATATCTGATCATACTTTTGCTTTTTGTTAATAGTTTAAATTAAGTACTGTTAATGAATGAGTTTAAATATGAATTTCAAAAAGCAGGTATCTTAATACTTAAGACTTGTACCTGAAGCTGACCAGATAGCATGTTAGTTAGCCTCACAGGGTTGGCTCTCAAGGATTCACAAAACACGCCTCCGTCCTTGTGGCGCAGCAAATACTGAGGATAGACAACAAACAAAGTTATCTGACATTTGTTTCAGAAGGCCAAGCTACATAGCTAAATATATGTGGATTATTTACAGTTTGCACCTACAAATGCCCATGTAATCTATAAAACTGCATGCGCAGTAACTTTATTATCAATTTTAACCCGTTAGCAGGCAAAGCGTTTCTACCCCAAAACGTGCAAACTGCCTGAACGAGCCCGTGACTATTATGCATTGCAAAAACGCGATCTCTCTGCTTTCCAAGACTTCCGATTGTCTACTTTCGGTTTCGTCGATAGCTTGACAATGTGGCCGCCATTTGCAAGCATGTACTTTATTTGAACGGATGTTTAAAAATAGTTTTTGCGGATTTTAAGCTTTGTATTTCAAAATGGATTTCAACGATTCTTCAAGTGCTAGCGGAGATTTCGCTGGGTTCAATTTAAGTGACACTGAAAGGCACGAAATTGACTATTAATCGGAGCTAGATATCAGTGATCAGCGTTACTTTGCGTTAGCAGTCGTGAGTCGGACTTTAAATAAAGTGATTACGATTCAGAAAATGTGTTTGTAAATTGCCGTATAGATGACTGACAATCACAAACAATATGTTGTATTTTGTAAATATTTGTGTTCATGTGTGGATTACCGGGAACATTCACGTGAGTAAAATATTCTGCATGCTTTTCCTTTCCTTTTGCTGTTTATTTGACTAAAATCTGTTGACTAACAACTTATATGTGATATTTTTATTAACGTAACCCAAAATTTTACCGCACCTCAAAATTCTTGTTGCCCGTTCAGGGCTACAAAACAGACAAACGTCTGCCCGGTAAAGGGTTTAACTGTCTCAAACAGCACCCCAGCAGAGAAAGTTTATTACATAAGAGATGATTGTTAAGAAAGGCAATCAGAAATCTGACAGGCATAACATAGTGCATAGAATTTACTGCAGCAACATATGAGAATGAAACTTGATCGACTACGATAAAAGCATACTTTCCACACGAAAACTGATAACCGTAGACACATGCCTGCCTGCCGGGCACAGATAATTTATTACCGATGTATGTTTATCTGCGGACATGCAATGCTCATCTCCTGGTTGCAGGGATTGCCAATATACTGGCTAGTTCCTTTCAAACTTCACTTCTGATTTTAACTCAGCTGGCCCTTTATCTTTCCCATTTTAAGTACACATCCATGTTTAATCAATGCACTCCCCATTTATTATTTCTTAGAAAACTCTTGCAACACAAAACTTCAGCACCTGGGTGCTTTCTCTGATATTTGGCAACCTTGGTAATTCTCACTGCCCAGCTTCTAGCAGTAAGCAGAACAGATAATTGTTTAAAACACCCCCCCCCCCCCCCCCCCCCCCAATAAACAAAGGATTCATGATTCAGACTAATTTGCATTATGTAAAATGCTAAACCGGGGATCAGTTGTTTTCACAAGTCCATTCAACACTATTTGTGACTATGTAACTATAATGATGAGTTGGATTTTCAGTAGCAATCTGAGACTGAAGAGTAAATATTAACTTTAAAAGCTGCATGTTCTTTGTACAACATTGCAATCAACCCCAATCCCAGGTTGATTTACCAGGCAATTGTATGTTTAGGCCATTGCTTTCTGAATGAGAAATCAGTGTTTAAATCCAAACTCACCAGTGTAGAGAACAAACACACTACTCCACTATTAGTGCACAAGAAGCTTAAGAGTGAGCGCTACAAGGTTAGAAGTACTACCTGTCATGTGTAATAAACAATGTTTTCATAAAAGGAATAGTGAATCTCTGCATGGTGAATTCCTTGATATAGAATGAGTCAAAGTATTATTGTTCTTCTTCGTTCCTCTTTTGAGGAAAGTGCATCACACCTGACTATGCACCCGAAGGGTCAGTGTGTCCTGCTTCAGCATGCATTTGTGTAAGATTTCTTCTTCTTCTGCGTTTGTCTGGAATGTTGTTTTAGATGTAATTGCGTTGTGCCTGTTTACAGCAGAGCAGCGATATTTGAACTTTTCGGCCGACACATCCGACTTCAGGCATTAGTTGGCCGGGTTACCTTCCTGGGATGTAAGGTTTGCTTTCTCAAGACAAGATTCCATCTTAAGTAACAGGCGCTATCTAACTGTGGGAAGGTTTTTTTCTCGCAACAATTCTGACAGGTCAGTAAACTTGCAGCCTATTCTTTGCAATGACCAACAACCATGGGATTTGTAACATACATAACTTGCACCTTGGGAGCTTCTGCTTTTTTGCCATTATTCCAATAGTTCTTAGAACAATTCCCAGCGCTATGCTGAGACTGAACCCTGGACCACCTGAGCTAAGGCAAACATCCAATCTCTCAGCCACAGCTCTCCCAAAGTATACAGATCCACCTATAATAATACATTTGCTAAACTCTGATAGCCATCAAGATTTCCCTCACATGTGATTGTCATCTGCCCAGAATAACACTGCCGTTGCAGCACACCTTCCTTCTGACACTGGTCCCACACGACAGTACTATTTTATTTAACAATTCAACCAACTATACAACTCGATGAATCAACTTGAAACTTACTTCAAAGTATCTGCACCACTGTTGATCTTTGACAGCAGTCTCCGACAAGAAGATGTCGACCACGTGACTTGGGTATCTTAGTTGAAATTTCATGAGAGGTTCATGGAAGGGACTGCTAGCCTGTGGGGAAAACATACAGAGTTTTATTTGGCCCGTCACTGTATACAGAACTTTTAAACAAAATATCTTTTTAAGGGCTTTAGTATTACAAGTTTTCTAAATACAAACGCCATAAACAATATGTTGCACAATTTATTGCCTGCCATATTGAGCTGCATCCTGCCAGGTGCATACTGCAGAGTTATATATCATATGAAGTGAATAAATGAATAATACTTTAGCTGAAACAATTAAAACACAGTGCTGCAGAGTTGCTAACTTGTGTCAGCCAAGCACCATTCCCATGAAAATTTGCCAATGCTGGTCCAGCGACTCGAGTCCATATGCAGTTGCTAGAAGTGGCTAGCAGGATTTCCCTGGCTATGAAAGCCAGTTTCTATCAGTAACCCATGCTGTAGTGAATGTCTCAGTTTTAATGTGGACATCAAACTGCCTCAATAAACAGATCTTTTTTCTACAAGAATAAGCTTTTCTTAAGAATATACTTTTCTTGCTAAGAAAATGCTTGAACTAACATTTTTAAAACAACCCCGACCTCAGGAAGGTTAATACGGTCAACAAATGCCCACAGAAGTCGGATGTGTTGGCCTAAAGGCACAAGTACAGCAGCTCTGCTGTAAACAGACAACGCAATTACGTCTAAAACAACATTCCAGACAAACGCAGAAGAAGAAGAAGAAGAAGAAGAAGAAGAAGAAGAAGAAGAAGAAGAAGAAGAAGAAGAAGAAGAAGAAGAAGAAGAAGAAGAAGAAGAAGAAGAAGAAGAAGAAGAAGAAGAAGAAGAAGAAGAAGAAGAAGAAGAAGAAGAAGAAGAAGAAGAAGAAACAAACTCAACTCTACTACTGGAAACAATTTTCCATGACAACCACGATAAGTAATTTGTGTCTAAAAGAACGACCAATGCAATGAGAAAGAAAATTAGTAATTTACCTGGCCAGGCTAAAACATACTGGCACATAATTATATCAACATCAACAAAAAGTAAAACGATGAAGGACATCACAATCATGTTGGCAACAAACATGTAGTCATTGTGGCACTAGGGCTAGCTCATGTATCTGTTGGCCCTGTGTTTGAAATTCCCAGAGGCAGGAATTTTCTTATGTGAGCCTATGACTCCAGGGCTAACTCCCCCTAATAAAATGGGTGCCCAGACATTTTCTGGGAAGTCATAGATGGCCAGCATGATACTGATCACATCACCCATCAAGTGTCTATGGGTCTAATGACAAGGGTCTAAACAGCATAACCCCATTATGCCACATGCAGGGAAATAGGGTTTAACACCATTGTGCACCTTTATATGCCTTCAATTTTATGTATCATGTGCACAATTCAAATAAAATAATTTCTCACCAAATGAGAACATCAAATAAACTTGTAACCAGTTTGTTTGTTGTAGGGTACCATAATGGAAACAGTGCAGACTAACCATAATAGTATTTCACAGGGCAAGGAATATATACCTAGCTGAGTCCAACTCTTTTCCAATTATATGGAAAAAAAAGTCTACTGCTGGGAGACAGTATAAATGTTTTTAAAAAATCAGTTTGGGCAGTGACCTATTCACCCTCTTCAAATGCTGTTAAGGAGTTTTTAAGTGGTAATAGCCTAGTGACCTATTTTATCGGAGAAGGCTAGTCATCCAATCCAACCAACACACAGAGGTCAGAGGTGGGTAAAACATCCTCAGGTATATTGTAAACACTGTCCATCCTGATTTTAATACAATGCTTTTAGAGTCGGGAGCCACAATGGACGGTGACTAGCAAGCATGCCTACTGGTCTAATGATCATGGGTTTGAATTCACATTGAGGCAGATTTGTTAAAATGACATTGGCTCCCAGGCTGATGCAGTCTACAATGAGTGCCAGACAGAAGATTCTTGACAGCCTTTAGCCATGGCAGGGAAGGGTGTCAACATGAACTGATACATGCCATTAGAGAAAGCAGGATATGGAAAGGATAATTTTCCATGCCAATCATCAAGGCACTTGATGATTTTGGAGAGTAAATTTGGAGTTACGATTATTGTTATTGTAAGAGTTAATAACCTCAAGAAACATGGTTTTCACTATAATTTTGTTGGGAGTGTGGCCAGTGGGATAATAACCACATCACCCCCTGAGTGTCAATTGGCTTATAAAAATATGGGGCTTGCATCAAATGCCCAGTACGCCTCAAAGTGTGTAAAAAGTGTCCTTAACTCTCTTTTTTTACCTTTCAAGTTAGAGGCAGATACCAAACCTCATATATAAGAACACACTAAAATAACAGTAGGTAGTCCATCTCTAGTACTAAAAATGTTACCTCCATTAGTAAAGCTTTCTCTCCAATTAGAACAAGAGAAGTCAAAGGCTCAATCAAATTTTTACTGGCTGCAGGTATCAGATGAAACATGTTGATGATTGCAGCACACAACTGTACCTCCTGCAACAGTACAAACATTATGGCTACAACTGAGCTTTCCAGATAAAAATCAACATAATGGCCAACTCTTGGGATTTCAAACTGCTGTGGGATACTTCACTCAGCCCTCACCGGGGCTTGAACCAGGGACCACAGGCACTCGAGGCGGACACCATACCTTGAGACCCCCCCCCCCCTCCCCCCTCCCCATATTACCAGAAATAACTGAAAACACAGTCCATACATTCCTGTTTTCAGGTATTTCTGTTATTACTAGACATAACTGAAAACATGAAACAGGAATATGTGGACACATGAACAACAC
The DNA here is from genome assembly GCA_963921405.1 of Cepaea hortensis. Taxonomy (NCBI): domain Eukaryota; kingdom Metazoa; phylum Mollusca; class Gastropoda; order Stylommatophora; family Helicidae; genus Cepaea; species Cepaea hortensis. The sequence continues at coordinate 47,607,698 of OY992878.1, read as the reverse complement.
AATTTGGAATGAACTATACAATAAGCAAATAAAATGAACAAACACCCACTCAGTTTTGAATAAAGCAGACAGAAATTAATGTTGTTTATTTTTTTTTACATTTTTCTTTTGAGACAATATTTAAATCATTATTTGTATTTTAACTTAGCGAGGTCATCACAGACTGGCATTTTACAATCATTTTGGGGGAACAAGAAAAGAATATGATAAGCAAAAACTCCGCTATATTAAGAACATATTAAGCAATAAATCGCTGACATTAGAGGTTAGAAAAAGAATTCCCCATGTTACAGAGAACCATATGGCAGTGAATCATGGACAAGTAAACAAACATCAACACAAAACATAATCCCTAGATGTCATAGATGTTTTCTAAAATGATGAAAATTCCCTGGACAGTCAAAAAAGTACTCTAAATTTTTGAAACAACTTATAAACAACTGAAACAACTTATCACAAACATCAAGAAAAAGGTAGTCATTTTTTGGGGGCATAGGATTGAAGAGACAACCAGAACATGTAACAACTGACTAGAATAGTGGAAAGAGACAGGAACGGACAAACAATTCTTGACAGCCTTTTGTCACGGCAGAGAAAGGTGTCAACACAAACTCATACATGCTGTTGGAGATGGCAAGATATGGAGAGGAATGAATACTCCATACAAATTTGGAATTACGATTGTTATTTTTATTATTAGTAAGAGTTTAACCTCAAGAAACATGGTTTCCACTAAGAATACAAGAATAACTAAGAATCTGTCCCCCACATTGAGACCTGTACTCAGTGCCACTAACAGCTACTAATACTACAGTGATGGTATCTTGTCCGCCTGATAAGGGACTTGAACCCTTGACCCTCAGATTAAAAGTCTGATGTTCTAATGACTGAGCTAACCGAGCTCCATGGGGGGCTGAGTGGTCTAGAGGTATGGTGTCCGCCTCGAGTGCTGGAGGTCCCGGGTTCAGGCCCCGGTGAGGACTGGGATTTTTTCACGTGGACTTCTAGTCATAAAATTTCCCCTGGTCTCTGGGTAGTGAGATCGGACGCCCGTGTGTATTGTTGAGCACATAAAAAAATCCATTGGCAGTTGGAAATCGAAAAAGAACAGCCTAACGGCGCTGCCCGGGCAAAATATTGAGTTAAAAATCTACCCAAAGTATTTCAGGATCCTCGCCGGTGCTACGGAGTTCGTCCACTGAGCTGAGTTTCTCCAGACTCAGGTTGAGTTAATAGGAAAACGGAGCACTTATGGGTTACACCCGTGTGCCGTGATGTTGATCCGTCGACTAAACTGATGGTATCTTGTGGTAAGTCATTTCTAATATTATCAACATATAGGCAGACATAACAATAAATAATCAAACAGCATTATGTCTTTTTCTGTCCTGTATTCCCCAGTGAAGCACAGGCCCTCATCAAACTGACACCAACCCATTTGATTTTCTGCTCTCCTGCAGCTTCGTCCATGTCCTGCCCATAATATTCATTTCCTTCTCTAATTTTCTCCATGTGTTTTTAGGACTCCCACTATTTCATTTGACCTGTTTATTCCAAACAAAGAACTTTCTAACTATACTATTCTCAAGTGTTCTCAGTGCGAGTCCTGTCTAGAGCCTGTTCCTCACCTTGTGATGAATATTTTTAAAGTTTTTTTTTTGTTCACTCATTTTGAACAAGTGTAGTCCATACACGTGCTACTACTAGTGCGTGTGAATTAGCTTTCCCTGTTACTAATGTCCCTCTCCATCAGGTGAATCAACTCTGACTTCTGAGGTACCTGTAATTTACATCCACAAGTCAAGGACGAGAAGTCTGACATTTCTGTCCAACTGGCCAGTGGAGGGGTTGTACTCACTACTATGGCATCAGCATAGTGGATGTTTTAAAAACGCGTTCTTATCCATTCGGCCATGCTGACCTTCATGATGAATAGTATAATTGTATGGATGTGAAAACATTCTTTGCTGAATATCTTTTGCCAAGTACACAACTCAAGTAGCCTGTAATTTAGTCATACACTACTTACTGTTGAAAGTACCTGCCCTTCTGGTCTTGGCTGTCCTGATTTCTGGTTTGAGTGAGCTGTCTCTATCCATTTTCGAAGATGACCCTGTGATTAGTGATGTCAAATTTTTAAAAAAAGTACATAGCACCTTACAACACATGCAGTTATTTATTGACAAAAAACCAAAGGTTTATTGGTGATATACATGCTGATGATGTCCGCAATATCCTGAAACAGGATGGAAACGTGGAAAAAAAAATACAAGACAACTACTTATATGTAACTACATATAATATTCATCAAGACAACTGCGAAGTCTGGTGTATATATATCCTACAAATATGAGGGTCGTTCAGAAAGTAATGCACCACATTTTTCTTAGCTAATAATGAAGATAGAAGCATGACATTTTGTACACTTTAAATATGGCATGTGCCAATTGTGCACCAAATTGCAACCCAACTGGCCAAATAATATGTCTGCCCTAAACTGTTGAAATGGAGCATATTAGCAACTTGTGTTATAAGCAGCGAATTGTGATAGAATTTCTCGTTGCAGAGAAGAGCAAACTTGTGAACATTCACAAGTGTATATATGATGTGAATGAAAGTTTTGCAGTCGACACAAGTACAGTCAGTCACTGGGTTAAAAGAATCAAAGAATCAGGGAGTGGAGATACAGAGCTGCTCGATCGGCTGCGCTGTGTATATCCTGTCAGAGCCATCAATGCAGGAATGTTGATATGCACTGAGGGCATTATTCTTATTGATAGGCGAATCACTTAACAACTGGCCTTACAGCTGTCAGTCAGCAATGGTCGTGCAAATGCAGTTATAAAAATACTCAGGTTTTGTAAGGTTTGCGCAGGATGGGTTCCGCGAAGTCTCACAAATGACCACTGATTGCAAAGGAGAGCAATTTCTTCTGAATTGTTGGAGCATTTCAATGCTGATGGAGAGAACCCTGAGAAACCTGGACACATCATTCTGAACTGGAGACAAAAAAGCAGTCATTGGAATGTTATCATCCGCAATCACCGCGCAGAAAGAAATTCAAGACAACTCAATTAGATGGAAAGATTCTGATCACTGTCTTTTGGGACATTGAAGATGTGGTTCTTGTGGATGTTATGTCAAGAGGAGAGAGAATCAATTCGCAAGCTTATGTTAAGACTTAAATAAGAGTTTGGTCGCACAAGAATTCAGCTGACCTGCTTCTCCTTCACAACAATGTTCGCCCTCACACAAGTCCGGCAACATTGGAAGCAATCACCAAATTGGGTTGGACTGTACTACCCCATCCACCCTATAGTCCCGATTTGGCACCCTCTGATTTTCATCTATTCGGTCCAGTTAAAGATTCACTCTGGGGGACAAGGTTTGAAGATGATGAAGTGATTCATACAGTGAAGAAATGGCTACATGATCAAGACAATCTGGTACGGGCAGAAATACATGCACTTGTTTCACACTGGCATAAAGCTGTACAAGTTGATAGGGATTATGCTGAATAATACTGATTATACCTGACACATTCATGTATATTGTGGATAAATTTCATGCTTTTTAAATAAACAGCTCCTGAGAAAAATGATGTAGTGCATTATTTTATGAACGCCCCTTGTGTGTGCGCGCGCGTGCATGCGTGTGTGTATATTATATATATATATATATATATATATATATATATATATATATATATATATATATATATAAACACAAATTGATCCATGCCGCTGGAGATTGCAATTTATAATTTATGGAGAGGCATGATGAAGAAAGACAGAGTGAGATAATTCTTGACAGTCTTGTGTCTAGGAACAGAAGGGAGTCAACACATGAATTGATCCATGACGTCGGAGATCGTAATTTATGGAGAGGCATGATTAGTGACGCCAGCCGACAAGGCACTGGATAAATATTTTAGTTATGCATCTGCAGTGTTAACTAAACAAATCAGAATAAATCACTCTGCTGGTGAACTTTTCAATGTGCTTTTATTTTTTTTTAATGGTAAAATATGTTGTCATAAATGTTTTGATAATAGATCCTAGAAAACAAAAATATGAGGAAAGCAAAGAAAATCTTGTGAGACCATCCAAGAAAGGAGGGGGCCATGGCATTGCTAAGCTAAAAACAATGGATATATTTATGCTTATATCGTGGCACCCGAATCTAATCTTGTATATGTGAAGTTCTGTCACTTCACACCTCTACAGCAGTATCTGCCTGGGTATTACTTATTCGGCTGCCTTTCATCTCCCAACAGAGATTGGTTCTCCGTCATTACTTATTCTGCTGCCTTTCATCTCCCAACAGAGATTGGTTCTCCGTCATTACTTATTCTGCTGCCTTTCATCTCCCAACAGAGATTGGTTCTCCGTCAACTGAAATCTAGCCTTTTATAATTGCTCATGATTTGCTGGATTTTGCAGCTGGAATAAATATATATTTAAAAGGCAAGAGAATAGACTTCATTGCCACAGGTTTTATCCCATATGGCTCGGTCTCTTTCTGCAGGGCAGCCTGCTGAAAGCGTCGCACAAAGCATGAACTCTGAAGCTCCAGCGACAACCACTAGGAGTCTCTGAGAAAATTGCACTTGTGAACCAAATGACGTAGCCTGGAATCGAACCCACCAGAACATCAGGCAGGAAGCAAAACCCTTTGCCATGGAGACTAAATTATTTTGAGGGATGAGTTAGTCTCATGTCAGCCCTTTCTAGTTGTCTCTTATGACTTGCATGGTAGCTTACAGTGGTAGTCTTGGCTTTCCTTATGTGCCCAGGTAACACACGGACACTTGCCTGTTATTCAGCAGTTATGTTGTAAATAGCTAAAGATGAAGTTAATAAAACTATTCAAAACAATACCTGCATGGTTTCACAGAGTTTTTCATTGAAACTGGTGGGAAACAACTGTACCAAAGAGGACAGCCGTCTGATGATGCTGAGGTTTAGGTTCCGATAGTCTCCCAGCATGGTCAAGAGTGGTCTCATCGCTGCATATGCCATGTCCACTTCTATCGTGCAGCTTTTCATGAACTAGATAAAAAATAATATTTGTAATATATGGAAGACACTATGGAATCGATATTTGCAAGTTGTTCATGGTAGGAGGTATTTATGGCCATTAACTTTTGCCACTTTTTGTTTCATATTGTCCTGGTTATAAGTGTTAAATAATCCCTTTATAAATGTTTATAACATCAAATGTTTTGGGAGAAAAACACTTGGAAATAAACTTCCACTTAATAACAGTACACGAAAATTAAGAAAACTTCTGCACTAAAGGTGGGAAAAGTGAAGAGTTACATTATACAATTACTTTTAACATTACAGTTATAATAAGCTATAAAACAGTCTTAAATTTAAGCACATTGTATATCATAAATGTAATAACTTAAGACCACAGAAGATGGTTGAGAGAAAAGATACTAAAAAGTCTTGCAATACAGTATGAAAATATATACAGCATGAAAATTAACAAGTTTATTTTAGGAGTGTTGAAAAAAAAAAGTAGTAGTTGCTCTAGCAAGTTGCACTAATAGTATTAACAGTCATAGGATAGTAGAAATAATAACAGTAGTGACAATATTCATTAAATAAATATGTTCCTGCCGCCCTAAGCAGTGTCAGGATTGTTTTTCTGACCAACCCAGATCCAGGATGACTCAATCTCAAATCGTTACAAATTAATTTTTAGAATGTTAAGGAAAAATATATGAAGGCAGCATCTGCCATGAAGCAACTTTTGTGTGTGTGTTTGTAACGTTTACAGTATGCAAAGAATACCTTGGAAAGAGAAAAACCAATGAGCAAGACCTACAAGAGACAAATGAAAACCATAAACTGATTTGAGAAATTAGACGCAACATTCAAGATGTTTGGGCGTGTTATAAGAAATAAACTGCAAAACTTGGTGACAACTAACAAGAAGGAGGGGAAATGAACAAGAGGAATGCAGAGAGGTAAATATATAAACAGCTTGACCATATGGTATAATCGAGACAAAAACATAGAACTCATTCATGACTCTGGGGATCGCGTGAGCTGGCGAAACATGACCACCCATGCTTATCGGCATGGCACATGATGATGAGGAATTCTTAGAATGAACCATAATTACCATTTTCATGGATTCATGAGCCGTCTCTTGTATTTCAGAGTTTGAACTATTTAAGGCCTTATACAAGGTGTTGAAGATTTTTTCCTTCTTCTGGACCACAAGGTTGCAGGCAGCCAGGGCACCTGTACAACAACATAAATGTGAATAAAAACACAATCCAGCATGCTACATAAAATTGGAACTTAAAATTTGCCGGAAAAAAATAACTAGATCTGTCATCCTTTATCCCCCATTGGGGCACAGCCCCCCCCCCCCCCCCAACCAACAGACTCCAAGGCCCCCTATCTTCAGCTATCTAAAGCAGAACGTTCCCTCTCATATTATTCCTTTTCGTTTCAAATTGTGTTTTTAGGTCTTCCTCGATTTATGTGTTTCAGGTCTTCCTTGGTTTCATGTGTTTCAGGTCTTCCTCTATTTCTTTTCCCCTGTGGATTCCAGATACAGGCTTCTCTAATTATCAATCAATCAATCAATCATGTGCCATGCCGGAAAGCGTGGGCGGTCATGACTCGCCATTTCACTCGATCACCAGTGTCGTGGATCAGCTCAGTGTACCTGTCTCGTCCATGCCATGTGGCGAAGCCATCCAGGTATTTTCCTCTTGGTCTTCCTCTTGGTCTGTTCCCTTCGATCTTGCCAGTTGTCACTAAGTTCTCCAATCCATTTCTTCTCATAACATGTCCAAAAAATTTTGACTGTCTACGTCTAATTTCTCTAATCAGTTTACGATGTTCATTTGTCTCCTGTAGTACTTGGTCATTGGTTTTTCTGTCTGTCCATGGTATTCTTTGCATTCTCCTCAGAAACCACATTTCTGCAGCCATCAAATGTTTTTCAGCTTGACTGCCCATTGTCCAAGTTTCACATCCATACAAAAGAACAGGCTCTATGTATCCCCTCAACACTCTTTTTCTCGTTTCAATTGACATCTTTTTATTGGTCAGAATGTTTTTCATCTTGCTAAAGGCTACTTTCGCCATGGCGATTCTTGTTCTAATCTCTTCAAGGCATCTCCCATCAGATGTTATGACTGTTCCAAGATAATTGTACAAATTCACTTGTTGAAGAATATTTCCATTTACTTGTATATTACATTGTGGCACTTCTTCCTTCCTAGTGACGACAATAACCTGAGTCTTTTTACAATTTAATTCTAACCCCAGTTGCTCACTGTGTACAACAACCGCATCTACTAATTGTTGCAGGTCCTGCGTATTGTCTGCAATTAATACTGTATCATCTGCATATCTAATGTTATTGATGTTTCGTCCTCCAATGCTGATTCCATTTATATCCTCTACATTTCTGAAAATATTTTCACTGTATAGGGAAAAAAGATCTCTAATTATATTATCATGAAATGCTAAAATACCAATGTCACAATGTTTCATCTCCTCCTCCACCTGTGCAGTCTTTCCAGATTCATACATAGTTCTAACATTCCAGGTGCCAATTCTGGAAATTCCCTAGTTGAAGGCAAGAAAATCTTAATCCAAGCTCCTGGCGTCTTTCTCCACAATGCACCACATCTGTTCTAGGAGTCTTCTTTGTTCTTGATTCATCATCATCATCAAGTGACGTGCCGGCTGGCGTAGGCGTTCATGGCTCTCCATAGATCTCGGTCTTTGGTTTTCTGGATCAACTCTGCTGCTGATATTCCTCCATGCCACCGTCTCAATCCATCCAGCATCACTTCTCTTGGTCTACCTCTGCCTCTCTTCCCCTCGATCTTTCCAGTTGTTACGATGTTCTCCAATGCCTCTCTTCTCATCACATGACCGAAGAAAGATGTTTGTCTCTGTCTTGTTGTATATAATGTTCTAGTTTCGTTAGCCTGTTTCAGGCAGTCGTCGTTAGTTACTCTGGCAGTCCAAGGAATTCGCAACATTCGTCTCAGGAACCACATCTCTGTTGCTTCTAATTTCTTCTTAATTTGTTCATTTACATTCCAAGATTCACTGCCATACAGCAAAACTGGTTCTACATAGCATTTCAGCACTCTCTTTCTTACATTCAGTGATAGTGACTTATTGCATAAGATACTCTTCATTTTCTGAAATGCGGCTTTTGCCTGCCCTATTCTGCTCCTAATCTCTGTTGTACATCTTCCATCTGATGTTATAAATGCCCCTAGGTATCTAAAATTATCAACTTGGTTAAGGATTTTCCCTTCTATTTCTATGTCACATTTTGGTGTCACCATTTTCTTTGATATTACCATTGTTACTGTTTTCTTGATATTCAAGGAGAGTCCTTTCCTTGCACTCTCTGTTACTACAACGACTAATAATTGTTGTAGGTCTGTTGAATTATCCGCCACCAATACTGTGTCATCTGCATAGCGTATATTATTTATATTATAACCTCCAACTAGTATTCCTGGCATCTCTTTGATCTCTCTCATTATTACTTCACTATACAGGGAGAAAAGATCTGGTGACAAGACACACCCTTGTCGTACTCCTAGCTTTATCTGTTCGTAACTACCTTCTTTATTTCCCATTTTAATTGCTGCTACTTGGTTCCAGTAAATATTCTTTATTATTCTTAAATCTTTTCCATCAGTGTTGATATCTTCCAACATTTTAATCAGTTCACCATGTTTTACTTTGTCAAATGCCTTAGTATAATCTATGAAGCACAAATATATGTCTCTCTGTTTCTCTATTGACCTTTCTATTAGTGACCGTAATGTATAAATTGCATTGTTTGTGCCCTTTCCTTCCACAAATCCATACTGTTCTTCACTAATTTCCATTTTTATTTTCTTTTTGGTTCTTCTCATTATGATTCTGAGTAGAAGCTTAGTGATATGGTTTATAAGGTTAATTGTACGAAAATCTTCACAATCAATTGCTCCCGGTCTTTTTGGTATAGCTATAAATACAGATTTCAGCATATCACTGGGTAAATATCCACTGCTGTAAATATCATTCAACATTTTGGTTAATATATCTACTCCAAATTCTCCCAATACTTCTAATTCTTCTATTGTGATTTCATCTGGCCCAGCTGTTTTTCCTTTCTTCATACGTTTCATAGCGTCAGCGACTTCTTCTTTCAGAGTAGGTGGACCTTCTAAGTTACTATCTTCTGTTAATTCTTCCCTTTCTCCTTCATATAATTCTCTTATATACTCATTCCACCTCTTCATTATAGCATCTTCCTCTAATATTATCTTTCCTGTTTTTGATTTCAAACACCCTGTATTTATTCTTATTTTTCTTCCTGTAAGCTCACTGATTTGTCTGTGCTTATTTTTTGTATCTTTAATGGAATTTAATTCAATTTTTTTGCATTGCTCGTTTAACCAACTTTCTTTAGCCTTCCCACATTTATCTTTTATTTCTTTATTTATCTTAGCGTATTCTTGTTTGTCATTTTTACTCTGTTTTCTTTTGTCCATCAGTTTTAAGATATCTTCATTCATCCATTTTTTACTTAGCTATTTTGCCTCTCTCCGGTAATACTTCTTTGCTAGTTTGATGAATGGAGTCCCTTAACATTTCCCATTGTTCATCTATACTCTGTATTTTAGTTATTGCATTGTACCTATTTTTCACAGTCACTCTGTATTGTTCTTGCGTTTCTTTATCTATTTTCAGAACCTCTTTATTAAGTCTCATGTTCTTAACCATTTTTTTCCCCTCTCTTTAATCTTACTTTTATTTGTCCACATAGTGGTACATGATCACTATTACAGTCAGCACCAGGCATTGTCTTTACATTAATTAAAGCATTTCTAAATCTTTTATTAATTAGTATGTAGTCAATTTGGTTGCGTATTTTCTTATCAGGGCTTATCCATGTGTACAGTCGTCTTTTATGGTGTTTAAACCACGTGTTTCCAATTATCATATCATTGATATTTGCCCATTCTATTAGCTTTTCCCCTCTTTCATTTCTTGTACCTAAACCATAATTCCCCACTACATCCTCCATTTTTCCCTTTCCTACTTTTGCATTAAAATCACCAAGTATTATCTTTATTTCTTGTGATCCAATTTGAGCCATCGCCATTTCTATTTCGTCGTAAAAGTGTTGTATTTCTTCATCACTACTGCTTGCTGTTGGTGCATATACTTGTATAATATTTATGTCTATTGGTTTGCCTTTGATTTTTACCATAATAACTATCTGAAATACACCAGTATCCATTAATTGACTTGGCTGTTTTTTCGTCTAATATTATTCCTACACCTTTTTCATGTGTATCCCCTCCAGAATAAATTATTGTGTGATTGTCAGCTATAATTTTGCCAGATCCCTTCCATCTCATCTCACTAACGCCTAGTATATTCATTTTCATGCTATCCATCTCTCTTAGAACATTGGTCAACTTTCCTAGCTCATTTAATGTCCTAACATTCCATGTTCCTACTCTAAATTTATTTATTTTAGTTAAGATTTTGCCATCAGTAGCTGGATGACGGTCTGGTGTCACCTGTGGCTCATGACTGTCCCTACCGGACGAGGATGCCCTAAGGCAGCCATTAACGTCCTTCACTAACTTTGATTTATGTTTTGCCATGAAGTCTTGGGAAGATAATGTGGTGGTTTCCCCTTGCCTTCCACATTCACATGGTGGTCTTGGTTCTTGGTTCTTGATTAGCTTGATTATTCAATTTTGTTTTCTGTATTTTTGGGACTTGATTATGATTAAGGACTCTCCTTGAATATAAACAAAACGGTAACAATGGTGATATCAAAGAAAATGATGACACCGAAATGTGACATAGAAATAGATGGAAAAATTCTTAACCAAGTGGAAAATTTTAAATACCTAGGGGCATTTATAACAACATATGGAAGATTAAGAGCAGAATAGGGCAAGCAAAAGCCTCATTTCAGAAAACGAAGAATATCTTATGCAATAAGTCATATCACTGAATGTAAGAAAGAGTGCTGAAATGCTGTATAGAACCAGTTTTGCTGTATGGCAGTAAATCTTAGATCATAAATGAACAAATTAAGAAGAAATTAGAAACAACAGAGATGTGGTTCCTGAGACGAATGTTGCCAATACCTTGGATTGCCAGAGTACCTAACAGTGATTGCCTGAAACAGGCTAATGAAACTAGAGCATTATATAAAACAATAAAAAAGAGACAGATCTTTCTTCACTCATGTGATGAGAAGAGGCAATGGAAAATATTGTGATAACTGGAAAATCAAGGGGAAGAGAGGCAGAGCAAGAGAAATGATGCTGAATGGATTTGAGGCGGTGGCATGGAGGAATATCATCAGCAGAGTTGATCTAGAACACCAAAGACCGAGATCTGTGGAGAGCCATGAACGCCTATGCCAGCTGGCAGGGCACTTGATGATGATTGGTTGGATATTGAAACTACAGTTTTTCTATGCAATTTGAAAGCCAGCCCCATGTCCAACTCACCATCGCTTCGTACGACCTGTATAAAAGGTATCAATTTGATACTATTCCTTGCTTCCATTAAGGGTACCAATAACACAATCACAGAATTCTTAGTCACCTCTTTCGACATGCATGGTAGGTTGCTATTTATTACTATTCTTTGCATCCCGTTAACACATTGATGAAATTAACTAGATGCAGAAATTAAATTTGTTACTGATAACTACATCTACTCTTTAAAATACATAGCTGGCTTTTTTTTTTTTAAACATAAAGGTCTATTTGCTCACATAACTTTTAAAAGACAGACCAACATTTTGCACTTTATATTACATAACTTTAAAAAGTTAACATGCTGCATTAAAAACACAGATCTCACTCATGAATGTAAAGCAAAACAATATGCTGCTGCACATTTAAACTTGAACACAGAATTTAAACATACAAAAGATAAAAAAAAAATGGTAAAGTAAATCTAAAATGCACTTACGTAGAGCACTTTTCTTCAATGGCACGAGATTGGTGATGTTCTTGTAACAAGGTTGCTTCATTAACGCAGATTCCTCCGCGTCACACAAGTTTAAGACCTGAGGATGAATGAACTGGTTAAGTAAGCATGTCAACCAACATTACTGATATACCATATGGCAACTAATTATCCAACCTTTTTGTTCCCTGCAGTTAATACTTGACAGTAACGTCATCATCATCATCAAGTGCCGTGCCAGCTGGCGTAGGCGTTCATGGCTCTCCACAGATCTCGGTCTTTGGTTTTCTGGATCAACTCTGCTGATGATATTCCTCCATGCCTCTGTCTCAATCCATCCAGCATCATTTCTCTTGGTCTGCCTCTGCCTCTCTTCCCCTCGATCTTTCCAGTTGTTACGATGTTCTCCAATGCCTCTCTTCTCATCACGTGACCGAAGAAAGATGTTTGTCTCTGTCTTATTGTTGTATATAATGTTCTAGTTTCATTAGCCTGTTTCAGGTAGTCATCGTTAATTACTCTGGCAGTCCAAGGAATTCGCAACATTCGTCTCAGGAACCACATCTCTGTTGCTTCTAATTTCTTCTTACTTTGTTTATTTACATTCCAAGATTCACTGCCATACAGCAAAACTGGTTCTACATAGCATTTCAGCACTCTCTTTCTTACATTCAGTAACGTCAGAAAGAGTTAATTGCTGAAAGGAGAATAACAGCTAGGACTGAGTGGTTTAAAGATGTAACCAACTAAAACAAGTTAAAATATAGGATTAATAACGACAATTTGTGCAATAAATCACAGCTATTGGAGATTAGAAAAAGACTGCTAACATGTAACAGACATGTGTTGTAAATACTGCACAATTAGTAAACATGCCCCAAAAAAATATGGATTTGAAAATGAGGCCTTAGAGAAGTGGTTTTACAGAAGAATGCTGAATATTCGTTGAACAGTCAAAATGAGTAATTAATGTTTTGTAAAGTGTGAAGATAAAAAAAAAAAAAACTAAGATTTAAAAAAAAAAAAAAAAAAAATTATCACAAATATCATTAAAGAGGCAGTCATTTTTTTTTTCCACATCATGAGAACATAAAAACTGCAACATGCTGGGGTAACTAAGGAAGATTTATTAAGAGATACAGGAGAACCATTATGATTTTAGACAGCCTTTTGTCACAAGATAAGAAGTGTGATTGCTCAAGCCAGTTGGCAAGGCACTTGATGAATGGATTCATGTAACAGTAGAATAAGTTAATCACTTTTATCTCATCATTGAGAAGAGAGTAACTGGATAAAAATTGTAACAACCAGGAAGATTTAGGATTTTAGAAAATAGATGGGTTGGCAAAATTGACAGGGCAGAGAAATAACAATATCAAAACTAAGTTCAAAATTAAACCAAAGCCTCATCCGGTAACATTAATGTGCATACTGTCACATACCTCATTGAAGAAGTCGCATACCTCACTGAAAAAGACAGCATGCTCCACTTGATTAGGATCAAAGTTGAACAGTCTTGGCTCCAGTGTGACACAAAATGTGTAACCCTCCTGCATATGTCATATAAAACATCCAGCATGCATCAAATTATTCAATATCACTTATTGCAAGTCATTTCTGAACTAGAATAACATTCTGCAATACTTTAATGTTATCACAAATCTTCAGGTGTCTGAAGCAATCATGACTTCCCAATCCTCTCTGCCACCTGATATTTTGATAAAGTTGGTATAGCTGATATTATTTGTTGCTCTGCTGTTTAAGCTTTCCGTGTTTGCCTTCCTATGCCTCTCTTGTCTAGTATTTTCCCTGCATAAGGGTAACTGCTATATTCCACATCTTTTGTTGATAGGCCCCTTACATTTCATTTGTCCTTTTGTGTGATTTTGAATCACCTGCAACTTTCAATACCTCACTGTTTGTTTTCTTATGTCAACATTCTTCTCACAAATGAACTTTCATTCCTCTAGTTTCTCCACTTTTGTGCAGTGTTTACATTCATACTGAAGAACAGGATTCACTAACTTTTCAGTAAATTGTATTTTTGTACTTGTATGTTTTTAATGACATTGTTAATCCTGTTATTCTTGGAAATGGCAATTAATTTTTCTCTGTGTTACATCCACCATAAGATTTCACTGTGTAGCCTAGATTGTGAAAATGCTCAAAACTTTTTCATTTTTATGTCTTGCAATATATAAAGGCAGCCATGATAATGTAGTGACTAGACACTTGGCTGAGCAAATGCAAAGTGAGTTTCTGAAATTTCTGGTTTGTTATTTATTGTAATTGCCAGTATAATGTGAAATAATAATTTAATAACATGCTCATTAAAATTATTGTTCTATGTGATTTGCATTCCACTGTTCTTTGGTTTTTAAGTATACTGTAATGAAATATGTTCTGCAGGTATTTGAGGGGGATCTCTTTGGTGTCTTATTTAAGATCTTTATTTCCTTTATGCCAAGTTCTCCTAGTCAAGTCAGTCTTCAACAGGAATACTGTCTGGCCAAGAAGCTTTATTATGTATCATTCTTGATAACATTTTCTACCTCATCTAGTATGTATGCGTCTTCCATATTTTTAGTTTTTTTTTTTTTTGGTTTGTTATCAAATAATTTTCTGATGTAATGTAACCATCTATTTAAGCATACCTCTGTCCTTTGACTTGATACAGGTTGTATGCAAGTACACTTTTCTTATGTTCTTTGTTTTTGTTTGCATGGTTTTATGATTGTTCCTGACATTTTTAAAATATATATAACAAATATATGCCACACATTCTATGCAAGAGATAATTAAAACAATGAATCAATTTGTTTTCTGCCCCATATGCAACATGCTATAGAGAAAGCAAAATGAAATAAAAGGAATATTCACCACAATCTTCATAATTGTTAGGTGTATAATGCAAACGAAACCATAATGTATGTACTAATTTTAATGAAATAAGTACTTGTAAATATAAACCTTTTAAACGGTTAATAAAAGTAAAGGAAACTTTATACACCTTTAGGCACAGTGGGCATATGGTGCTAGCCCCATGTTTTTTAACACCAAGTGGCACTTGATGGGTGATGTGGTCAACATCATGCAATCTTTTAAACAGTTCTTTAAATGCTGAGCACCTAACTCATCACATTTTAAACAGCTAAAATGAGAAATTTCAAAGGGTAAAAAAAAGAGAATACACATTTAAGAGCCGGAAACTGACCATGATTCCAATCTGAGCCACAACAGCAAGAAGCCTGAGGATGTGTTTCTTCGGAGGAACTATTTCTTGAAGCAACTCCTTGTGCGGTTCCATGATCTCTGTCACAGTTTTGTTGGTCATTTCCGCCAGAATTTTGAGCAGCTTCATTGCCTGCAAACACATGACACCCAAATATATTACATCCACCAAATAATGTAATAATGTAATATACTGACTGACAAATAGCAGTGGGGGAAAACAAAGGAAGAAAGAACAGAACTTCCACAGCAAGAACCAGCTGTGGGTATGTGAATGTTAGGACCATCACATTGTGTAGGCTTGAGTGCACTGAAGAATACATGGCCAGTCTTTCCCTCCTACAGTGAATGATGGCATCTGACACTGAACCCACAGTGCTCATGCCATTGATAGCATAACATCCTAACCATGACACCTTTCGGCCCACTGGTGGGAAACGGGCCATACTAAAGAGTGAACATGCAAACAAAAACTAGCTTTCAATCCCATGAAATGCATGGTTTGTTATACAAGGGGAAGTTAATAAGTAAGTCACAAATGGCTGTACAAAAATAACTACACATGATCACAACTTGAAACCAGTTTATTTTTATACATACATTGTCCCTTTATTTCTTAACATAATTTCCACCAACATTGATGCACTTATCCCATCATTTTATCAGTCCTCCCAAATCGGCTGCATAGAACTGCGTGCTTTGTTTTCATTTACCAGCCATCCCACAGAACTGTGTGACTTACTTATTGACTCGCCCTCGTAACTTTTTCTACCCAGCTATGCACCTCTTTACGGGACAAACATTTGTCAGCATAAATACTGACAACCCACCTTGGCGGAGACATTTCGCAAATGACGCCGAAGTTGAATGTGAATTGAAAACATGGTGGAGGATGCGTGTAACAGGGTCAGGTATGATCGGTTGATATACACACTGTTGGACATGGAGGTCTGCCCTTGCCTTGTTAGATGGGTTGTGGCAGTCCTTTATGAGCGTAAGGTTGCACTGCGCATGGGTTCCTGGACTTCTGAGCCTTGTACTATTACACCTGGGTTGCCACAGGGATCTACCTTGTCCCCAGTTCTCTTTAATATCTACACCAGCAAAATCGCAGCTATTGAGACACCAGGTGTGGGTAGAATCTTGACATTTGCAGATGATGTGCTGGTATACAGACAGGGCAGAGACAGGGCCAGTTTGGCGAAAGACTTACAGGTGGTAGTAAATAGGGTGGCAGAGTGGTGCAGGGACGCAGGGGCCATTATAAACCCAGACAAGGCATCGGTTGTGTGGTAATCCCTGGAAAACTGGATTGTCAAAGCAGATGTCCCAGGTATTATGTTGAATGGATGTCTTCTTAGTCGAGAGAGAAAATTGAAGTACTTGTGTATCACCTTTGACAGGTGTTTGTCTTTTAAAGATCATGTGGAAGCTTTGGTGATGAAGGCTAGTAGGGGACTTAATGCATTGAGGCTAAGGCAGCAACCGGGGTAGATCAGAGGATGCTGTACAGGCTCTTTCAGCAGTTAATAATTTCTGTCATTGAGTATGGTTTGGGGCTGCTGACAGTATCAAAGAGCCAGCTTGAAAGGTTGGAGTGCATACAAAATGCTGCCATGCGGGTAATCCTGGAGTGCACAAAGGACACACCAATTATATGCATGAGGCATATCCTGGCGCTACCAACAATGACAGATAGACATAGGGTCATTCAGGCCAAATGGTACCTGAGAGTTGCTGCAGATAGGGATCACCCGCTGCATGCAGACATGGATATAGTCAAGGGTCATAGACTAAGACGAGGCAGGTCTTGGATGGCACAGGCGGAACTTTCTATAAGTCAGGTGTGTGATCTAGAGACCATCAATTGTGAAAAAGAGTGGGTCGACATGACGGACTGGCACAATGTAATAAAAACAATGGGTCCTGAGTGCAGAGAATGGGCAGCGGGCCGCACTGAGTTTGAAGTGCAACAGCTGATCCAGAGTACCACACATCAAGGTGACATAGTCATCTACACAGATGGGTCAGTGGTGAGAAACAGACTTAGTGGTTGGGGTTTTATTGCAAAGGCTAATGGACGAGTCTTGAAAAGGGAGAGTCTGGCATATGAAACTGCGACCTTCAGCATAAGAATGGAGGTGGAGGCAGTAACAGTGGCATAACGCTCGCTGGAGGAGACTACTGCAACACACACTTTATTCATTACGGATTCAAAGAGTATGTTTAGTAAGGTGGAGAAAGGATTGTTTCGTGTGGAACGGCCATCGTCGCTTCGGAGGTCACAGATTGTGAGAATTGTATGGATATTTTGCCTCGGCCATGTGGGGGTGTGGGGGAATGAACAGGCTGATAGGCTAGCAGGGAATGCACCGCTTGGTGGTAGATTGCCTATGGACAATGGGGACGTGGTCGTGCGCTTGTGGGACCAGGTGGAGAAGGCGGAGGAACAGATTGAGAACCCATGTGGAAAGAATGAGATTGCTGGGTTCGGCCAGGGTTCTGAAAGAATCTCAAAACAGAGGGAAGACCAGGAGAACTTTTAATCAGATAGCAGTAGAAACTATTAGTAGTATGACTCTACACTAGCTGTTGAACGGGGGGGGGGGGGGGGGGGGGGGGGGGATGGACATACGAGAATGTCCTGAGTGCAGTGATGTCGGTTCTTAATTCAACACACAACTAAACATAATTTTTTTTTTAAAAAGCATTTGCCTGTATACATTTAATTTCTTTAACAATTACATGAATTTTATTTGTGTCTAAAACTACCTCATTCACTTTTTTGTTTGTCCATGGTATTCTATGCATGTTTTAATCAGAAACATTTCCAATGCCATTATGTTTCTTAGTTAATTAAAAAAAAACACAACCCATACAAATAAAAATAATCTGTAACATAAGTTACAACAAATTACACAATGAAAAATCTTAAATTTTGCAAGAATTTGGATGTAAAGGAAAATTCTATTTTTATTCCCCTCTCCAAAGCCTCAAACATCTTGTCAGTATTAAGACAGCAGAAATTTTCTATAGACGTCTCTTCCACCAGAATTTGTATAATGTTAATGGTGAACAATATATGCATATTACATACTATTCCATGATTGGCTCAAGATACACAGCCATAGATATCTCTAGTTGACCAGTTAACACAATGTGAAGACCATTTTCACTAAAACTAACATTAACTATTAGTGCTCCTAGTAAGGATGCATGCACCCCTGAACCACCTCATCCATCCAACACCTTAACCTATGCAGAACATTCCCTACATAAAAGCCTACTGAACTTCCCTGAAACACTTCCATCAACAATTATCTTTTATAGATCATGTTTGTTCACATATATAAAATATTCTTCCTTTTCTGTTGACTGCTATAGTTTTTTTTAAGGAAGCTAAAGAACCTCATTTGCCATTGCCTTCTTTCTTGGCAGTGACCATACTGGTTGATGACCATAGCAATGTTATCAATATTCTATTGACTGCAGGTTTATTTCAAAGTTTCAAATTCAGTCAGTTCATCGACCATCTCTTTCTGAGATTACGTAGGCAACTTGTTAACAAGATTAGTTATCTGAGGAAGCCAAATATACGATCTAGTACCTGAGTATGGTTATGCTTGAGTGGTGATGGTGGGTGGACTGTGTGTGCATGTGTGTAATAACGAACATCAGGTTCTTCACCAAATTAAGTACATCTGTCACCATGGACAGAAAGAAAAACCAAGAGCAAGTCCTACAAAGAAACAAATGAAAACCATAAACTGATTAGAGAAATTAGACAGACAGTCAAGGTTTTTAAAGCACGATATGAGAAATAAACTAGAGAACTTGGTGACAACTGGCAATATTGAGGGAAAAAAAACATGGTAAAGGCAGAGAAGTAAATATCTGGATGGCTTAGCCACATGGCATGGTCGAGACAAGAACACAAGAGTTGATCCACGACTCCGGTGATCGTGTGAGATGGCGAAACATGACCGCACATGCATATCGGCATGGCACATGATGACTGGACCCAGTATTTCGTGAAGATTATTCAGATTCAAATGCAGTTTGTGCTCTTGTTTACTGTATGTATGACCCCCAAGCTCCTCAGATATTATACAATTTTCACACTTGTAGAGAAGAAAAGCATATGCAGATAATGGCAAACAACGAAACAGTACCTGCTGTCTGACTAAAGTGTTTGAAGATGTTATGTGGAAGATCAGCTTGTTAGCCACATCAAACAATGATTTCTTCTGTACAGCTATCATGTCTTCTGTGGCTTCCTCTTCGGTCAAAGGTCGTGCACACAGCCGAAGCATCTCTTCCATGCATTTCTCGGCCAACTCTACGGCACCACTAGACACCTTTAGAACAATAAACTTTTTTTTAAGTATGGAATTAATAAGTAAGATCAAATGTCTATCTGTCAACATTTTATTAACATAGTAAATTATTAAAAATGTAAAACTGAAAACATTAATGTAAATATACAAAGAACATTTTACTTCATTTGAGAATTCAAAATTATTGATTAATATTCTTATGTTCACAGATATGTGTATGCAAATTTACATATTTAGCATCTCAAGTGTAGATACATGCTGGAATGCATCTGCAAATATGTATATTTACACGTATATATGCTTCTGTGTATGTTATACATGCATACTTAAGTGTACATGTGCTATCAAGTGTGTTTATGAATGTCTACGAGTTTATCACTTGCAAAGATGACCATGATTGATTGATTGATTTAGGAACCGACATCACAGCATTCCCATAAGCACTCCGTCCCCATTCTCAGCAGCCAGCGAAGAGTTCCAACACTAATAGTTCCAGTAGCAATCTGATTATATGTCCGTCTCGTCTTTCCTCTGAGCATCGAGCGCTGGCCAGATCTCCTTGTCACACCTCGCTGCCTCATTCTTACCAGACTATGGTGATCCATTTGCTCCTCTGAGGTGTACACGTGCTCCCACAAGGCCGCAACTACGTCTGCCTTGTCATGCATCAATACTCCTCCAAGTTTTGCAGAGCCAGCTAGTCTGCCTGTTCATTCCCCAGCATGCCCCGGAGAAAAGATCCAGACGATGCTTGCCACCCGTGACCATATTGTCATCTAACAGCAGGATGTGGTTCTAGACCGATATGAGCTGGGAAAATGTCTGTCATAGTGAAGATAGAGCAACTCTAACTGTACTGCATTTCTTCATACATATTTGAGGGCTTTTGACTCCCTATGCTTAAAATGAAAAAACTTGATATATATATATTACATTTTAAATATCTCCAGCTCTACTGATCATAGTTTCATTTAAACAGCACACAATCATTCCTACATCTGAATAATAAATAATATGGGTTATAACAACTGATGCTTGCATCCATGAAACTATCAGAACAATTTTCAACAGATCTGTTTCTATAGCATACACCTGAGCAGCTTCTTCGACTTACAACTGCTGAAAGGTCACAGTGTCAGCAGCGATCTGATTGTCGGGCAGATCAGCAGCAACGCTCTCCCAATTTTTAAAATTAAGACAGTAGTTAGGGAAGCTGCAGTAGTGTAGCAGATACGTGTCACTGAGTGGTGATTGATCTGTAAACATATGGTTCTAGCACTATATGCCTTATATGTCGTAAGGTATATAAAAGGATCATAGCTTATTTAAAGAAAATAATTAAAACACTAGTTCATTCAGACTCAGTTATGTACCTAATTTCCATGTGTAGTTCAACCATAAGAGGTCAATTTTTGCTGCATCAAATTCAATTTGAAGTCACACAATTTAACCACAGATCTCTGATTTTGAAAACAGAAAAGACAGTCAAGAAGAAAAGTGGCTACCTCATAATGTCATTACCTAGTAGATGTGTAACCCATAGCATTCTTAACTCCCACAGCAGTATTTTCGATGGAATTACATTAACTTTAAAAAAAAAAAAACATAAGAATGAAAGACAGATTGCTCGCAGATTACCTCATTTGTAAGATCCTTGATTACATAAAGTAAGGCTTTCAAAAATGTATACTGATGCTCCAACACCCATTTAAAGCTCATTCGTTCGTATAAAGATTTCAGGGCTAGGCATCTGAAACAAACATGGCAGACACAGTGATACAGAAAGGAAATATGTTACACTTTATGTTCACACAAATTAATATATATGTTGAAGAATTGAGAAATAAGTTAGTTGCATATTCTTTACAGGATGTCACCGTTAACCCCAGCATTTTTTGGCTGTTTGCGATTTATTAGCAAGTTTATGCTATTGCTTTCTGAACGATCGGCTCTCATACCATTGATTGAAAACCAACGCAAGGTGGTCTGCTGTCAAATAACCCGCAGTTGCATTCTGAACATGCAGGATTACAAATTGTGGCCACAGAGCCGGCAATTGAGGACAAAAAACGTGGCAGTTTCTTCACATTGGGGGGAGGGGGTGTGTGTGTGTCATATACGTGTAGCTCTTTTGTCAGGGTAAGTCCCTCGCCTTCTCCAGATCAATGCAGGAGCAACATCAGTTTTACTTCAGCTCAACAATGTTTATTAGCAGGCATGTTAGCAAAGCTGATACAAAACTGCTTATGTCATGAGCATGGTCAGAGGTCAGCGTGGCCGAATGGATAATAATGCGTGTTCTTAAACATCCAGTGTGCTGATGCCAAGGTAAGGGGTTCAACCCCTACACCGGACAGTTGGACTAAAATGCTGACCTGTCGTCCTTGACTTGGGGATGTAAATTACAAGTACCTCCGGAGTGGATTCACCTGATGGCGAAGGACACTTAATAGGGAAAGCTAATCCACATGCAAAATTCAGTCCAGCACTACTATTTTTTGGGCATGTTATGAGAAGAAATGATTTGGAGAACTTGGTGACAACTGGTAAGATCGAGGGGAACCGACCAAGGGGAAGACCTAGAAGCAAGTACCTGGATGGCTTGGCCTTGTGGTATGGTCAAGACTGAAACACGGAGCTGATCCACGACTCTGGTGATCGAGTGAGATGGCAGAACATGACCGCCCATGCTTACCGGCATGGCACATGATGGATGGATGGGCTACTAGAAGAAGTGTGTATGGACTAGGCTTGAGGTCAAAGCGAGCGAGTAATGAAAAAAGCAGACGCTGGTTCGATGCCGTCTAAAATGAGGGAAAGATTCTTACTCTCAAGAACTATAAAATATCATGCTGACATCATAGACACAAGGCAGGGAACTGATCCAGAGCATATTTTTCCCCCCAGCAACTTTTGAGAATATCTGGCAACACCAAGCTCTGTAAACTGTGTAGTCTTCACAGGTCTAAACTTCATAGCTCCATGGATATACTAGTCATTATTGAAATATAAAAGGACTACAACATGTTGAATTTTAGTATAAATTCATCTTCTTCTTCAGCGTTCCGAGCCATTGAGATTCTTTGATGCAGATACAATTACAATACGTCTCCATTTGTCTCTGGTTGACCTTCTGTTGCCAGTCGTTGATTCCAAGTGCTTGTAGGTCTGTATATATATTATCTCTCCACCGTCTTCTTGGTCTACCTCGGGGTCTACAGTCATTTATTTCCTGAGTGTAAGCGAGTTTTGTTTCCCTACTATCTTTTTAGTATAAATTCATACACAACATAATTTAAAAATTAAATTAAAAAGTCAACAGTGCTATTCTAATGTTAATACTATGTGTGTTAATTTAAATTAATTTCTAACAAATTTTTACTGTTAATTTCTAGTTATACAAAAATCAAACAGGCCTTAATTTCATGCAGAAGTAACTTCAAATAATCAAGCAATGATTTTGCTAGTTTCATTTTTATCATGCAGAATATTCTACAACCTCTAAATATAAACAATTCACAACAATGCTTACCCTCCATATTTTGAATACCATGCTCGGCAGTAGCAGAGATCACACATTCTCTCTGCCAGGTATTCAAACAGAGGCAGTTGACATGCCTAAAGAGAAAATAAATGACAGATGAGTTGGTATGATACAATAAATATAATCTTCAGAAACAACAATTATGTCATTGATTACTTTAATATTCATTTCAGAATATGTTTTCAAGAGAGAATATCCCAAATACAGATCCAAAAAAAAAAAAAAAAGAAGACATTATTAAACGCCATTGATAAGACAGAGGTGTAGTAGACAATGTGACTAAATCAAAGACGAGCACAATTAGTAACCCTTTCTTAGATGGGTTGTTATTGTTGTTGTCTTCCACTTATTCTGATAAGTGTCATGGGGAGGGGTTATTGAAGTTCCAGCACCTTTCCTCCAAGATTCATAAGCATTATTTTTCTAGGATCAAGTAAATCCCCTATAAGTTTGCTAATTCTTTCCATGCAATGGGATAATTCCTTGTTCATGAAAGCTCTCGACTTCCATTTCCTGATGTGAGTTGTGATTTCCTTACTTTGTTTTACATATTTACTGCCGGTGACACTGTTCTATTCCTCAGTAGTGCGTGGGTGATTTATCCACTGGTAGTAAACTACAAAGTCTAGCCTGGCCTGTACAAACTATCTCATAACTGCTTGGGCAAGAGACTTTTCCATGACACAGAAAATTCTCCCAGCATATACCAACGATGGTACCAGTGCTGCAATGATTGTTTTTCTGTCAGCATATAGCAGCATTCCATTTTCACCTTCCCTATAAATCTACGGATAGTAAGGGACACTGGTAATAGGGAAAGCTAATCCACACGCAAAAATCAGTCCAATGCATTAGTGGCAGTAGCACGTGTTTTCAAAGCAAATGAGTGCCAAAAAAATCATTGTCTGGCACCTACCTTATCGTCTTGTTGTTACATTGTCCTTTTAACAAGACACACCAATTACAAACCATGGCGGTAGCGAATGTACCCATCCATTGCACAAAGCCTGGGCTGAATTGTAGAGACCATGTGTTACTCATGCATAATCCTTCTCTTGGCCTGCCTAGTTTACTCCAGAGGAAAGGTAACATCAATACATCTGGAACAAGGCAAGTTTCAAAAGCTGTCGGATAATCTAACTGTCCACCTGTCAGAGCTTTGATCCTAGACCAGTTGCAGACCAAGGCTTTGAGTCTGATCTGTCCAGCCATGGCATTTAATTTGTAGGTTAAATTTCCTCGCATTAGGATACGGCTTATACCCTTGATTGCACTCCATTAGAAGCTGTTGACACATGTGAGGCGTCAGGTTTGGTAAGTGCAGTCCAACGTTCAGCGCTAACAGAAAGCAGGCAGTACCATCTACTGTCATCCGGTAGCTCAATCATATCTGACTAAGACCAGACTAACAAAGTTAGAACATCTGGATTATGATTAATAGGGGTAACTTAGGGAGTAAAGTTCTGCTCAGGATAAATCACTGGATGAAGAAGAAACGTTCAAATTCCTGAATAACACATAATTATTTCTTCAAACCTAGCTTGCCAACCATGTGGGTTTCAGCAAGGGTCAAATGCCTTCATTCTTTGCAACAAAACCTTACAGAAAACACTAGAAATTTTTCTTTTAACTTAAGATTTGCTTTGATATTTCTTGAACAGGAAATTACCACTATTTTGCCCGGAATATGACTGGTGAATATCAGCTGCGCTGAGAATAAGGACAATTATAATAGTGAAACCTGTTGGAGCACGTGATAAACAGACATGTGTTACAAAATAAAGAATGATTCATTATTAGGCAGGATTAGAAAACATACTCTTTCCTTGGATCCTAAAATTGATGTTGATGTGTCGATTATTAAGGCAAGGGACAGGTTGCCTGGTTTGCAAAGCTCCTTCTCTTCATGACCCATAATGGTGAACAGAGCATCCACAAGTATTTGTGTGTCCATGCCCTGAAGCTTGTTCTGTTTCTCTCCCACAGGAAATGGACCTACAATAATAGTAAAACAATTTGTACTTATAAAAGCTGATCATTTTTTAACCTCTAAAATAACATATGCATCAGTGCAAACATGTTCATGCACATTATAATTAATTCATAATCAAATTAGTTCAATGACACGTGTTGAAGTTGATCATGTCACTTTACTGTCCCTGCTCCCATAAATTCTTGACAGCTTTGTTTCCAAGTCTAAACCCTTATGTACTAACAATGACAGATAAAATATAATATTTAGATGGCCTAGCAGGAGAGGCAGAAGTAGAAGCAGTGAAGGGCAACCTCAAGAGACAGCACCACAAGGAAACTAGCAGGAAAATATAACCAACTAAGCGGAGTTTAAAAAAAATAGTGAATGTCTCACTGATATCTGCAGAAATAGAGCTGCATATCAACTGAGAAACCATCTCAATAACAGATTAGAAAAGCTGTCAAACTTCTTAAGAATACATTGTAATCATGGATTAGAAAATTTATTAGAAAAACTTAAGTATGGGAAAGCTTCTTGTCATAATGTTTATCTCAACAGAAGCGATTACAACCAATATAACCATCTCAACTAAATTACTGCACAAATTATTTAGGAGAGCCTGGAGGACTGAATAAATACTAGAAGACTGGACAGAAGGATATCTAGTGAAATTGCCAAAGAGACCTGCAAGAGTAAAAATTATGGAGAATTAATTGTACTGTCAGTTCTTGGGAAAACATTATGAACGATCATTATGGAGAAATTAAGAGATGCCACTGATAAACAACTAAGAGCAGAACAGGCAGTCTTTCCATCAAAGAGATCTTGCGCTGGCCACATATGACAGCTATCCCCCCTCTATTCGATACCTGATATTTGAGACATTGCTAAGAAAAGTAGATGGCGAATATGTAAGAATAACTACCGGATATAGTTAACAACACTCACCGCACTGCTGAGCAATTGTTATGAGTGTGTAATGCCGCACCACACAAACCATGAAGGGGAGTGCAACAGGTCTTAGGTCTTTGATTGCAGCAGCCACTGAAATAATTCACATCAAACATCAGAAAATACAAAGAATATGTATTATCATAAAATATGACTGCACTAAGCCCAGGCACCCTTATATGTTCAGGCATCTTATGATTGATGAAAGATTGCATGTCGACAGTTCCCTATGTACAGAGAATATATCTCCACTTCTTTCAGTTTTTCCAGTAGTTTGACTTCTTTTACTGATCATCACATCACTGCTCACAGGGAACATCATTCCAATCTGTACACGTCTTGCGTTAGTCTATATCCACATGTCTGCACTGATAAATCTGTGCATGCCTGTTTTATTAATGTTTCAGCTCTTCCTCTTTTGCCCAGTATTTTCCCATCTGGTACTCTGTTTTGTTTTTTTTAATTTATTGTTTTACAGTGTCATCAAACCATGAAAGCCTTCTTACACATTAAAGAAATACTACACAAAAACTACACTGCATTTACAATGAATAATTTCTAAGAGCCGGTCTCTCTGGTCTAGAGGTTATATGACTTTCTCCGTAATCTCGTATACTCTCGTAACGTGACGTTGCGCGAGAATTGGTAGTGATTCTCTCCGCGTCAGTAACTTATGGGGTAATTGAGCCGGTCACTCAGAAAGCAATGGCAAACTACTGAGTGTAATCTTGCCAAGAAATCAACATTCAGCTGAAAGATGCTGATGTTGACAGCGATGTCCTGTAAAGGATATGCAGGGAAACAAATATTTCTAAGAGAATTTTGGTACCAATCTTAACCAGGTATTCAGTATGTCCACTCCAGCTTCTTGATATCAAGAATTAACGTAATAGAATTTGAAATAAACCAATATGTGTTCAGTTTCCCTCAGAAGACGCAGTGTTAAAACTCTTTCCTTCTTTCCTATTGATACCATCACTTGAGTTCTCTGTGGTGAAGTTATCAAGCTGCCTGTCTTGTGCTCTGAAGGCTGAGTTTGTATTCGGGCTATTCTGACCATGATTTATGTTTCCAGAGACATCTAGGAGTCAAGGCTGGAGCTAGAGTATGTGCTCTGTTGTGTTGCTCTCAGGGAGTGGCGTCTATTCTGTGAAGAGTGGGCCAGATAGGGTAAAACCTGGAGCAACAAAATTGATTCTCTCCCCTTTTAAAAAAAATTATACACATTCACCTTGGATACAAGAGAACAAACAAATGAAAATATTCTTCAGATAACTAACCAAACATTCCAGTCAACGCCTGCTCGTGAACCTTCCGGGAACATGAATCTGGGTTTTTATAAATCTGGGCCGACATTTGAGAGACTTCCTTTTCCTTGAAGCTGTTCAATACAGACAATACAATATCTGAAGCAGATAATTTAAGTATATGGAACATAACTACACATTCTGCAACATCTACACTTTCCTATTCCTCAAAGATTTAAGCACACTGATACACTGAATAAAGAGCGAATGGCCAAGAGATCAGAATGCTTATCTCATATTATGTGGGATGTGTTTTCAATCCACCTGCAGCATTTTTGTGAACTTCCTATCTTTTCTGCAGCACATGGTTCTGAAGAGCAATCTGGAACTAAGTTTTGAGAGCAATCTGGAACTAAGTTTTGTTGACAGAAAAAGATCAGAACTTCATCAAAACAATACAAGCATCAGATTCAATTTTAGTTACACTGACTAAAGAGACTAGTAATTCTGATCTCTTTCGTACTCACACACACTATAGCTATCCGTCTCCAACTATCTATATTTACACATGAACGGAAGTCACAGAGTATGACTCTAGTAATATATAGCATTCTATCTACTAAGATTGTGCATTCGAGAACTTTATCAACCAAGTTTATGCATAACAACAGTAAGGACCAAGCCAAAAGAAATAAGACAAGTAGTTCACATTTTCAACATAAAGATATAACTGACTGCTGTATATGCAACAAAGGCATTTAACTTTAATCAATTAAGAGGCAATCAATGTTATCTCTACCCGATTAAAAGTATCTTTAGTATCTAAGCAATTCCATCATATTTTTTACCCTTCCTTTAAATACCTTTCAGTCAGGTTTCTAAGATAATAGCCAGGGGAGCCAAGGATAAGATGTTATAGTGTCCCCATCAGGAATATCGAAATCATACATCGAATATCATACCCACAATCTCTTTGGTAGGAGATCGGACAGCTAGCCTTCTCAGATATGGGCAAAATACAGGATATCCTGTGTGCAAGCTAAAGATTTAACAGCAACTGAAAATCGCACATAGAAGACTACGGCTTGTGCTCTGGCAAAACTGTTAGGGGGAAAAAAATGAGCCGCAGGTGGAATCTGTCTAGTGGAAGCAGATGCATGCAGAGGTCAGACACCTGACTTTTAAGAAGCGTAACTAGGTGTGATGCTCTCCCCACGAAATGTAGAGAGCAATGAAAACAAGGAAAAAAATAGAATTAGTATGAGTGAGGGTGACAGAGACAAAGAGAAACAAGACTGGGACACGGTCACCTCTGTCGTCTGATGTAACACATGACTTGTCACTTGATGGTACAAACATTATACTTCTGTAAAAACAAGTATTCTAATCACATACCTCGGATGAGAAAACAAGTTTAAAATGGACGACTTGTCATCTTCTAGGTTCATAACTGATATGAGGAAGCAGCGGATTAATTCACATGCTTGTTGCCGATTGTAGGTGTCTATAACTGAGCTCTTGAGGACAGAGACGGCCGTTTCAATAGCCTGTGTATGAATGCATAGAAAATATTGATTGAACAAAATACATAAAATGTAGAGGTGCTGATGTGGCAGGGTTTAAACTTACCAAGCCATCTCTTCATTTCCATGTGAGGCACCTCGCACAAACCACCTGCCTGTTATCCCATTGGGGCATAGGTTCTCAACCAATACCAATCCATCTCAAATGTGGCTAAATATCACTCATCTCAGTCTAATTTTCTTCATGTGCTTTCAGGTCTGCCTCTGTTTCATCTGCTCTGAGGGTTCCAGACAAAGGACTTTCTAGCCATCCAATTCTCCAAGTGTTCTCAGGGCATGTCCTAACCAGCATCAGGTTATTTTCCTCACCTCTTAACTTGCTGAAATCTGAGTTCTTTCCATTATTAATTCTGTCTTATCATTTTAATTCCTTCTGCACAGGTACCAGTTGATGAATGTTTGTTGTTCACGTATTATTAATTCTTTTAGTCATTCTCCATGTTTCGAATCCATACAACATATTGACCAGCCATATGCTTTCATAAACCAATCAACACTTGATGGATTAAATGGTCAAGATCATGTTGGCTGCTTTGACTTTCCGGGACAATCCTTGATACCCAGTTTAGGCTGGGTCAACATGGAAGCCCAGGTCAATTTTTTAAACCTACCTCGATTGGGATTCAAACACATGACCCAGCTCGCGAGCAAGCATGCTAGTCATTGCACCGCCTAAGAAAGTCAATCAATCAATCATGTGCCATGACGGAAAGCATGGGCGGTCATGACTCGCCATTTCACTCGATCACCAGTCGTGGATCAGCTCAGTGTTCCTGTCCCGTCTATGCCATGTGGCCAAGCCATCCAGGTATTTTCCCCCCGGTCTGTTCCCCTCGATCTTGCCAGCCTCCACCAAGTTCTCCAATCCACCTCTTCTCACAATATGCCCAAAAAATCATGACTGTCCACGTCCAATTTCTCCAATCAATTTACGAGTCTCATTTGTCTCCTGTAGTACTTGGTCATTGGTCTCTCTATCCGTCCTTGGCACCCCCTGCACTCTCCTCAGAAACCACACTTCCCCAGCCATCAGATGCCCCTCAGCCTGACCACACACTGTCCAAGCTTCACATCCATACAAAAGAACAGGCCCTTTGTTTACGCCTGGAGAAGTCTAAGAAAGTACCACCCCTAAAAACAAGACTAAAATGAATGCATGTCTGAGTGTGTATTGTTGTGTATATAAAATAAAACAGTCAATCAATCAATCATGTGCCATGCCGGAAAGCGTGGGCGGTCATGATTCGCCATTTCACTCGATAACCAGAGTCGTGGATCAGCTCAGTGTTCCTGTCTCGTCCATGCCATGTGGCCAAGCCATCCAGGTATTTTCCTCTCGGTCTTCCTCTTGGTCTGTTCCCTTCTATCTTGCCAGCTGTCACTAAGTTCTCCAGTCCATTTCTTCTCATAACATGTCCAAAAAATTTTGACTGTCTACGTCTAATTTCTCTAATCAATCTACGATTTTCATTTGTCTCTTGTAGTACTTGGTCATTGGTTTTTCTATCTGTCCATGGTATTCTTTGCATTTTCCTCAGAAACCACATTTCTGCAGCCATCAGATGTTTTTCAGCTTGACTGCACATTGTCCAAGTTTCACATCCATACAAAAGAACAGGCTCTATGTATCCCCTCAACACTCTTTTTCTCGTTTCAATTGACATCATTTTATTGGTCAGAATGTTTTTCATCTTGCTAAAGGCTACTTTCGCAATGGCGATTCTTGTTCTAATCTCTTCAAGGCATCTGCCATCAGATGTTATGACTGTTCCGAGATAATTGAACCGATTCACTTGTTGAAGAATATTCCCATTTACTTGTATATTACATTGTGGTGCTTCGTGCTTCCTAGTGACGACCATAACCTGTGTCTTCCTACAATTTAATTCCAACCCCAGCTGCTCACTGTGTACAACCACAGCGTCTACTAATTGTTGCAGATCCTGTGCATTGTCTGCAATCAATACTGTATCATCTGCATATCTAATGTTATTTATGTTTCGTCCTCCAATGCTGATTCCATTTAGGTCTTCTACATTTCTGAAAATATTTTCACTGTATAGGGAAAAAAAAAAACAGTAACACTATAAAAAAAAAACATTTTTTCTACTATTTTAAAGCACATTATCATGCTATTGATTGGTTTCTCCAATCAATTTACGAGTCACATTTGTCTCCTGTAGTACTTGGCACCCCCTGCACTCTCCTCAGAAACCAGTCTCTGTGGCTAAGGGCTTGCGAACGCGGTTTGTGAGCCCGTATACCCGGGTTCGAAACACAGCATTGCTGGTTTTTTTCGAAAAAGGTATAGGAGACGGTCGTTCAGAAAGCAATGGCAAACTACTGAACGTAAAATTTGCCTAGTACATCAACAGCAGCTGAAAAATGTTGGTGTTGACTGCAACGTCCCGTAAGGGATACGCAACAAAATTAATTAATTATCATGCTAGAGCTGATAGCCCAAAAAACCACCCACCTTCTCTACAGGCAGTGAGACAGACACCTTGCTCTCCAGGAAGTGGACATTGATACAGGGCCCAACAGTCTCTCTGGCATTGTAATCCAGCTGTGAATATACACAACTAATTCATTACTGTATCCAATGATGAAGACCAATATATAAACTACTTAACAATATATACACAAGACTCGCTACATCAAATTAGCAAAATGGGTAACATGCTAGACAAGTCCATTGGTGCTGAGATCGCCTCCACAATTTCTACAAGTGTGTGGCATCTGATCACTCCCATTCAGCGCTGGTTCTCCAGATCCCAATATTTCCACCCTGACCAAGGCTGTTATCTCGTCCACGTCACTGAATTCAGCGGCTTCACCATAAGATTTAATGGCATTTATGATGGCTGCTCAGTCCACTGATGGACCGGACCATCCATCATAGTCACAGAACTAGACAACACATCTGCCTCTCTTCATTCCCTCTTGGCAATGGTTTGGAGTGTTGACAATGCATACCTAAAACCCGTGGAGGAGATACTACCAGCCTAGAAGACCTACCCCCAGCCTGACTATGGGCTATGCTGAATCATGACATGACATCATAATATGCCACCCCACAGATGAAAAGTTCCAGCCTTGCACGTCCTACTGATTTCATGTCCTTTTGATTTCTGAGCTTCAAGAGAGCAAGGAGACATCTGCAACACAGTTCATGTTGAGACAGTATTTTGGTACCATGTCTGGAGAAAAGTCTCTACATCATGTTGAGATGGTATTGGTACCATGTCTGGAGAAAAGTCTCTACATCATGTTGAGATGGTATTTTGGTACCACGTCTGGAGAAAAGTCTCTACATCATGTTGAGATGGTATTTTGGTACCACGTCTGGAGAAAAGTCTCTACACCATGTTGAGATGTTATTTTGGTACCACGTCTGGAGAAAAGTCTCTACACCAACCTCACTCATACAGGACTCAGGAGACATGAACGTCAATGCATCAGAGTTAAAACTTAATCTTCCATTTATAGCCACAAAACCATTCCCACTGACTCCAGTCTGATCTGGCACAAAAAGAAAAGATTTATCCTAAGAATGGAGTCATGTGACGTATACAGAAAACAACACAATGAATACTACACGGAAACACCTAGTGGGGCCCCAAATATATTTTATTAGCATTAGAGATCAGAGCACTTATGGACATACTTGGACTGTAATGGAGATAATCCACAATGAGTTTTTGAGTTGAACAAAATCAATAAAACTGTAAGAGGTAATGCTACTATGAGTAAAGCATAAATAAAAAATGCAGATGGGAGGTAGTCTTTATAGTGTCAACGTACAACATCACATGAAACACAGGCACCAAATATGACCTGAATTCAACCTAGACAAAGACAACCCAACTAAATTCACTTAAATATTTTGCATTTTCATATTTAAAGGTAAGTATTGACAGAAAAGAAAGATGTCTTAACACTGCTAACTACGGGTAGCTAATACTTGTCAGCGCAGTGGCTAGCGAACTGGTGGCCTGCCAGTCCTTTGTTCATGCTCGAATAATTGTTGGTTAATTAACCTGGTCGCATAGACTAAACTGGGCACCTGAAATTGTTTTGGGAAGGTATCTGGCACAATGCTTACAACATAACCCATTGAGTGCATTAAAAAAAATTGCTAGTACTATATAACTATTACACATCAAGACAAAGAAAAGGGCATTTTACTTTTTGATCAATACTTAACAAACACCAAAAAAAACAAATCAAAAACTAAATCAAACTTACTTTCTGTGGCTCTCGAAGCATCTTACGATTACCACCGCCAAATTTCCCCAACACCCTAAAAGCCGTAGCTGCCGTTGCATCCTGGGGGTTTTTTAGTGTTCGCCACAGAGCCTGAAATATATCCACTTTCTATGTATTTTAAAAAAGCAACAATATTTCCAACACAAAAAATATGTGCATACATGCATGCACTCCATCTGCATGCACATATGCATTTTGGTAATTACCACAGGAAGTAAAAACTCAAGTATAGTCACCATAAAACAACAACAAAACAAACAAACCAACCAAGAAGCAAGAACATGATAGGGTCTATGATGTGCAAGAACCAGCACATTTTGTAGGGGTGAGTGCAAGGAGAAAT
Organism: Cepaea hortensis; assembly: GCA_963921405.1. Lineage (NCBI taxonomy): Eukaryota > Metazoa > Mollusca > Gastropoda > Stylommatophora > Helicidae > Cepaea > Cepaea hortensis. Next base: position 47,574,222 of record OY992878.1, on the reverse strand, counting down.
AAGTGGCCAGTTTTTTCCTGCCGCTACGAGCGCAGGAATCAAGCCCTTGTCCGATCACTCTCATGGCACCATCAGCACAACTTCCTGACCATTACACCAAAAAGCCATGCCCGCTACAGTCACTATGTATGATCGGATATTCTATTTTGTGTCCCAAATATAGCAACAAGTGTAATTACTTGACATGGCATCAGAAGATATGTTTTCCTTGGTGGTCACTTCCATTCTTTTGTATTTCTTACAATATGTGTACAGAGTCCCGGCCAACATAGTGAATACGCAGGCAGGCCGTTAATTTCTTGGAGACCTACTAATTGACTTAGGACTTGGTTAACTAGTGGATTTTCCGCATGTTTGGATTTGTAGGACCCAGTTTCATCGCCCAATTACTGAGTTGGTGCGGCACTGAGCTGTGAATTTAATTCAGAACGCTTTTTGTTTGTGTGATTGGTGACTGTATGGTGAAATGAAATTCAGAGAATGGTGGACAGATTGCTTGCTGGCATGCTTTGCGATCGCCATATGCAAAAATGCATCAGCAGGCTGCTTGTATGTTCATCACACAGGTGTCTCCTTCGACAATGTACTGCAAGTTCAAGTGAAGGACAACCTGTTGGTTCTCTGGCAATTTGGTCTTTTCGAAGTTACTGTTTCCTTCGCCAGATCACACAGAAGAAATTATGGGCATTTTGTGTGGCTTTCACTGGCACAGGAACACAGCAATTATGAGGCAACAGTGTACAACTGTTTTAGCAAGATTAACCTTTTTGTGCTTGATGTAGTTGCAAGGCCTGTGATAATAACAATAAGGCGCCTCATTGAAATTTACTGGATAGGGTGAAAACAAACGTTTGAGGCCATAAGTGCAGTCAGCCCCCCCATAACCAGTGTCATGCACTGTCTAATGTTTCTAGAATGCTGATTGCTATGGCCATGAATTGGTAAAGTACCCCAACAAATCTTGCTTCCAAATTAACAATAGGGAATGTTCTAAAGAAGTCTGACATAGACTGGCCATAGCAATGCCAGTTGAATATTTCGGAGAACATGTATCTTATCTGTGGCTGTGATGAGAGCGATGCTCTGTAAAGGATCTTCTACATGGTAACTCCCACAGCAATCTTTCCTATGGCTATGAGTTGCCAAAGCAGTATCTAAAATATTCTTACAGTGACAACCTCTGTGGCCATGTTAGCAAAACACTAACATTCTCCCATGAACCCAGTCTTATCTTCAACTATTATACAAATCATCAGTGTGTGTCCTGCCAACTGGTGTTTAAGTGTTATGGCCTATCTTTAGATTATACAAATAGGTTAATGAATTTTACAGCCATCTGTCATCTACTGCCTACAGTACCTTGCAGTGTAGGGCGGAGGAGGAAGGGGTGGGAGGGGAGGGGTTAGAACCTGAGGAATTGAGGCCACCTGGCTAGTGCAGTCGTCGCGAACTGCAGGTTAGGGTTTTATTTTTGCCCCCCGACAGAAAAAAATCCACACCTTACCGAGGATTCAAACCCGGGTCTCCCGAAGGAGAACCTGGTATTCTAAGCCACTTGGCCAGCTGCTTCCCATTGAATGTGGATGAGTTTACGACTGTTTATTATTACAGAAAATTACATACAAAATCACAAAAAAACATTATAATATCCCACCTGCATTAGCTCAGCACGAACAGGCTGAATATGATCGTAAAGAAAATCAGGCTGTAAGTTGTCCACACAAAGTTCAAGAGTCCTCAAACCCTGCAAGGGAAATATATTTTAAATCAGTTACTGAATATTTCAAATGCACAAAAAAATCAGGACACAAAATCGCTGCAAGGCAATTGCAAAAGAAATGCCAGGAAATGTTCTCCACTTTCATTGATCTTACCAAGGCTTTTGATAGTCAGCAGAGAAGGACTGTGGAAGATTATGGCGAAATATGGCTATCCAAGAAAGCTTGTCCAAAAGTGTGGCTATTTCATGATGGTATGCAAGCAAGAGTACAGGAACATAGCGAATTGTTTGAGCCCTTTCCTGTCATCAATGGAGTGAAGCAAGGCTGTGTCCTGGCACCAACACTGTTCAGTCTCAAATTTTCAGCTATACTGACAAATACCTTTGAGAACAATGACATTGGAATAGGCATTAACTACTTCATGGATGAAAAGTTATTCAATCTCAGAAAGTAGAAACCTAAAACCATAACTAGTAGCGACACCGTCAAAAAGCTCTTGTTTGCTGACAATTGCGCTCTATATGCCAACTCAGAGGCAGACATGCAATACAACATTTCGGCTTTCTCATAAGCGTGTGCCAACTTTGGGCTCAATATCAACTTGGAGAAGACTGTAGTTATGTACCAGCTAGCTTTAGATATTAATCACACCGACTAGAATATCAAAGTGAATGGTCATAGACTAAGTGTTGTGGACAAATTCACCTATCTTGGCAGCACTGTGTCACAAGCTGCCACAATTGATGACGAAGTGAATGCAAGAATCTCGAGGCCAGCGCAGCCTTTGGCAGACTACACAAATATGTGGGACACAAATGGAATAAGCCTGTAAACAAAGTTGAAAGTCTACAAAGCAGTTGTATTATCCACACTGCTATATGCTTGTGAAACCTGGACTGTTTACCAACGACACGCGAGGAAATTAAACCACTTCCACACAGTCTGCCTTAGGAAGCTATTGAAGATTAAATGGCAAGACAAGATCCCAGACACTAGTCCTAGAAAGAGCATCTACACTCTTCTTCTTCTTCTTCAGCGTTCCGAGCCATTGAGGTTCTTTGCTGCAAATACAATCCGTCTCCATTCGTCTCTCTGGTGGACCTTCTCTTGCCAGTCGTTGATTCCAAGTGCTTGTAGGTCTGTACATGTATTATCTCTCCACCGCCTTCTTGGTCTACCTCGGGGTCTACGGTCATTTATTTCCTGAGTGTAAGCGAGTTTTGTTTGAAAAATCAGATTCGCTGGGCTGGTCACTTGACTCTCATGCCAGATCACAGGTTCCCTACACACATTGTTTTAAGCTGAGCTAAGCTGTGGTAAACGCTCCCAAGGCGGCCTGTGGGAACACTTTAAAGACATTCTGAAGATCTCACTAAAAGCTTTCGAAATTCGTTACGACACTTGGAAGACTGCTGCCAAAGACCAAAATTCATCATTATGCAAGAGTGCAGTCACTTGTGAAGCAGGACTGCAAGAGATATGGAAAAAAAGGCTGGACAGAAAAACCACTGCAGATCCTCCTCCTGGAACATCAAGCATTCTTTGCCCACATTGTCAAAGAACACTTGGAGCCAAAATAGGTCTTACCAGCCATCTTAGAATTCACAGCTTCAAACTTTCATATATATATATATTTCAGATATATATATTACAGGAACACAGCAGTCAACTCCAGCATTTTTTAGGCTGTTTGTGTTCCATGGGCAAGTTACCGTTCAGTAGTTTGCCATTGCTTTCTGAACGACCATCTCATACCATTGTAAGGAAACCAATGCAAGGTGGCCTGCTTCTAAATCATCTGCAGCTGTTTTGAACACTGTACATAGATTACGAATTGGTCAGTAACCCCGTCGCCACAGAGTTGGCTATATATCTATATCTATAAAACAGAGTGTATGTGGGTGTGTTTGTAGTTGGCTATGTATTGGATGCGTTCGATAACGGTACATCCGATTGAGATGAAATTTTCTACACATCTTCCTTTCATTCCTATGCAACCGACTATAATAGTTTCTTAGTGTAAAATCGGCAACTTACTTAATAACATTTAATTTTTCATTGTTCATTATATAATTTCTATATAGCAGGGAGACTTCACTCTAGAAAAGTTATTTCAAGGGGCATAACTTTTAATAACATTTCTATATACTTTATAGTCATATTGTTGGACTTACTTGCACTATTGTTAAACTCTTTGTCTATAGTTATTTTCAGACATATGAGTTATAATAAATAATGATATAATCTTTAAGGCATTTTCAAAGTTTTCATAAAAATAATGCATAATGCATAACATTGTAACCCATCTTTTTCTGCTTAAAGAAGTTATCAACTGTCATGTCGGTGAGTAAAAACAGTTTTCATTAAAAATAATGGATGGTGTGTGGAAAGACATTCTTTTAAGTTACTGTGCGCCAGGAGCTGGGCAAAACCACGCCAGGTCAGATAGATAGACAGATAGTTGGGAACGGGAGCTTATTTGACTACTTATATGAATTAAACGACATGCTCCCCACCAGGGACTGGGTGAAGCCGGGCCGGATCAGACAGACAGATAGTTGGGAACGGGAGCTTATATGACTACGTATATGAATTAAATTAGATGCTCCCCACCAGGGACTGGGTGAAGCCGGGCCGGGTCAGACAGACAGACAGACAGACAGACAGTCGGGAATGGGAGAGCTTATATGACTACATATATGAATTAAATGAGATGCTCCCCACCAGGGACTGGGTGAAGCCGGGCCGGGTCAGACAGACAGACAGACAGATAGTCGGGAACGGGAGAGCTTATATGACTACTTATATGAATTAAATGAGATGCTCCCCACCAGGGACTGGGTGAAGTCGGGCCGGGTCAGCCAGACAGACAGACAAACAAGCAGACAGACTGATAGATAGATAGATCCCCTCCAGGGCCTGGGCGAAGCCGGGCCGGGTCAGCTAGTATTATATAAATATACAAACATTTGAATATGTATTTATGTATTAAGATGTGTTATAGATATGTTCACATTTTGTGCCTGTTCATCTCAATGTTTTGTCATGTTATGAAACTATCAATATGATTCAGTATATATTTAATAACAAATGGATTAACAATACAGTTCCTCAGTTTCACATGTACGTATGGCTTTTTACTGCAAGAGCACATAATTTCCACCCTTCACCACCATTTCATTTGTGTAAAGTAGAAAATCTGACCTTCCATATTTATGTTTCAAAAAAATTTCCCTCATCACATATACAAAAGTTTTCATTGTAGCAAGACATGCCTTGTTACATTGTTAAAATAGTTGGGTGTTTCATGGCAGATACTGCAGCTTGTGTTGTAAGTGTTAGGCTTCACATATTCTAGGCCATGGCATATGAGGTGTGGTGATCAGTTCACTCCCACACTGCCTTCCCTTTATAGACATTTCAGAGCAATTAACAAAAAGTATCTGGTACTCATTGTATATTGCTTGCTAGGCCACCCCCCCCCCCCCAAAAAAAAACGGGGGGGGGGGGGGGGGGGAAATCTTGTCACTACCGAGGATTTAACCCAGACCATCATCAGCAAGCAAGCGCACTAAGCAATGTGCTATCTCAACTATTTTTTTTTCATTCAACACATCTATATGTCATGAAAATATGTAATGTTTACCTGATAAGCCAAAGGCTTTTGTCATCAGCAAAGTACAGCTACTACAGGGTATATTTTTAATGACTGGTTTTTTTTAAAAACATTTTGTATTTTCCTTTTATGTTGAACTCCAGAGTGTGAATACAAAACTTACAATAGCAATATTTTCAACAACCCCAGTCATTAAAAATACACTCTATATGTTCCTTTTATTGTTCAGTAAACAAGCCAGACTCCTCCCCCCCCCCCCCCCCCCCACAAAACCTGAAGATCTGGCTCCAGTCTTTGGTGTAAAGTTTATTTTTGAGATCTAGCTAATTTTCTATTCTGTTAACGTCTACTACTACCTGGTGTATCCATACACTAAGAACAACTTACATACAACAAACAGTCATACCTGGTTTATCAGGGTTTGCGAACCATTAAGAGCTGACACTAATGGGTCCATAAGCATTGGCAGATAAGGTAGCAGGCTGCTGAGGCGGACAGGCACCGTCAAACACAGTTCTACAAAAAGATCCTTCATGTGTTGCCTGTGGTAACCACTCTGCAGGCAGTTTAAGCCTGCAAATACATTTGTAACATCTTTTGTGTCAAAATATGCCGGGGACTATTGTTTCATGGCTGCAATGTAAACATTGTATGATATGTTGTTTACACCATCTTGATAGCAATAAGTCAGACGGAGCTGTGTGTTATGTTGTTTACATCATCTTGATAGCAATAAGTCAGACGGAGCTGTGTGTTATGTTGTTTACACCATCTTGATAGCAATAAGTCAGACGGAGCTGTGTGTTATGTTGTTTACACCATCTTGATAGCAATAAGTCAGACGGAGCTGTGTGTTATGTTGTTTACACCATCTTGATAGCAATAAGTCAGTCGGAGCTGTGTGTATGAAATTGGTTGCTACAGTAAATGTAGAAAATATCTATTTCTTCTTCTGCGTTCATCCGGAGTTTTTTTCCGGACGTGATTGCTTTGTGCTTGTTTACAGCAGAGCTGCATTCTTGTGCCGTTAGGCAGACATCCAACTTCTGCGGGCATTTGTTGACCAGGTTAACCTTCCTGGGTGTAGAAAATATAATAAGTAGGCTCAAACTTTAATATACTCCGGGATGATTAACCCGGTCAACAAATGCCCGCAGAAGTCGGATGTGTCGGCCTAACGGCGCAAGAACGCAGCTTTGCTGTAAACAGGCACAACGCAATCACATCTGAAAAAAAAAACTCTGGATGAACGAAGAAGAATAATAATATACTTACAAAAGTAATGACAATTGCCATGAAGAGTATCATGTTCAAATGTACACTTAAAAGCAATTGTATTAATTCAAGTTGTTAGATATATGGACAACATTGAAAGGCAGATTTATCACAGAAATAAATAGAAACGTGCAAGCAAAAACTTAAATTTATATATTGAAGCACTGCAATAAAGTCCCTGACACTGAAATTAGAAAAAAAGAATTCCTGTATGTTACATAAAAGTAATAATATCATATAGCTAGGTCTTGGGCATTTCAACAAACCAAAAATAGCCACCGAAGCTACAGAAATGTGATTTTGCAAAGTACACTGAAAATTCCTGATGGTAATTAAAATGAATACCCCCGGGAAGGTTAACCCGGTCAACAAATGCCCGCAGAAGTCGGATGTGTCGGCCTAACGGCGCAAGAATGCAGCTCTGCTGTAAACAGGCACAACGCAATCACGTCCACACAAAAAAACTCCGGATGAACGAAGAAGAAGAAGAAGAAAATGAATACTAAAATTGTTTTGAAAGAGTAAACACAGAGGCCACAACAAAGTGTGGCATAATTTATTATCTGACAAATTTTATTGTATCTCGTCAGGTACAAACTGAAGTAAATCAATAAATCTATGATATATAATTCTGCAGTAAGCGCCTGGTGAACTGCAGCAAAATATCCCCCCCCCCCCCCCACCCTGTTTCAGGATATTGCAGTCAACATCAGCATCTTTCAGCTGTATATTGGTTCCTAGGCTAGATTACGCTCATCAGCATGCCACGACTTTCTGAGTGACCGGCTCCATACTCTCATAAGTCACTGGCGCGACTCGAACCGCTTCCAATTCTCGTGCACTCACGTCAACCACGAGAGTATTCGGGGTTACAGAGAAAGCTGCTAACCCCTCGGCCAGGGAGACCGGCTGCAGCAAAATATGCCAGACAATAAATTGTGCAACTTATTGTTTGTGTCTTCTGTGTTTAAATTAACTAAGTGAATACATTTTTATTGAATACTGAAAAGAGGCTAAGACAAATACAACTAACCACAAACATCATAAAGATGCTTCTGGGTGTACTATGAAAAGAAAACTAGAACATTCTGTAACAGCTGGTTGCGATTTATGGAAACGAGGCAAGAGTATTGACTTACACTGCACTGAGATTTATCCCATTTGGATTGGTCCCTTTATACAGTCGCCTGCTGAAAGTGGCACAGCACATACTCTCTAGCTCCAGCTACAACCCCCAGAATCTCCAATAAAAGTGCACTTGTGAACCAAGTGCACTTGTGAACCAAGCTATGAAGTCTGGAAATGAACCCACCATTTTCAGAGCACGAAGCAAGTGGCTTAACCACTTCACCACTGGGACATCCCTTCCCTAACCACGGGATACAAGACAGAAGAAGACAGCGAGAGTAGATTCCTGATAGCCTTTCATCATGGCATAGGAAAAAAAAAAAATACCGATACATTCTGTTGGAGATCGCAAGATGTCATGTGGCACTTGTTGAAAATATCTCATTTTACAAGCCACATCCTAATTATTTCCTTTTTTGTTTTTAACTGAAATACTGAAAATTGAAACTAAAAATTCCTTTTTTTGCTAGGGTACATGGCAAAGTCACAAAAAAGAAAGATAACTTATTCTTGAGACACCAACAAGTGTGAGTGTGCAAATGTAAGCACTATTGTCTGTTCTCCATTTCCTGCTACACTGGACTTGATTATGAATTCTACATTGTGGATCCGACACATATGTATTTTACAAATACATATTTGTAAGAAAATAACGGCGATATGAGTCAAACTGAGAAATGTAAAGAAAATTGACAATAATCTTATCTGTAAAACATCTGCCCATATAAACTTATAAAGCATCATTATTTTAATAGAAGCAATGTAATCAAACATCAAATCTCTAAGCCTCTAATACACTGACCTTGAAGAAGGTTGGGCAACAAAGGAAGGAACTCCTGATAGAGCAGATCATGACTGCCACCACCAATGGATCTAAATAAAGCTCTCAACAAGAGGAAGTAATTGTACGGTTCTGTGGCTGACAGTGCGAGCTCCATGGAACGGTTTACTATTGTGTGCAGGTGAGGCTGAGGGGGGGGAACAAAAATATCACAACAATGATTACATAATCACAACAATGATTACATATATTTTCTAAACGTCTGAACATTTTCTGAAGTGGCAGAGTAGATCAAAGTGATGGTGTTCGCATGTGGCTTAAGCAAACCAGGCTGATCTCATATGTTGATGTAGCAGAGTACATCAAAGTGATAGTGTTCACATCTGGCTCAAACAAACCAGGTTGATATATATTGAAGTAGAATAAAGAGATATGGTTCGCATCTGGCCCAAACAAACCAGGTTGATCTCATATGTTGAAGTAGCAGAGTAAATCAAAATATGGTTCGCATCTGGTTCAAGCAAACCAGGTTGATCTCATATGTTGAAGTGGCAGAGTAAATCAAAATGATATGGTTCGCATCTTGTTCAAGCAAACCAGGTTGATCTCAGATGTTGAAGTGGCAGAGTAAATCAAAATGATATGGTTCGCATCTGGCTCAAACAAACCAGGTTGATATATATTGAAGTAGAATAAAGAGATATGGTTCGCGTCTGGTTCAAGCAAACCAGGTTGATCTCATATGTTGAAGTAGCAGAGTAAATCAAAATGATATGGTTCGCATCTGGTTCAAGCTAACCAGGTTGATCTCATATGTTGAAGTGGCAGAGTAAATCAAAATGATATGGTTCGCATCTGGTTCAAGCAAACCAGGTTGATCTCATATGTTGAAGCGGCAGAGTAAATCAAAATATGGTTCGCATCTGGTTCAAGCAAACCAGGTTGATCTCATATGTTGAAGTGGCAGAGTAAATCAAAATGATATGGTTCGCATCTGGTTCAAGTAAACCAGGTTGATCTCATATGTTGAAGTAGCAGAGTAAATCAAAATGATGGTTCGCATCTGGTTCAAGCAAACCAGGTTGATCTCATATGTTGAAGTGGCAGAGTAAATCAAAATGATATGGTTCGCATCTGGTTCAAGCAAACCAGGTTGATCTCATATGTTGAAGTAGCAGAGTAAATCAAAATAATATGGTTCGCATCTGGTTCAAGCAAACCAGGTTGATCTCAGATGTTGAAGTGGCAGAGTAGATCAAAGTGCTGATGTTCATATCTGACTCAAGTAAACCAGGCTGATCTTGATTGTTAACTGTTCCAATGGCTTTTTTACAAAAGCATGAAAGAAACATTAACAGGTGTGGTAAAATTAAACAAAGCATTCATTTTGAATGAATTATGCACCATGGGTTGGTCAGAAGAAGTCGCTGTAGGCATTCAGGCAAGCATCCCATTGCTTAGGTAGGCGGCGAATGCCGTCCGCAAAAAAAAGGATAAAAGGATTGTGGTTGCTCACTGAACCAAGTGTTTACCGCGTTCATTGCATCTGCATCTGTGTGAAATCGTTGCCCCTTGATAGCTTTTTTTCAAAGAGATCCGAACAAATGAAAATCACATGGTGACAAATCAGGACTATAGGCTGGATGTTGCAGAATTTCCCACTTCTTCCTTGCTAATGCTTGCTGCACAATCTTTGCGACATGTGGACGAGCGTTATCGTGCAACAAAATCATACCGTAAGAAAGCATGCCAGGTCGTTTATTCTTGATGGTTTTTTGCAGTCTGTCTAGTGTTTGCCAGAAGCGGGTAGAGTTGATGTTGACACCAGGTTCTTTAAAGTCAGCCAATAATGGCCCTTCATGGTCACAAAATGCGCTCAGCATAACCTTACCAGCGGAAACCTGTAACTTGAATTTTTTGGCTTTTTGTAATCCAGCATGCTTCCATTGCATGCTCTCTCTTATGCTGCTCAGCTCAAAGTGGTGAAACCATGATTCATCACCTGCCACTATGTGGAAGAGAAATGCATCACCCTCCACTCTGTAACGCAGCAAGTGGTTCAAATACCATTCCATGCATTCCTCTTTTTTGGTGGTCGGTCAACATCTGTGGTACCCACTGTGAACACACCTTCCGATATTGCAGTTTCTTACGAACGACCTTTTGAATTGTCCCAATTGACACATCAAATTCTTTCGCTAGCGAACGTATGCTTTGACAATGGTTCATCTGTACTGCTGCATAATTTTGGCAATGGTTTTTTCTGTTGCCTCAATATGCGCTTGACCCGGCCGTCCAAGATCTGTCGTGAACTGACGTCCTTTCCGAAACATTCGTGCCCAATCTGTCACTGTTGTCTTCGACACATTTGTTACCGTACGCTGCCTGCATTCTTTGATGAATGTTCACTGGTTGCCATAATTCAAATGAAAGAAACTGAAACACCGCTCTTTGAGCTTCTTTGGATGGATTTTGGATCTTCTTCTTCGTTCATCCGGAGTTTTTTTTCGGATGTGATTGCGTTGTGCCTGTTTACAGCAGAGCTGCGTTCTTGCGCTGTTAGGCCGACACATCCGACTTCTGCGGGCATTTGTTGACCGGGTTAACCTTCCCGGGATTTTGGATCAATCTGGCCATTTTCTCAACGGTCATGGGACGATAAGCACATGCTCTTTTATTCATTGGTCAGTACTTATCACATGACTATGACATGATCGTGTTCAACGCACGCAATTACGTGCAGTGCGGCAAGAACGGATTTCAAATGAACGCCCCTTAAACTATTTTGTAACAAAATACTGCCATTGAGAAATGTTAAGCACAGTGTGCATGCAGATGCAGTAGTGTTGCCGAGAATTTCTATAATATGTCTTGGAGATGTTCTAAAGACAAACAAGTTACCATAATGGAGATTACTATTTGCAAATTTAGTGTACATTTTTATGCCATTTTTTCAATTTCTTTCAACTTGGCCACCTGTTCCTCTGTTCATTCAATCCTACAGAATTTGATGGCATATTACAACACAGATCCATAGCAAGAAACTTGTGCAGGACATCCTTTTTTAAAACACTCTTTAATGTCCTTAAACCTTGCTGCACCAATTGGGAACAATATTTGTAACTAAACTAATTAGAATGACAAAAACAAATTGAAGAGAAATCACAAACTACAAAGGTCTAATTTCTAATATGTAATCTTTTTAAATTTAATCCACCCATCCAAAATGTGCCATGCCGGTAAGCATGGGCAGTCATGATTTGCCATGTGGTCAAGCCATCAAGGTATTTACTTCTGTCTTCCTCTTGATCTCTTCCCCTTAATCTTGCCAGTTGTCACCAATTTCTCCAGTTTATTTCTTCTTATAGCATGTATAAACAATTTTGACTGTCTACGTCTAACTTTAATACAGACTACAAATACATAACTTGATGAAACTGGTGGCAAAGTTTTTTTTCTAATTTATGATGTAAAATCTAAGGCAGTGTTGAAGTATTGTAAATTAACATTCTATAATTAACTGAACATTCTACAATTCTTTTAATTTAACACTGATAGGATTTTAAGAATTATACCTGGTCAATTGCACACAGAAAGAATAAAGAGACAATATGTAAAGTAAACTATGCATTAAATAAAACAAATTCCCGTTCTGATTTGCTGCCAAACCTAATTTGAACACGGTAAGAAACAGCAATATAAATAAAAGTTAGTTACCTTAAGCATCTGTTCGTTGTCTGCAGCAAATAATGAAACAGAGCCAAACACCATTTTAAACAGCTTTAAATATAAGTTGGATCTCTCAACATTTGCTGGAAAAGATATTACAAGACAAGGTCAAGTCAACTGAAACAGCACCCAGTGGTTGTATTATATTATCAAGTTGAGAAATGTGTCTGCAAAATTGTTTGACGCCATCCTATAATTTTGAATTGTTATACATATTCATAGCTGGCGTGTTGGTGTAATGATTAGGACATTACAGTGACAATGGAAAACACAGGGTTGGGCGAGGGTTCAATGTCAGCTCTTGATGTTAGCTATGGATGAGAAAGACTGGCCACCTATTCCTCCTATTCCTCCATGCCTTCAGCCCTACAAAATCTGATGGTTCTAACATTTCACGTGCCCAAAGCAGATTCTTGCTATGGGGTTTATTTATTATTATTATACATGATTCATATGGCATATCACATAAGAATACTGAATAATTTATTTTCTAATTATTCTAATTTAATAAACAACAGTATTCAGAAACCAACTAAAATCAATGTCCTGCTCTAGAAAATGAAGTCAGAATATCACCTGCCAGTTCTGAAAATACAGGCAAACAGTGCACATGTTTTGTTTTCCATTTCAAGTAAAAATCAATAAGGTGGTCCAACCATGCTGAAAGTTCACTATCTTAATAAAGACAAAAAAAATATACTTGAGGAAATCCAAAAGAGCAGCCAGGAAGACAAGATCTGGAGAAATTAATAACAAGGACTGGAGCAAGGTCAGATATAGAGGTGAAAATCTTCTGGTGCTGGTCTGGAGCAGACAATGGCAATCATGACTTTGCAATTCTGTTATGATTGTTTTGTTGAAGCTGAGTGACTAATTTTAGTTATTGTCCTGCCTGTACAACTTCTTGGGTGGCCAACGTTTGCCCCCAAAAGGTAAAAGTCTGTTTCATCTCTTTGGTTGATATGCTCCATACATTTCACATGTCTTTTCCATATAGACATAAGGGGCGATTTTGTAACACCTGCAGATGTAAAAACATTACTTGCCTCCCCCCCCCCCCAACCCAGAGAGAGAGAGAGAGAGAGAGAGAGAGAGAGAGAGAGAGAGAGAGAGAGAGAGAGAGAGAGAGAGAGAGAGAGAGAGAGAGAGAGAGAGAGAGGCAGGCAGGCAACCATGCTCATAAAGGTATTTATTAATTGTGAGTTTATAAAAAAAAGTTGCTTAAAAGTCGACAGGGTCGACTTAATTGCACCGGGTTTTATCCCATATGGCTCAGTCTCTTTCCGCAGCGTGGAAAGCGTTACACAAAGCACGAACTCCGTAACTCCAGCAACGACCATCAGGAGTATCCGAAAAATTCCCTCGTGAGCCAAAGGGCACAGCCCGGAATCGAACCCACAACCTTCAGAGCCCGAGTCAGATGGCTTGACCACTTTGCTATGGAGACTCCCAATTGTGAGTTTATAAAAGATGTCAAGATTAAAAAACAATCTTACACCGACCAGATGTTTCACTTGGTGCGAAAGTAACATTTTTATTCCTTAAAATGATAAACAGAAATTACACGGGCAGAAGTTAACGATTTTTTGATAATTCGCTCTTTACATCTCGTGAGAAGTTTTGACCAGCAGTGTTTGCTGCAGATTATTTTAATTGTACTTCTTTGCACTTGCATCTTCAATGTTCCATTTTCTCTTCAAGGGTACTCTCATATACTGTAATGCCCTCATGAAAAGATGCTCCTCATACGTTGTCTTTTGTCAACTGATACCTGCTTCCTGTGTTGACAGAGCAATTCTCTAGAGAGTTCTAGCACATTGATTTATAACACATTATATATTCACACAGGCATGCTTTTAAATATAACTTAATGAGTATGCTCTGGAAAATCGAGATGGGCAGGGCTTAAAGACTGGGTGGGGTCTCTAAGGTCAATGCTGACACAAATCTTATTGCCATGCCAGCCATGTAGGTGTAAGAATTAATGAACAAGTTGACAGGTTTGACAGCGAGGCTACTGTGGAAAGTGGACAAGCAATGGACCAGGCTGAAGTATTGAATGCCCTCAGAAAGGCAGAGCAGATAAAGTGAATTAAGTGATAACTGAACCTGCAACTCTGCAAGAACAACAACTCAAAACGGGTGAAGCCAGACAAAAGCACTATACAAGGGCCAAAGAAGAAAAGCAAACCAACAGAACTGGTGTCTTTACCCACTACATGCTGAAGGAGATACTGAGAAGAAGAATTTGAGCCATTATGGACTGAATGGTTAAATGTGACATGAGGATAATCTGTCGATTAACTAGGTGCATTCAGTGGTCATTTACTGAAAGCACTTTTCAATATTTATTATACTTCAAATAATCCATGCTAGAAAATGTAGCAGTACTCACAGCCCATTTCATGAATCCTTTCCAGTAAGTATTCTACCAGTATAGTGGCAAAAGTGGCAGAGGTTGACATGTGCGCCAAGAATGAATTGGCAACAATCTGAAATTTTAGAAAGAATAAAGGAGCAATCAATAACTTGTTCACAAATGAAGCTGCAGATCTGTCACTAAAAGTTTTTAAATGGCACAATTAACTAACTAACATGCATGCAATTTCTTGGCTTGGAGTTTGTTGACAATGAAATACCTAAATAATTTATCCACCTAGACTTTCAGCCAGTCTGTATGTGATGTGCTGAATCATGGCCTAGTTACATCTGAATATGCCTCTTCACAGATGTGAAGTTCCAGCATTGGTCTGGCACACATTTTAGTGGTTTCTGAACTTGGAGAGGGGAAGGAAAGCTCCTGCAACACAGTCCCCACGTAGATGGTATTTTGGTACTGGGTCAGCAGAAAAGTCAACACCAGCCTCACTCTGATAGATGCAAGCTTTATCCAGGGCCAGATGTGGATGCTAATGCATCGGACTTAGTTTAAACTCCATCTTTCAAGAAATTCACAAACAACCACACATCCAAGTTCGCCATAGTGTAGTTTTAAAGTCAACAGTGTCTTCACATTCATCCACCAGACAGGTGTTATCATTATGTTGCCAGGCTCGGATCAAGGCAGATGTTGGATACTTTTTGATAGAATTATGTTAATGGTCTTCATTTGTCAGAACTACTGATATTCAAATTAGGTACATGGTTAATGGATGAAAGCTTTGTTACATAAATAAACATAATAGAATTAGAAACTATTTACGAAAATAAAAATGCAGTCATTCTTTTCCCTGTCATTGAAAACCAGAATAGAAATGTTTGCTTGTTACACAGAATCAATTACAGTTTATAGTTATAAACCCTGGATAATTAGTGAATACAAAAAATCCCTATAGGGAACACTTTTACACAAAAAGAATGATATCATTTAACAGCCAAAATGAGCAACCTAAATATTCTTCAAAGAGGCTAAGTAAGATGTGCAATATACCAAAAACAGAAAGTGACAACAGTTTTGGCCTCATGTGAAGTGAAAACACATTGCCGCAACTGTAAGGAGAGGTATAAGACAGCACAGGAACATTTTGATAGTCTTTCACTATTGTGCAGAAACATTCGCATGTATACTGAAACCTTCTGATGGAGATGACTACATGTAGAGAAGCATGATCTCCACATGCGTCACCTGGCAAGGCATTGATTATCTAGAGCTTAATAATTAGGGGACAAAGCAGTAGAGAGTTAACGTGTTAACTTCGCTCTAAGTCCACCCAAATTATTCACGCTTGAAGCAAGTCCCAAACAAACAAACATGAGTTGTGAATAGTACTGTTTGTTAGTTAGTTACGACAGATCATCCTCATTGCACATCGAACCATTCAGTCCTTAAGTGCTTGGATCCCCTCCTCATTAAATCCCGCAGTGTGTGGCAACTGACGACACCAGTTCTGTGTTGGTTTATTAATCTTCTTTGGCTTCCTGCTAAGTGTTCTTGTTTGGCCACCCTTCTTTTAATTTGCCGTTCTCAGTCTGGCCATGGTTGTAGATTCACAGTCATCACTTGGTTCTCGCAAAAGTTTTGCTTCTCGTAGAGCATTCAGAATTTGTTACTCGCATATATCAATGCTGCTTGAGTGCACCATGGATGACAGGTCACAAACGCTTTAAGTTATAATTTATCATGTATAAATTCTTGCACAACTATCACTGAATGCTCACAATTTATAATCCCACATGCATTCAGCACGTTAACGATGATTCTACTTTACATCCATATGGTTTCTGATTTGCTGGGTTTGTACTGCCATTCCAGTCTTCTATCTTCCTTAATGCTAAAGCAACTCCTCTTTGCTACTTATATTCTGAAGCTCATGAAAACCTCATGTAGCTCAAACATTTACTCAATAATAAAAACGGGCATGTACATGCAATGGTTAGGGAGTAGAGCTAACAATGGTATGAGCACCGTCGGACAATGGTTCGATGCCAGCACTCACGGCTCTCTCCAGCAGGGAAAAACTGGCCATCTATTCCTCAGTGCACACAGGCCAAAACAAAGTGATGGTCTCAATAATACACATACACATATCAGGCTCCTGCTACAGGGATTCTTTCTAAAATAAAGAACACTAAATGAAAGTGGAAGCTCCAAAATTATAAACCATTATCAAAATATCAAGATACTAGAAACATGTCCTGTCTAAATAAAAATGAAAATTTGTACACAGCTTTCAAAAGTAATTTTACCTGCAATGCAAAGTTTCCATGTATCCTGTCCACCATGTTCTGAAAATAAATATATGCTAATGTGTTAAACACATAACTATACAGCAAGCAAATAGTAATTATACATTATATTACATGTACATGCTAGAACATTTCAAGTAAAAATTACTGATGTTTTAAGATATTCTTAAGAAAACTGCACTTACAAATAAATCTGAAACCTCAAAACATTTTCCAAATTCACAGAAATGTTAGTGTGTTTAAATATTATACATGCAACAAACAAAATGGAACCACTTACTTCAATCACTGAAGAGAATATTTCCTTGAATGAGATAGGTGTCAGCATGGTAAACTGAAATTTAAAACAAATCGCTTCAGACAGGCATTACAATATGAATGTCATGACAAAAATGTATCTAAAATATTTTTAAACTGCTATACAATTGCAATCATAAAAGATTAAAAACTATGTAGTCCTTTGATTTTCTGTTATGCCTTTACAGTGCTGAAGTAAATAAGACTAGTGTTTTTTTTTAAACCACATGCATTATACCACTCACCCACACCAACTTGGATAAATACTGTTTATTTCATAATTTTTACAGTTCATTTTTATAACAATTATTTGTTTTCATTGCGACTTTGATTTCACGGTAGTCTCAATCAGTGTTTTCTTGACTTGGCCTACACCAAAGATGGATAAACATCAGTTACGTAGCTTTCGTATATTTTTTTATGTAGTCGTTATCAGTGCTTGTTTGTTGTCTGTGTGTTGACAACATCCATTCTGTCAGTGCGACCGTCTTCTATTAAAGCCAACCAGTTTCACTTCTCTTTGTTGATTGACTCACTAGACTAGCACTTTGCCTCGGCACTCTTCCGACAGACGGGTCTAAATAGTTCTGCAGTGAATAAGTTAGGGTTTAGGATTAGGGTTAGTGTTAGTTATATAAAATTATTCACTGCAGAACTATTTAGACCCGTCTGTCGGAAGAGTGCCCTTTGCCTCATTTAATCAAAATTCCAGACAATCTCTCTACCATGCACATTCCTTAAAAGATGCAGGAATATTGAAATGTATGAATACCCGACAGTTGCAGCAATATTATTTTCAGCCAATTCATGATTGTTACAGCAATATCACCATTCAGCCAATTCTTGACCATTACAGCAATATCACCAATCATTAATTCCCAAATGTTACAGCAATATAATTCAGCAAACTCCTGATCGTTACAGCGATATTACCATTTAGCCAATACCTGACCACTACAGCAATAGTAAAATTCAGCCACTATATGGTAGCTACCAAAGGGCTTTTTTCTTATTTATTAAGAAACACACATGCTGGAAGATTCTCAATGGCATAAGAAAAAATATTAGCAAAAAGGTCTCACAGAACAAGTGACTCACCACACCGGCAAAATGCTCAAGCGCTTCCTTCTCTTCTTTGACTTTCACATTCTGAACGCTGAATGCAGCAAAGATAAAAACATAAGATTAAACTAACTGATAGCTTACATTTTGCATGATAAAGCTAATCACTATCCTCAACACATTCAAATATTTCACATGTACAAGCAAATCAGAGTAAAATTTCAAATAATTCAAATGCATTTACCACAATCTACACACACAATTTATACCATACTTTTGTAGTGCAATAAAGTTAACCATTAATGCCACATCATTCAATCAGAAATAAGTAAGTAGTTTCTGAACATGGACTCTTCCATTTCAAATAAAGTGACTGGCTCATACACTTATTCTTGG
This sequence comes from Cepaea hortensis, assembly GCA_963921405.1. Classification (NCBI taxonomy): domain Eukaryota; kingdom Metazoa; phylum Mollusca; class Gastropoda; order Stylommatophora; family Helicidae; genus Cepaea; species Cepaea hortensis. Next base: position 47,555,531 of record OY992878.1, on the reverse strand, counting down.
GTAGATGTGTGGAGGTTTTCTCTCAACTTTCACATACAATTGGACAGTTCGTGGTGTTTGCTTTTCTCAGCAATTTGACTGACTGACAGAATGAGCGAGTACCCTGTTCTGCTTAGGTGCAGAGTTGTACATTTACTGTGGAGGCTAGTCTTTACCCAATTAAATTTTTTTTCCACGCTTGCCCATTCTCTACCAGTAAAGTTAAATTGAAGCGTTTAACATCGATGATCATGTCAAGCCTGCTCAAGTCAATCCGAGACAGTATAACGTGTGAATGCCAAGGTCCGTCTTGCCCCAGCTCATTGTATTCTGGTTAGTTTTCATGTATAGATGAACAAGACCAGTGATGATGGAGTCTGGGGCAGGCAGGATAGATGTGCTGCTATTTCAATGTCTGTCCCTATTGAATTTTGGGTGTGTGTGTGTGTGGGATTTTATAGGGAGGATATACGAAGGAAATGGGGGGGGGGGGGGGGGGATGACATTCTGAACAATGGTGAAGGGGTGCATGGGTCAAAAAAAGGCTGAGAACCACTGCTGTAATTGTTAAGTTGAGAAGGTCTCTTCCAGTTTTTGGCAGTGTGACATAATAGACGGTCTCCCCTCTAGTTTTGCTTAAATTACGGTTAAGATTATATTTTAATTTTAGATATATCTAGAAAAACGATCTTTTCCCTATTTTCCTATGTTTGTAGATATCTATAGATATGCATGTATTATTGGCGAGAATTTAATTTCCTGTAAACCTAGTGAATATTCTAGGGTTTTTAAACTATATATTATACAGTATATTATAGAACTATTAGTTGTTCATGCCTACTGCCCCAGCGCAAGTTTGGCTGAATAACATTCAGTTCTGGCCTGCGAACCTGGTGGCAACACGAGAATCTGCCTGGCCAGTTGTCGTCCATTTGGATGACTGACCCGAAGCGGTGAGGACACAGGTGCCGCTACTAGCTTTAAAAAAGACACCTTGCATCAAAAGAATCCAGGCTCTAGTTAGCCTATATTTGGGAGAAACAAATTGAGAACAATTGAAACCCAAAATTAATATTTATACTGCTAGTGGCACTGTTCCACTGTGGAGAGGTTTAACCCTTTACAGGGCAGACGCTTGTCCGTTTTTTAGCCCTGAACGGGCAAGATTTTTTCAGGTTCGGTAAAATTTCGGGTCGCGTTAGTAAAAACATCACAAATAAGGTGTTAGTCAACCGATTTTAGTTAAATAAACAACACAATGAAGGGAAAAGCATGCAGAATATGTTACTCATGTGATTGTTGTCGGTAATCTATATATGAACACAAATATTTACGAAATACGGCATGTTGTTTGTGATTTTCCGTCATCTATACGGCAATTTAGAATCACATTTTCAGAATCATAATCACTTTCTTTAAAGTCCGACTCAGACTGCTAATGCAAAGTAACGCTTTGCACTGATATCTACCTCCAATTAATAGTCAACTTCGTGCCCTTTAATGTCACTTAAACTGAACAGAGCGAAATCTCGGCTATCACTTGAAGAATCGCCGAAATCCGTTTTGAAAAACAGCGTAAAAACCCAAAAAATAGTCCGTAAAAGTCCGTTCAAATTCATAATAGCGTGTTTACAAATGGCGGCCACGTTGTCAAGCTGTTGGCGAAAGCAGCCGTCGGAAGTATCGGAAAGCTGAGAGATCGCGTTTTTACAATGCATAATAGTATCAGCCATTTTGAGACGTTTCGCCCGTTAACGGTATCGGACGGAAATGGCCGTCCTGCCTTGTAAAGGGTTAATCACTACAATATGGAAGGTACGTTGCTTTAATTAATTAGTACGAATTTACATGTATATATTTACCGGCATTTGTAGTGTAGATTCAGGGTGAACTAAGCGATAACTAATGTTAGAGAAAAGGGATCGTAAACTACAGCCGGAATAAATATACAGATAATGGAGACGCCGCTTATACTATGACCAAAATAGAGGAATGAAGGGAACGGCAACACACAAAATGGCGAAATCTAACAGGCTGGCACTAGACTATTGAAGAATGGTCAGACAATGGAGTTTGATATTTAACTAGAGACTAATATAATATATATTAGAATAATATATCACCAGTGAAGAATATAATTATAGAGATGGGTAATTCGGAGAAATAAATGGTGATAGGAAATACTGATTAATTAATTGTGAAATAATTCTTTCACATAGTCTACCGGAGACCACGCGTGTCAAAGAGGTCACCTCATGACAGCGTGGGACAGGCCTTCCATTCACATCAGTATCCTTGCTTCAACGCAGTCCTTCACTGCCTACCCTCTACATCTATGTTAATACTTCAACCTCCTGTAGTTGTGTGTGTCGGGAGTGAATCAGAATTATAATTTACAATACTGCTTCATGTGCTGAGATAGAATCTGTGTGATTCATAATATATGTTCATACTTCGTCAAGCGAATGTAATTTGTGTGCTTCATAATCTATGGTGTTCCTTCGTCGATTGAATGTACTCTGTATGATTCATCATCTGTGGTGTACTTCGAATGAAGGGAATTTGTGGGCTTCATAATCTGTTCGTACTTCGTCACGTGAATGTAATCTGTGATTCCTAATCTATGGTGATATGTTGTCGAGTAAATATAATCTGTATGATTTATAATCGATGTTCGTGCTTCATAGTTAAATGTAATCTGTGGGATTCATACTCATTGTGTACACTTCATAGTGTTAAATGCAATTGGTATGATTTATAATATATGTGAACGCATCATAGTAAGAATGTTGTAGAGTTTGATCATACTTAAAAATATACATTGATGTGTCAGTGTCTGTAGACTGGAATACATGTGCATCTGAGTCTGATAAGACTGATAATATGTGGCTAAGGAAAATAGAAGTTGTACACTTTAGCCATTTGTCATTGTGCTGTCATATCACTGGTGATGTGTCTGTGACAGAGGTGATAGTCTTGTGATGCTAGTCGTGTCTGAATATGAGACTGAGCGAGATGAGCAATGAGTGTATCCTCAGTGTAGGACAAGCATTCACCAGTTCTGTTTTCTCTGATTAACTTCCAAAAGTTCTGCGCCTTCATTGTTGGTACCATTGAGCCATCAACCAGCAGCAACGAATACATATCTCTCTTGAACACCATGTCTATTGCCGGAGAGTGAATCAGCAACCTGCCTGTGAACATCATCAGAGTCTACAACCTGGAAGATAAGTCCAACATCACCTGGGCTGACACCATAACCCAGCATCTTAGTCATGATTATTTTGCAGACACAGTAGCTAGACTACACTGATACTTGTCCAGCCATCTCACATTAAATTTTATTGTTATATTTTACACTGTAACAACCAATAGTTTGTTATAAGTTAAGGATTAATATTAAGAGATTGCGAGTGGAGTAATGAGAGTTGTAACTGTATATTTGTACTCCGTGTTGTGAGAAAGGATCAGTAAACGGGGCTCTTTAATTTTTTGCAGGTATTCGTCGTCAGATTCCTTAAGCCTACTGTCTAGAATAATTACTAATACGGTTGTTCGCTTTACCTATCTGTGCCTGAACACTGAAGACCTGGTCATTCCTGGGACTGTTCCGAATCATACATCCTAGTTCGAGCCATTTCGGCCTCTTCTTCGACAGTGATTAGTCTTTCGTAATTCTGAAAGTCTATTGGTTGCTATTTCTGATCCTTGTCTATCAAAATAGTCAACATACCGCGACAGGTAGTGACTTCAGATACCTATGTAACCAGTCCTCTGATACCTTGGAAGTCATAATTATACATTGTAATAACCACTGTAGCCATCAAGCCCTGGCTCATCAACTTTGTTTTCTTCACATATTGCCAGGCCAAAGTCTTTACATGTTTGGGAGAACCGGTTCATTAATTATAGTCTGGGCTCTGAGTGATGATTGTAGCACTATCAGCAGATCTTATATTTGATTCCTTCCTCATTTTTGTCTTTGCTTTGAATCTTTAAAGGCTGAACAGTGGGCTATCCCATCTAGTGTGGAGACACTCCACTCCTCCCACTACAGTACAGTCATATGCATGGTTGAAAAGTGTAGCTATAAATTGCGAAACAAAGTAGGGAGGGACTATTATTCAGCCTTGTTTGACATCTCTCATAAAAGTAAAAAAAAAAAAAAGCTGACATTCCTATTGTACTAGATCGTTGCCTTTATGTGAGCATTTAACGATTTTACCAACTGCAACAATTTAGAGGATCAGAATATTTATGGTTTTATTTAAATTACATCATACATACCTCTGGGACCGTACATACAAGCCTCCATTTGGATTGACACAAATGGTATAAATGTCCAACGCCTTCAGTGCATATTTCAACAACCGTACGTACACAAGGATTTCTTTTGGTGTGAATTGTTTGCTGTTGACTGCACAGACAGAAACAGAATAAAACACAAAATTAAACACTAATACATAATTTTATCTTTAAAAATACAATTATAGTGGATACGAGACAATTATTAACTCATATTTTGTTCTTATTTGCTAAATTGCAATGCAAATAGCATTTGTCATGCCTGATAGCATCTTGCGAGGCTGCAACTTTAGTTCAGAACTAATTTTTACAGACTGAACATGTATCAATAAAATGTGAACATTGGACAAATAAATGTGTTCACATGGAGAGGGTAAAGAGTGAAACAGCCTGTGAACCAAAGAGTGAAACAGTGGACCACAGCGGCAACATGATCTTACCTAACTCCAGTGACAGAAAATATGCATGGCGACATGGGAAAGTTAAGAAATATTACATTTATAAGAGACATTTGAGCAAATTAAGCAGTAGTAGCAGCTCAGAACAACATGCAAAGTATGTCAACTGTCTTATTTTCTACAAAGCAGTCATTTAACCAATGTTATTGCCCTCTGCCTTTTATTCCCCCAATGGAGCACATACCCCCAACTGCCTTAAGCTAATCCTTCCTATCTTCCTGAAGACTTGTTTATGATTAGAGTTTTTTTTGGATGAAGCAGCCAGTACCACGCCAAACCTCAATAATTGGCTTCATGACATGCTCGGTGTGTAAGAATGCTACTCTTCTTTGCTTACTTTATGGACCCTAGCAACATACGGATGTCTCAATTCCTTATGGGCACACTGGCAACACACAAGTGTATCAGCCCACTTCACTTTCCTTTATGAGTGACACCAGTGTCTCAGGTTACTTCATCATCCCTCATGGGCTCTGATAACATACAGGCATCTCAGTCGATGTAGTCACTGAAAAGACGGCTGTAACACCATAATGGCAGAAACTTAAGATGTCTTTACTTGTCTACAGTAACCACCATAATCATAATGTGTTTATTTGTCCACAGTAACCACCATAATGGCAGAAACTTAAGATGTCTTTACTTGTCCACAGTAACCACCATAATGGCATAATCATAATGTGTTTATTTGTCCACAGTAACCACCATAATGGCAGAAACATAAGATGTCTTTACTTGTCCACAGTAATCACCATAAGGCAGAAACTTAAGATGTCTGTATCTATCCACAGTCTCATCTCATCTCATCATGTTCCTCTTGTACCTTGCAGTGTCGAGGTGAAGTATAAACATCGTGAGAGTGCCCGATTATGGGCTTCATATATCGATATTCCCATGGACTCTGCTGTTCTCCTGTTCTCTCCTTCCAACGTTTACGTGGTCGGCCTCTTCCTCTGTTTCCATCTGGTCTGTACATCATTGCTTGTTATGGTATGCTGTCCACAGTAACCATCATAATGCCGGTCTCCCTGGCGAAGGTGTTAAGGACCGTTTGTAATCCTGTATATAAAAAAAAAAACAGCTGCACGAGATTCGGCAGAGGATCACGTCGTGTTCATTTCTTACGGAAAGGTATGTGAGCCGGTCGTTCAGAAAGCAATGGCAAACTACTGAACGTACAACTTGCCAAGGCAACAAAAGCAGCTGGAAAATGCTGGTGTTGACTGCAATGTCCTGTAAATAGGATATGCAAAAATATTTTTTTTTAAAACCACAGTGATGGCAGAAACTTAAGATGTCTTTATTTGTCCACAGTAACCACCATAACGGTATACACTTAAGATTGGTTTCGAGGTACGGTGTCTGCCTCAAGTGCTGGAGGTCCCGGGTTCAAGCCCCGGTGAGGGCTGGGATTTTTTTCACGTGGACTTCTAGTAATAAAATCTCCCCTGGTTCCTGGGTAGTGAGAGTGAATGCCGTGTGTATTGTTGCGCACGTAAAAAATCCCTTGGCAGTTGGAAATCGAAAAAGAGTAGCCTAACGGTGCAGCCCGGGCAAAATTTTGAGTTAAAAATCTACCCAAAGTATTTCAGGATCCTCGCTGGTGCTGCGGAGTTCATGCACTGAGCTGAGTTTCTCCAGACTCAGGTTTGAGTTAGGAGAACAGAGCACTTATGGGTTACACCCGTGTGCCGTGATCTTGATCCATCGACTAAACTAAAGATATCTGTACTTGTCCACAGTAACCACCATAATGGCAGAAACTTAAGATGTCTTTATTTGTCCACAGTAACATTCTGAATTGGTAATATACTAGCAGCTTGTGTTGATACACATGGAATTATAGAAGCAATGCATTACCTATTCCTTGTGCTTTGCAATTTAAAGTTCCCCAGGTGATGGTTTTTACTCCACACACAAGTGTCTTCATCAGGCTTCTACATTCAGAAACTGAATATGGGCTGTTGTGGTTAGGAATGGCCCCAAACTTCATCATAGGCTGAAAAATAACAATGCTAACATTATAATAACAGTTTTCAAGAACTGTAATTGATATGAAGGAGATTGCTTTTTAGATATGGAATAATAATTATAAAAATATGTGAAAATAACCTTTTCAGTCACAATGGAATAAATTATTGATAAACTACTTTATTTCTTCATTACATTACAGACCTGTAGAAATACTACGATGGTGTTACCGCTCTGAAAAAAAAAAGTATTATAAAAATTGACTTTCCAAGCAAGCAAATTACCCAACATTAAGAATTACTTTTGTTGTCCACGTTTTATCTGATAAACATTAAAATCTCACTTTATCTTCTTTGTCCTTGGCCTCTACACTGGTCATAAAAAGTGACTGCAACTTTTCGTCTTTGATCGTGTCCGGCAGCTTCCCATCTCCTGATGCTATGAGTTGTTGCGCCACCTAATGGATGATTGCGAGTTTATAACATTAAAAACAAACTTAATACCATGACAATTCACATTAAAATTCTCACAATTATCCAGTACCAAATTTTACTAGGCTGTGTCAACAAAAGAAAAAGAAATATAATAGAAAGAAATCAAAAAAGAGGGAGGATACAGGAGAGAGAGAGATCCTACCACTACTGAGGATTAAACCAGGACCGCTAAATTAGTATCACGCACACTAACTACAATGTCACAGCAGTTCTTACAAGAACATAGCTACACTGCCATGTGATGACAAGTGGGACTCGTGTGTATTTATATTGAAGTGAACCAAGCAGATTTAAGGCTACGTCCATAATCGTGTACTTACCTTTCAGCTGCCAAACGTGGCATGTGGCAAATGGGAAACAGTTGAGTTGAGCTAAGAACTGACATCGCTGCACTCAGGACATTCTCATATGCGCTCAATCCCTTCGTTCAACAGCCAGCAAAGAGTCACACGACTAATCGTTCCCACCATTATCCGGTTGAAGGTTCTCCTGGTCTTCCCTCAGTTTTAAGATTCTACCACAACCCCTACCAACCCCCTGCAATCTCATCCTTTCCACATATGGGTTCTCATTCTGTTCCCCCACCTTCTCCACCTGATCCCACAGGCACAAGATCACTGCCATGGAGCAGAAGGGATGACCATCGAGCCTTTCCATCTTGTACAGGCTAAAGTCATAACTACTGAAACCGAACTTGCACAACGCGACACGGAGATGGTATTTTCAGTCTACTTTACTACAACTCTACACTTGACATGTTGACAACACAACCAGTTGTTCCACAGAAAAGTTACAAACATACCTAACAATATCTACACATTCTATTCTACAAGAGCGGCGTTATGTTAGCCATGTTCCAGTAACAAAAACTATGTCCGACCTTGACGCTCGCTCAAGTCTATCTAATGTGACGTTTTGCACTTGCACCAAAACGTCTTGCACACTTTTCATGCTTTTGTAACCAATGACGTGCAAAGTGTGTCTTACAATCCTCTTACTTGTCACATGATTGTGCAAGACTAAGCTACCTGTACTCAATAACCCATAGCCTGACCCAGGTCTATGGCAATCACCACCCTCTTGACCATAGGTAATCTACCACCAAGAGGTGCATTCCTTGCCAGCCTATCAGCCTGTTTATTGCCCCGCATTGCCAGGGCAAAAAATCCATACAATTCTCACAATCTGTGACCTCTGAAGCAGTTGAGCCATTCCACAAGACACATTCCTTTCTTCACCTCACTGTGTCCGTAACTGGGAAACATTAAAAAATTAGATGGGAATAAATATCCAACCCTTGTGTAAATTGACAAATCCAGTAGCCCCATGTTAAATATAAATGCATAAATAATCCCCATGCAACAGGTCCTTTGTAGATCATCACTCACAAAACAATCCGGCAAAGTCTTGATCTCACATCAGTTCTCTTGCCTTATGCACTCTGATATCCAAGATGTCAAAACTTTTCTGTGTACATCTTCATGCCTGTCGACCCCTGATTCCTCACTGTGCGCCACTATGACAATTCTTATTGCCTTCCACCACTACTGTTCTTTCCAAACCTCTGACAATTCTTATTGCCTTCCACCAGTTCTTTCCAAACCTCTGACAATTCTTATTGCCTTCCACCAGTTCTTTCCAAACCTCTGACAATTCTTATTGCCTTCACCAGTTCTTTCCAAACCTCTGACAATTCTTATCGCCTTCCACCAGTTCTTTCCAAGCCTCTGTGACAATTCTTATTGCCTTCCACCAGTTCTTTCCAAACCTCTGACAATTCTTATTGTCTTCCACCAGTTATTTCCAAACCAGTGTGACAATTCTTATTGCCTTCCTACATTGTTCTTTCCAAACCATTGTGACAAATCTTACATCTAAATGTCAATCTCCTCACCATGAAGCACAAGGCAGCAATTAGAATTTTACTTTTAATTCAGATGTTCAAACACAAAACAAATGAGTTCTAAATAATTGTGGACTGCATTGTTTGCTTCATGAACTCGATTCCTTATTACTGAATTCCGTCAAAAGATTTACCCAGTTACAATATGGCTAACTGCTAAATGTAGAGTAAAATCTTGAAATACCTACCTGTGCACTGGTTGGAGATGGACATCCTGCTTTCGCTTCTGCCATTTTTGAAGGCTCATTTGAGGGTTTGCTGTAATGAAAACAAATGTATCTAATACAACTCAATACTTGCAGCACAAACAAATGTCTATTGGTTCAATACATGTCCAGCCATGCACACACTATTAAGATTACTAAACTGCCCCCCGTTAGAAAAACTTTTGCGATCAAAATAATATATTAGTAATAACTACAGCACAAGTTCAAGAAATCAATGATTTTAGTGGTGAGATGTCTACACAAGAATTCTGGCATCACAGTAGCATTGTCTCTTGCACAACATTAAGAAACCATCTCTTTAACCACACTTCTTGAATTGTACACTTCTCTTCAAATACAAGTGGAATGTGTCACAAAAGTATATTAACAACCACATGAAAGTGATTTCCACATGACTGATTTGATCAAATACTACTGATATTGAAGGGAGTCTTCGTAGCGAAGTGGTCAAGCCATTTAACTCGGGCTCCGAAGGTTGTGGGTTTGATTCCGGGCCGCGTCCTTCGGTTCACGAATTAAATTTTTCGGAGACACCTGTGGGTCGTCGCTAGAGCTACGGAGTTCGTGCTTTGTGCGACACTTTCCGCGCTGTGGAAAGAGACCGAGCCATATGGGATAACACCCGGTGCAATGAAGTCGACCCTGTCGACTTTTAAGCGACTTTTATTTTATATTAAATTCTGCATGCCAAGGAGAGTCTATGAAACCTTTGCAAGCATAGCCTCTTATCGTAAGACAGCAATCTGAGTAGTGTTGCAAGGATAGGAAGTTTTCCATTGCAAGCACAGCCTCTTATCGTAAGACAACAATCTGACTAGTGTTGCAAGGATAAGAAGTTTTCCATATTTAATCTTTATGTCAGTTCCTTTTTATCATTTCATTTATATTTTTTCCCTAATTTCTCTTATTTTATTTATTGCTTTCAATGTTTCAACTGCATTTATTATTTTTTGTTTTATTGATTCTTTCTTTTTTAAAAACTGTTGTTCATCCACTAAATTCTGACCTCTGTTGACCTCATGCTCCCGTGTCAATCACCCAGGGCTAGAACTCCCAAACTTTTGCTTTTTGACCACTAATTTTTCTCTGAGTACTGCCTATTAATCTGTGCACTTTGAAACTTGTTATGTGCCTTCTGATTTTACTGCCATATATTTAATACAACAAAGATGATTTCTTATAGATTACTCCGATTCACTTTTGATGCCAAAGCTCTTCAGCTCTTGGGGTGGTTTTGAAGCTTTCTAATCATGCTTCGCCAATGGTGGCTATCCTCTTGCTTGCTTCAGTGTCACAATGTCTTCAGGATCAGGATGACTGACTGGGCCATAATATGTTCTATGGTGTTGGCCAATTTTGGATTTTACTATGCGATTTTGTAAGGAATTTCATGCCAAAATTCAGCCAATACAGTCTACTCTATAATCAAATACCTCATAACATATTAGAAACAAATAGTTTTACCATTTGCTCAAAAGTAAAGGAAGCTGAACTTTGGAAATGGTCTTGAACTTGAGAACAAAAACTTCAGACATGCGCAAAAGTAGCTCTCGCCCCTAGAGGAAAGAAAAGTGTGCAAGATTAAAATATAGCAACAATATATAAATCAGAAGCTAAAACAAAAAAAAAGGAAACGTAACACATGTCACAGCTCATCTATAAAGACAATACAAACACCTTCCAACAACAACAAAAAATTAGATAAACACAAGAAGATAAGGAATTTCAAAATCATTTTCACAATATATTCAGACTGACTTACGTTTCCATTTTCTTGATCACTTTTAGTGCGAATGCAGTCAACTAAATTCAGCAAAAGCTTGCAAGACATCGTCTGAATACTGCTGGGCAGGGAGTCATCGTGCACATTCTTGGAGAAAAGGTTGACTGCAAGTGACAGATCACGTAGAGACAGATTATTGCGTACATGGTGTACTAGATCCGCCAGAGTGCTGTATGCCAAAGGCCTGAAAAATTTAATTTGTACAAAGCAATGAATATTACAGAAACATTTCTTCAAGTTATACATCATCAAATAAGCTACTATTTATCAAATACAGATTTATTGACCACATACTATCTAGAATTGGATCACGAATTGGGTACACTAATCCCTAAAAAGAATTAACACCAGTCTTGCTTGCTTGCGTGTGTTCGTTGGCTTGAGCTCCAACGTGAAGTCCTGTATGTCGGATGAAGGCATCCTGTTGTCCAACATCAGTGTGATGTCATACAGGACCTGAGGTTTGCGTGAGTATCCGTTGTCCCATGTCTGGCTTATTGGTGTGTAGACTGGTGGTTCCTGTCCGTACAGGCAGACACTCTCCGACTTCGGAGGAATCGGCAATCCTACTGACTTGAGCCAGGACCAGAAGGGACCTGTTGTCCAGGACGCTCGACGAGGACGCGTCAATAGGTCTTGGCCAGTATATAACCCGGCCCTGGTGTCTTGGAAACACCTCTGCGTCCCAACACCAGTCTGACAAAAGCTAAGATATGAATAATTGCATGACATACTCAAGGCACACTTACATACCTCAGTGATTCATGAGTTGTCCACCCCGAGCCAATCAGTATGTTTTCATCAAACAAGTTTTCTATGACAGGGACGAATCCTGAAATTAAAGATAAAACAATGCTCTAAGAGAATGCACTGTATTGTGTTCATTATGATTGCAGATATAAATCACATTTAAAATATTCATTACAGTTAAGATGTGAATTACATTTAAATGGTTTACTGAGTTACGATGTCTAACTTGAGTGTTTATCAGTGCTGATGAAAACTGAAACTGTCCTCAAAAGACAGCATAAAATTATCATTTTCAGCATGTATCCATTCATTCCCACTATGATTGATACAGAACAAAAGAACCATGTTATAATCTGCAATATCAGTTCAGTTGCGGTTCCAACATCACAGCAACGGGTCGTCCCCATTATGCTCCGTTCCTGTGCCAGTGAATATCACATAAAATGTTCTTCACTGCCCAATGTGAGAAGTGGAAAAGACAGGCGTCTCGACAAACAACAGCCCGCTCAGGCACACTGTACATAATGCCGCCGCCAGAATGTCACAACAAAAGTCCTCCACGAAACATACTGTTCATCCTTGATGAAGTGGCAGTCACTTTCCGAACCAGATGTTCACCTACAGTTTTTAGATGATGGTGTTCCATTTCTAGATGTTTTCTAGCCAGCCATGCCATTTTATCTCCGAAATGCAGTTCACCCAACAAAACAACCTCAGACAGATGTAAAAACTTCCACTGTACATAATGCTGTCGCCAGAATGCCAATACAAAAGTCCACTACGAAACATGCAGTTCATCCTTGATAGAAGCGGCAGTCACTATCCCAACCAGATGTTAGCCTACAAAGTCTCGATATTTCTAGATGATGATGTTCCGTTACTAGATGTTTTCTAGCCAGTTACACCATTTTCCGAGCACGCAGTTCACGCCACAACACCCCGGACAGATGTAAAAAAACATTTCACTATACATAATGTCATCTCCAGAATGTCAAAACAACAGTCCTCCACGAAACACAGTTCATCGTCAAAGAAAGCGGCAGTCAACCAGAAACTAGCAGCCACACATTTCTGCATAAGGCACAAAACCGGTCAATTCTGGGACATAGCCAGCTGCCATTGCTCTGAAAATGCAGTTCACGCTCCACAAACTCTGACAGATTTAAAAGAATTTCACACGAAATTCACAGCTTACAGCGTCGCGCCGCGCACTCAACTCAGTAGCAGGGCGACGGAACCAAAAACTACCAGTCCAACATGAGAAAAATGCGAATGCAAATGGTGGCCACGAGCATAATCACTCCAGAGGCCTTAAACGTTTCACTGCCTATCCTCCATGTTCGTGACCGGAAGTCACAGAAGCTACAATATAATGACAAATATTATCAACCCAGTTAACCTTATAATGAATAACTTTAAAATAGCAACAAATTCATGCCACTGGGAAATCAGTATCATCATCATTCTGTGTCATAGCTATAGGCCTAGGCAGCCATGATATGATCACCAGTCTTGGATTAGGTCTATTTTCTTGTCCTGATTAAGCCATACAGGAATTTGTCTCCATTTTCCCCTTGCTCCTTTCCCATCAAGTTTGTCAACTGTCATTAAATTTTCAAGTTTATTTCACTCTACAATGTGCCCAAAAATATCTTGTCTATGTTTAATTTCTCTTGTCAATGTATGGTTTTAATCTGCTTTCTAAAGCAGTGTCTCAGTTTTTTTGTATGTCCGTCCATGGCATTCTTTTGCATTTTCGTCACAAACCACATTTCCACTGCTATTAAATGTTTCTAAGCATATGAATACTCCCAGCCTCAATGCGCACCAGCTCACATTGGTTCACATTAACCTGTTGGGGACTAAATGAGTACTGCCAAAAGGTAGGCTAGTAAATAAAGTCATCTTACTTCTTTCATAGAGGATAGGACCGTAACCCCACCACCCAAGTGAAATTGTGTCCATTGTCAAATCAATAGGCATCTGTAAAGATAGCTTGCTATTGCTTTCTTTCTTGGCAGTGACCCTACAACTGCTAACATCTGCGCAGGGCCAAATGATCAGTTATGCATTTACAAATTCTTCCTTGTTATCAGTCATAACTAGTGGGTAATACTGTATCTGAAACATACAAGGGATAATGTGATATAGGCATCCACATATTTGGATCCTTGCCAGTACTACAGAGTTCATGCACTGCTGTGCTGAGATTCCCCTTGTGTTATCTATAGAATGAGACTACAGGAAATATGAGTGAAAATAATACCAATTACCAAAAAACATTGTCTTACCTTACAACTGCCAACCCCCTTCTCATCCGTTCTCTCCCTCATATGCATATGACAAACTTATGTTTGCTCCTATATATTGAAATATCTTTTCTTAAATGGTAAATATTGAACAATAGTTTTATGACTGACACTAACAATGATGACAGTCACTCCCATAGCCCCAAAATATACACCATGTTTTATGACACGACAGCTGAAACTTACTATTTCTGAGATCTGTAGATAAAATGTGACGGGCAGCCATTAACAGTTCTTTCCGTAAATGAGCCACTTCTTGAGGACACAAGGTCATCAAACCTAAAAGTCCTTGGACCATCTGCTGAGAGTGGTTGTTAACAGCTCCCTAAAGGACATAGGAAGAAGGAAAAAAAATTCATGCATGCATCTTATAAGCATCATACTATTCAACTGCAAATAAATACCACATCACAAAATCGAATCCCTTGAGTAGCATACTAAGATACATACCTGATAAATTTTGATGATGTATGCTAGGAATGACAGTGTCTTTATCTGTGCTGCAATAAAATCCACAAAAACCTCCTTGTTGAAGGCTGGATTTGCTCTGTTAGAAATTAAGACCCATGTATTATTTGGTAGGCAAAGGTTGGATACAAACAAAATAAATGTAAAAATGACATTTGTAACTGCCGATATTCATAAAATGTACACCGAAAAATGAACACAAGTGGACTAGTGAATAACATTTAGCAGTGCTTATAAAAAATTGAGCAGCACTCAAATAACTAACTCAGTATACAAATATAATAAGCCAAAATATCCAGTGTACGACTTCTTAGGAAATTCCTATTTAATGAATCAGATATTAATTTACAATGGCTGCTGTAAGGAAAGCATCTAAGTAATAAATAATTCACAACTAACTAGAAAAAAACATGAAAAAGGGAAAACACTGAGATACGAGATACAAAACTATCAGTTAGTACAATTTGTATTAAAAATTACTAAAAGTTTTTTTTTTTAATTTTGGGTGCTCACTTGCTTTGAACTCAAGCATAGTCCATACATATTACTTTTCGTAGTGTTGGACTGAATTCTGCGTGTGGATTAGCTTTCCTTATTAACAGTGTCCCTCGCCATCAGGCGAACCCAATGCAACTTCAGTGGTACTTGTAATTTATGTCCCCAAGACAAGGACGATAGATCATTTTAGTCCAACTGTCCAGTGTAGGGGTTGAACCACTAACATCGGCATCAACACACCAGATGTTTAAGAACACACATTCTTATCAGTCAGCCATGCTGACCTACAATAACTCAAGTTAGTTGTATGCTTCACAAATAAGTACTCATAATGGTTTTATACTTTCATAAAAGAAGTAATGATTGTTGAACACACACACAAGAAGTAATCATAATTGATATATTGCTTCACACAAGACGTAATAATAATTGTATACCTTCCTATACAAGAAATAATCATACTGGTTGTATACTTTCACACACAAGAACAAATAACCGAAATATACTTTCACATACAAGAAAAAAAATCAATGGTTGTATATTTTCACATACAAGAAGTACAAATTGTAAACATTCACACACAATAAGCAATAACTTATGTATACTTTTACACACAATAAATAATAGTTTACTTTCACATACAAGAAATCATAATGGCTGTATACTTCCACACACAAGAAGTAATCATAATGGTTATATACGTTCACAGTACTCATAATTATACACTTTCACATACAAGAAGTACAAATTGTAAAAGCTCACACACAAGCAGTAAAAATTGATGTATACTTTCACACACACACACAAGTGACAAAGTCTGTGTATTTTCACGAATTAATAATTGTATTCTTTCACACACAAGAACTAAAATTTTATCCTTTCACACACAAATAATTTGTGTAAACAATCACACACAAATCATACGGTTTTATACCACTCACCTATGTTGGGCTGAAGGCTGCAGAGTTATTGTGTTCATGATGAGCGGGATGAACTCCACCATGTCATTCTGGACCTGCTGTTTGTACATCTGGTACATCAGAACTACAATAATGGGCAGCTCAGCAAGCACCTTCAGACTCTGAACACCCATGGGGATGATGTTGTACTGTAACAAAGTCCACGGGAGTTAGCATCAGAAAATGAACTACTTAGGGGATGTAGAATACTAAACTGCCAAGCTTGTCCAAAGAACATACAAATGTTTGTGCAAAGAAAATACAATGAAAGACACTACAAATGGATGCAAGAAATATTACTACAGGAAGATTAAATATGTAACTCTCCCGTGTGTTGCCGGGGCCCTTAAGGGAAGCAAATAGCAGCAACACTGCAGCCTACCATGCATGTCGTAAGAGGCGACTAAGGAGGCTTGATGGTTCTGTCGCCCTGCTACTGGGTGAGAGTGTGGTGCGACACTGTGAGCCGAGTTTCGTGTGAAATGCTTTTCAATCTGCCCGAGGTTTTTTGTAATGTGACTATGTTCAGAGCGATGGCAGATGGCTATGTCCCAGAGTTGACCGGTTTTTGCCTTATGCAGAAATGTGTGGCTGCTGGGCTTCTGGTTGACTGCCACTACCATCGACGATAAACTGTATTTCGTGGACTGTGTGGGTGAACATCTAGGAAACATCCAGATGGGAAAATGACTGACGATTCCATCAGAAATGAACTGGAAATTTTGTGGGGGACTATTGTGTTGACATTCTGGCGGCGGCATTATGCACAGTGTATCTGTGCGGACTGTTGTTTGTCAAGACTCCTGTCTTTTCCACTTTTCACATTTGGCAGTGGGGAGCATTTTGTGTGATATTAACTGGCACAGGAACGCAGCATAATGGGGACGACCTGTTGCTGTGAAGTTGGAACTGCTACTAACTAACTAAATATGCAATTGTTACAAAGATTAGGGGCAGTATGTCACAGATTATGGTGTCCATCTTAGGGTCAGAAGTTACAGGGTTGAAATTCCAGACTGGGAATTCTTACCAATGGTTTCTAATGCAGATTTTTTTTTTCCCCCACGTTTCCATCCTGTTTCAGGATATTGCGGTCAACACCAGCATCTTTCAGCTGCATGTTGACTCCTAGGCTAGATTACGCTCATCAGCACGCCACAACTTTCTGAGTGACCAGCTCCATACTCTCATAAGTTACTGGCGCGGCTCGAACCACTTCTAATTCTCGTGCGCTCACGTCAACCATGAGAGTATTTGGGATTAACGGAGAAGTTGCTAACCCCTCGGCCAGGGAGCCGGCTCTAATGCAGACAGAACTACAAAAATTAGATTTTTAAGAGCATGCATCTTTCCCATTGCAACTTCTGACTCTGAGACCTGAACTCTTACTAAATAAACTGAACAGCGCATAAATGCCTTTGAATATACATGTTATAGACAGGCTCTAAGAATATCTTGGATACAGATAAGAACAAATGCATCCATGCAAAAAGATATAAATACTGAAGAACATTGGCTACTAAAGACGATAATAAAACAAAAATTGAAACATTTTGGTCACTTGAAACGACATGAAAGTTTGGAGAGAACAATAATGGAGGGGCATATGCCCGGGAAGAGAGGAAGAGAAAGGCCCAAGAGAAGATGGGTGCAGGATGTGGCAAATTATCTCCAGATGGGTGTATCGGATGCGGGACATCATGCTTATGACTGAGTTTTCCGAATATTGTTATGGGAGCAAGGTTCTGCTAAGGACATGCTGCTGAATGAATGATGAATGAATGGTTTCTAATGACATGACAAGTCCCCTTGATATCTTTGGTGAAGTAGGATAACTACCCTTCTTGCAGGAAGTAAACTCTACACAAATGCATGCTAAGTCAGACACCCAGTCTTCTAGAGAGCTACATAACAAGGTGTGATGTATTCCTCTCATGAGGAACAAAGGGAAAGAAACTAGATGGTATAGACCAGAGTTCCCAAACCACGGCCCGCGGGACACTTGTGGCCCGCCAGCTGTCAGAAAGTGGCACGAGAGGCCTCATTAATATATTTTAATAATTTCAAAAATGCACTCGGAGCGCCCCGTCAGCATGCAATAATTGAATCTGCACGTGGTTGTTATGCTCAGATGTTATTGAATGCGCCTGTTCAGTTCGCAACGAAACGTTATGAAGTTCCCATATCCCAGCTAGCTAGCTAGTTAGTCGACAGATCATCCGCATTGCACATCGAACAATTCAGTCCATAAGTGCTGGGGTCCCTTCCTCAGCAAATCCTGCAGCGTGTAGCGGCTCACGACACCAGTTCTGTGTTGGTTTATTACTCTTCTTTGGCTTCCTGCGTAGTGTTCTTGTTTGGCCACACCTCTTTCAACTTGCTGTTTTCGCAGCCTGACCTGACTCCACCTTGATGCTAGCGCTCCCTATACTGTTGTTGTACATGTCTGCTAGTTTCTCTAGCTCGTTGTCGGTACACAGATTGCTGATGTCATATCTTATGCCATCTGGCCCTGGAGAGCTGTTTGTTTTTATCGTCGAAGCACCGCCTTGATTTCTTTCACTGTCACTGTGTCTTCATCCGAAATGTTCTGGGCATTGCACCTATCTGAGGTAACCTCTTTGGCAAGATTTCGGCCTCTAATGTCTGTCAAACATCACAAACTATTCACAAACTTGTGAGATGACATTTCTTCATTTAAAATGAGACTACGACTGTTTATCGGACAGCTGACTGAAGGGACTTAGGCGTTTCCTACCCTAAAGACGCTTGTGGTGGAAAATAAATGTGACTTGTTACAGTACAAAGTAAAAGTTGAATGTCTTCTGGATGTCTTTCAGACGCGATTTTAAGAGTTCAAAATAGAGGAGGATAATGTTGCCCTCTTCATAAATCCGTTTGTATTTCCTGATGCCAAGCTCTGTCAATTACAGTAAAACCTTCAGCACAAAGTAATTGATTTGAAATGCAATTCTGCACTGAGATGTAAATTTCTGGAGCTGCCTTCTTCACCTTCAGCTGATCATATGATTTCATTCTGGTGACTATTGCCTGCCGAACAATTTGAACATTTGCGTTCATTTGCCCAGAGATACATTTGTCGTTTTGGTTTGACTTACAGATGCAAGCAGTCATTTTTAGCAATGACTGTTATAAAAAAAACAAGCAACATTCCAGACTCACTGACAGTAACCTAGCTGCACTTATGACTTGGGGCACGACAGATATGTGCCCAGACATTGATAAACTGGCATCTGAACTTAAGTAACTGGTTATGAAGAACAGTTACAATTGTAAATTAATTACATTAATAGCAATTTTCGAAACTGATGTAAAATTTATTGTTAAATACTTTTGATTTGTAAATTTTAAAAAAATGGCCGCAGTGTAGTAATCACACTTACTGCTTTTAAAGTTGTAGAATTTTGTAGACGAAAGTTAAGAATGATATTGCACGACTTTTATAATTTTATAACGTTGTGGCCCACTTAACTATCGAAAATAGTAGATTTGGCCCTCTGCTTGAAAAGCTTGGGAACCACTGGTATAGACCAACAGACAAGATATAGAAACTGGTGGCTTCAAAACAAAACAAAACAAAAGAAATTGGACAGTTACAACTATGTATGAAGTTCCTGAGCAACATGAAAATAAAAAAGGTACCAGAGAAAACAAAATATACAAGCATACATAATTCTAGAGGTGAGCAACGTGTTCCAAACTTGAAATATCTTGTAAATATTCTTCTCCTGTCATTCATCCTCCAATAGAGCATAGGCCCTCAGTCAACTGATGCCAAGCCCTTCGTAGTTTTTACGATTGGCTGGATTTTGCAGCTAGTGTTCTAAGGGATGAGATAGCCAGTCTCACACCAATCCTCCTTGGCTGCCTCTTATGACATGCATGGTATTGTTACAGTGTTACTATTCATTGCTTGCCTTACAGGCCCCGGTAACACATGGGAGATCTTTGTATAACTGACAGTAAACTTATTTTTTATTTACTGCTAATCAACTGTTTATAAATGACAAAAATCACTGTTATGCGATCTTCTGTTGTATATTGGTAATTTTATCTGAGTAGTATGTTGAGAATATCTTAAAAGATTAAAAACTCTGGCATCTGCAGACTTCATGAGATCACTCACCAAAATCATAAGGGAAAATCATGACATTTATGGGGGACATCAACAGAAAACGTCTGTTATTTATTGTAAAATGTTCATATCCATCTTTATTATTTCTCCATCTACACTACTTTAGCTGGCTCCATGGCAAAGAGGTTACAGACGCTGTTCGTAATCCCACATACTGATTTCTAAACACATCTGTGGATGATTTGGCAGCAGACCGACTTGTGTTGGTATTTTTATGAAATGGTATGAGTGCCAGTCGTTCAGAAAGCAATGGCAAATTTTGTCCAGGAATCATGAATTGCCAAAAAATGCTGGGGTTGGCTGCTACTAAAAAAAAATTACTTTTCAGGTATACAAAGCTTTTCTTTACATCAGCCAGTCCACCGCTGTCTAAAAAAGTACATTCTATAAACAGAAACAAACCTGTACACTCTGGTTTTCTGCATTCTTCTTGTCTGTTAACACTGTAGTTACTGTGAAAATATCTTGGAGCCAAACCTCAACGTTGATATCCGAAAGATCTTTAACTTTCTTCTGTGAGCGTGGTTCAAATATCCGAGGGAGATGGCTTGGCAGATTGCTGTAAATTCCTTTCACAAACTTCATGAAGTCAGCAATCTGGGAAACAGATTCAGAGTCTTATTTATACAGTTACCTTTCATTGTTTATCAAAGTGACAATAATGATTATAACAACAAATGTCTTCTTCTTGTACCTGGTCTGTAGCAGACATGCAATCATAACCAGCCGGCCAGCAGACAAGCCACACAAACCATTTATTTTAACTTGTATGTTATGATTTCTGCTTCACACATTTTCTCTGAATAAAAATTTAACAGTTCCTGGTGATAACAAACATCCTTTCCTCTCTCCTCTTCCGTCTGGAACTTGATTTGTCATTTTGTCTGTGTGTGCTGTATTAGCAAAAGGTTAAAATCACCCCATAACACAAAGCCTGGGCCCATGCAGCATGATCCCTCTCTCGGCCTGTCTAGTGTACTCCAGAGGAAAGGTAAACCAATACATCTGGAACAAGACAAGCTGCAGAAGCTATCAGATCAGCAAAGCAATGCTCTAACTGTCCACCTGTCGGAGCTTCAATCCTAGACCAGTTGCCAACCAAGGCTTAGGGCCTGGTTTCAGAATACATACCACCAAACACAAGATGTTACAAAAAGAAAAATGCACTATCATTCTAAACAAAGTCAGATACAGCACAGATGTAATTGCTGTTAACACATCATGAAACATGTGGCTGTTGTGGCCATCAAGACATGAAAAGTGAGATGTGCAACAGAGAACAAAAATAGTATAAATGTTGCCTGTTAGTAACCTGTGGCCTGTAAATATAATAGCCATACAAATTGCTGACAAGTATAACCTCTTAAGGTGTGAAATGATGCAAGGAACATACCTCACCCCGTGTGATTATTTTAAAACAGTCGAGTGTCAGAAAAACATGGTGCTCCTGTGGCTATCCAGATAAAATAACTATTATTGTCATTCATTATCTCATACTTGAGGAGCATAGATTTCTAATTCTGTTACTGTCTTCTCCTGCAAGCATGTGTATTTACTTTGTGGACATTCAGCCAATTCACAAGAGCACTTGTACATGTGGATTTCTGTGGCTCCCATTTCTACTCAGAATGACACTTATCTTCCTGCCATTTAACTAGCATCCCAGTCTCTATCAGGACCACTTCCTCGATTACCTACTATAAAATGAGCCACATTTTTAGAGACTTTCAGCCTGTAATGGATAGAGATTTGTCTATGATAGTTCTCCCCCCCCCCCCCCCCCAAATCACAATGGTCATTTAATGCAGAATCTATAAAGCAGGAGATCTGAGTGTTTAATTATTTGCAGTACTATACATATTAAAATATCTTGACTCTCTGTGAAAATATTAGTTTAATTTAACTGGGAAGGTTTAGCAATAATATTTAAGACAAAGTTTCTTCACTGATTAGCTATCATTTACTATTAATATCAATTTTGAAGATGGAAATTCAGAATGCTCTTAATCATATGAAAATTAGCAAGATTTCGGGTCCAGACAACACAACAGAAATGAGTTATCAGCTAAGAACCGATATCACTGCACTCAGGACATTCTCACACGGTCTCCATCCCTTCATTCAACAGCCAGCGAAAAGTCATACTACTAATCGTTCCAAATGCCATCTGACTGATAGTTCTGGACTTCCCTCAGTTTTGAGATTCATCCACAACCCCTGCCAATCCCTAGCTATATCATCCTCTCCACATACGGGTTCTCAGTCTGATCCACTGCTTTCTCTACCTGGTCTCACAGACGCCCGACCACCTTTCCCTTGTCCATAGGTAATCTACCACCAAGAAGTGCATTCCCTGCCAGCCTATCCATTCCCCCATACACCTGCATGACGAGGGCAGAAAATCTAAATAATTACCGCAATCTGTGACCTCTAAAGCAAGGAAAGCCATTTCACATGAAACATTCCTTTCTCCACCTTATTAAACATATTTTGTGAGTCCGTAATTAATGCAATATGTGTTGCAGCTGTAACTTCCAACCATCGAAAGGCTGCTGTTACTGCTTACACATGCACAAGGTCGTAGTCTCATATGCCACTCTCCCTTTTCAAGCATCGCCCGTTAGTCTTCGCAATGAAACCCCAGCAACTGCGTCTGTTTCTCACCAAAGACCCATCGGTGTAGATCACTATGTCACCTTGATATGTGTTGCCTTGAATCAGTTGTTGCACCACAAACTCTGTGCAATCTGCTGCCATTCTCTGCACTCATGACCAAGGGTGAAAGTTATCAAATGTTTCTTGATTTGGTTTTCACATATCAAAGCTATATCATCATCATCTTCCACTTTTGCCATCAAGCGTCGTGAGGATAGTGTCATTGTGATTGTATAATGTCTTTGATGTCATCAATCTAATTTCTTTTCGGGCGTTCTCTTGCTCTCGTCGCAGATGATCTTTGATCTAGGGCCAGTGCTGGTAGTTGATGGTGTTGCATTCTAACGAGATGGCCAAACCACTTGATCTTTTGTCTTTCAATAAATGTATCACAAGGTGTTGATCCCACAGTCTGTGATAACATTTCTTACTCGGTCTCAGATTGTTAAACTGGCAGCGCTCCTCTCACAGGTGTTGATTTTGCGAAAGTGTGATCTGGATAATGTCCAAGTTTGAGATTGGTAGCACTGAGTTGGTAAAGCTATATAAAAAATACATCTGATAAAAGTGAATGTTACGCACCTCTTCATTCATTTGCGGCCTGTACTGCTTGTGCAATTCAAGAATGATGCGGATGCACACAAGTACATTCTCTTCATTCTCAATCTGAGGGAAAGAATACAACAGTTAAAAAACATGTTTTCCATTTAGCTACGCACTTATACAGCTCATGTACTTTCTAATCTAATATATTCCTTACTTAACCCTTTACAAGGCATAGCGGCCGATCGCTTAAACGCACAGAGCGGCCGATTACGATCAAGTGATAGCCAAGATTTCGCTAGGTTCAATTTAAATGACATTAAAGGGCACGAAGTTGACTATTAATCGGAGCTAGATATCAGTGCAAAGCGTTACTTTGCATTAGCAGTCGTGAGTCGGACTTTAAAGAAAGTGATTATGATTCTGAAAATGTGTTTGTAAATTGCCGTATAGATGACGGAAAATCACAAACATGATGTATTTCGTAAATATTTGTGTTCATATATGGATTACCAACAACAATCACGTGAGTAACATATTCTGTATGCTTTTCCCTACATTGTGTTGTTTATTTAACTAAAATCGGTTGACTAACACCTTATTTGTGATGTTTTTACTAACGCGACCCAAAATTTTACCAAACCTGAAAAAATCTTCCCCGTTCAGGGCTAAAAAACGGACAAGTGTCTGGCCTGTAAAGGGTTAATGCAAACATGTTCTTTCTAATACTTATTCCTTTATTTCCATGCACTCTTACATGACATCCTGGTATGGAAGTGTAATCAGTCCACTGGCTTACAAACACTGGTCAAGGTTCATTCTACAGTAATGGTAAGAGTTTATTTTCTCAATCAGCACATTTCACCCCTCATGTTCTTCACATCATGGAGTAATGTGAACCCTTTTACTCTGCATCCACGCAGATTCTTCAGTGGTTATTTTCTATGTTGGCGCTGGCTCACTTTGAATTCAAGCATAGTCCAAACAGTATACTTCTAGTAGCACTGGACTGCATTTTGCGTGTGGATTAGCGTTCCCTATCACAAGTGTGCCCCACCAATCAAGCAACCCACTTCAGAAATATCCAGGAGTTACAAAAACATGCTATCGGTTCCAAATTGCTGTATGTAGCCGGGGCACAGTGTTGGGGTGAGCGCCCAACATTGCTTAAATACCCCAATGGCTCGTGAATACATAACCTCTGCAGCAAAACTCCAACTCCTGGCCTTCACGTGGCGGAACTGTTTTAACTAACAGGAGAAGGGGCGACGGCGAGTATCTGGCGCCGGAAAATAACCAGTGTGCTCTAGATGTGTATACACATACATGCATGTGCAGACACGTGTGTGCGTGTGTACACATCTAAACTCGAGTGAGACCACAGTCTGCTCTAGCAAAGGAAAGGTGCTGAAGACGGAGGCAACCAGCCAGGAGGCGCACCACAGAAATCAGGATGCCACGCAATTACGCAAAATGGAATATGTCGACTGCTGCTAAACGTTATGGTGCTCGCCCTGCTTTGGACCCCCAGGCAGGTGCAGTGCCAGGCCCTATGTCTCGAAAGGGTCCAACCCCAACTACTGGAGGTCCTTCTCAGATGTCCTGTGGAGCCAGGGGACATGAGAATAGAACAGCTGGCCATACTAAACTAAGACTTAAAATAATGCACTGGAATGCGGAGGGAGTCAGCAACAAAAAAGTAGAATTAGAAAACATCCTGGACAAAGAAAAAGTAAGCATATGTTGCTTGCAAGAAACTCACCTCAACGAAAATATAGCCTTCAAAATCAGAGGCTACCAGTGTTACCGATCTGACCGAAAGGACAGGCGAAAAGGTGGGATACTTACCCTTGTAAAAAATAACATCACTGCTTCCCAAATCGAAGTCTATATGGAAGGGGCTGAGTATCAGACACTTAAAACAGGCTATACAGACCTACATCTGATCAATTACTACTGTCCAAGTGACTGTCCACAAGCACTGGACACACTACCATTAACAGAAAAAATGATTGTGTGCGGCGATTTCAACAGCCACTCGCAGAGTTGGGGCTATGATCACATGGACCAGAGAGGAGAGAGACTGGAAGACTGGCAGGATGAGAATAGATTCATCTTGGTTAACAAGCCGTCCGACCCACATACTTTCTACTCGAGATCATGGCACTCTACAACTACACCTGACCTGGCTTTTCATTCACCAGACCTGGAGTGGAACATTACACAAATTGTTGGGAAACAACTAGGTGGCAGTGACCATCGACCAGTCTTTCTAACTGTAGAAAATGAGCTTGTAAGTGAAAGCAGCACCCTCTCGAGGTGGAACTACAAGAAAGCAGACTGGGCAGCGTACAAGCATCGCACCAGCATACTGGTTAGAAACCTGAACACTGAGAAAGACATAAATAAAGTAGTTGAAGAGTTTGGGAAATGCATACTACAGGCAGCGCGAGAAACAGTACCAAGAGGAGCCCGTAAACAATATAAACCCTACTGGAGTAGTGAACTGGAAGAGTTGCAAAATGATGTGGAAGTATGTAGAAAGCAAGCAGAGGCCACACCCAGCCAAGAGCACCACAATAAATTCCAGCATGCAAAAGCCAAATTTCAAAGGGCTAAGCTGCAGGCTAGATGGAAAAGCTGGCAGGAAAAAAACAGAGTCTCTGAACTTTGAAAGAGACACAAGGAAATTGTGGAAGCTAATAAAACAACTTAACGATGAGGGCACAGGGAGAAACTCAAAAATTGCACTACATAAAGATGGAAACATCTTAACAAGAAAACAAGCAGCTGACCATTTTGCGGACTCATTCGCACAAGATAACAATATCAAAATCAGTCCAGAGAAACAACAAGAGATTCAAGAGAAACAGCAACATACAGGACAGAAGGAAATAGTACATGAGGTTCTGGAGGCACCCATCACAATCAGCGAACTGGAGCTAGCCATATCAAAACTGAAAATGAGAAAGTCACCAGGAGCTGATGGTATCTCCAATGAAATGATCAGGAACCTAGGAACAGAGGCCAAAGCAAAGTTGTTGCAGATCTTCAATAACAGTTGGACCTTAGGCAGTGTTCCACAAGCCTGGAGAGAAGCAATCATGATACCCCTCCTAAAATCAGAGAAAGATAGTTCCATTGCCTCTAGCTACAGACCAATTAGCCTCACCAGCTGTCTCTGCAAAACACTGGAGCGCATCATCAATCACAGACTGCAGTGGTACATTGAAAGTAAAAACATCCTTGTGCCACAGCAGGCTGGCTTTAGGCAGTGCTACTCTACGGAAGATCAGACAACCTACGTCTCTCAAGAAATTGAGGATGCATTCCAAGAGAAGAAGCTGGTGCTTGCGGCATGGATAGATTTGAAGAAAGCCTTTGACAAAGTCTGGAAAGAAGGTCTGATGAATAAACTGAGAAACTGCAAAGTCAATGGAAGAATGTACAAATGGGTGAAAGCATACTTGCACAACAGAAGAGCCCGAGTACAGATAGACGGACTAAAGAGCAAGAAAGTACTACTGCGTCACGAAGTTCCCCAGGGCGGAGTATTGTCCCCCACACTCTTTCTAATCTTCATCAATGATCTCGTTGCTAATCTACTGCATGGAATTAAAGCCGCAATGTATGCCGATGACCTGGTTCTATGGAGCACAAATGAACATGCATCAGTGGCCACCAGATTACTCCAAAGAGATGTAGATACATTTGTTGCATGGGCAAATAGATGGTGTGTCAGCATAAACACTGACAAGTGCAGCACCACCCTATTTACCCTCTTTCCAAAACAAAAGGCAGGGACCATCCAGATAAATGGAACACCCCTACGAGAAGATAAAGAACCAACATACCTTGGAGTAACATTTGATGGCAGGCTGACATGGAGAAAGCACATCAACAAAGCAGTAGCAAAAGCCAGAAGGAAAATAGCCATCCTGAGAAAGCTAAGTGGAACGACATGGGGAGTCAGTGGGAAAATACTTAGCAAAGTTTATCAACAGAGCATACGACCACACCTGGAATACGGGTCAACTGCATGGTGTTCGGCAGCAAAAACCACACTACAAGAGCTGGACAAAGTGCAAAATCAAGCACTTAGAGTCACCACAGGAGGGATGAGATCAACCCCTATAGTGGAAATGGAGAAGATGGGGAGGACACAAGCACTGAGTGAGCGCAGAGATACGAAAACGCTAATACAAGCAGAAAAGTTCCTCAGCTTGCCAGGCCACCCTATGAAGAACAGATTTGAAAACCTAGCTATGGGGCGGTTGAAAAGAAGTAGTTTTATCCACCAGGCCAAACGACTCTGCAGAGAAACCACCGATCTGCCCACAGTTGGTATCCCCCTAACAACTATTCCAGAGCGAACTCCATGGAAAGATGAGCATAGACTATCATTACAAATCCAGACAAAAGTGAGAGGAATATTTGACAAGGAAGATCAGAACAGTGTGCAGCGCAGAACAGCCACTCTCAGCTTCCTTCATGAAGAATACCCACAGGACCTCTGGATCCGAGTCTACACAGATGGGTCAGCACAAAATGCTGTTCGAAATGGAGGAGCGGGAGTGTACATAGAATACCCAAATAATACCAGGGACACAGCTAGAGTACCGACAGGAAAGTACTGCCATAACTACGATGCTGAAATTGAGGCAATCAAGATAGCAACAGAGAAATTACTAAATACCAGCAATGGTACACAACCTGTGGTGCTATTGTAGTACTCGAGGCGCTCCTGTCTGGGAAATTGCCAGTACTAAGGACACTACTTTCTGAACTTTGCAGTCAGCATAAGGTCACCATACAGTGGATACCATCCCACTGTGGAGTACCCGGGAACGACAGAGCTGATCAATTGGCTAAGGAAGGAGCCAAAGAAGAACAGCCTGATGTGCCTGTAACATACCACCAAAAGAAAAGAATGATCAAATCAGTCAGAAAGCCACCAAAACCTGCTCAAGATGACTACCCTGTTATGGATAGACCAGAAGAAGTCATTATTCTGCGCCTCAGAACAGGGCACAATAGATTACGCAACCACATGTATACAAAATTCAAGATTGGTGAAACAGCCATGTGTACATGTGGATTGGCGTCACAGACAGCAGAGCACATACTCCAAGACTGCCCAAAATATAACATATCTAGGCAAACCTTCTGGCCTAGAGAGACTACAGTGGAAGATAAACTCTATGGACCGCTGTGTGAACTGAAAAAGACAGTTCAATTCATACAAGAGACAGCACTGCAGTTATAGACATATTTCAAGCGAACGAAAGAAGAAGAAGAAGAAGAAGAACATGCTATCTATATATGTCAATTTTTCCTTCTTGTCTTTGCCTCATCTGGAAAGTTTGAATTCATGAACACTCTGATAAGAGATATGTGATATGTACAAGCATTCATTCCATGATCTTTCTCTTTCAACACACTGTCTGCCCTGCATGTTTGATCAGTTCTGTTTCTTGTTCCTAGAAACATAGCTCTAGCAAGCCCTGTGTGTCTGGAAGTACAGTACTAGAAAGCCTAATGAACCCTGACTGGTTTGGTTTTATAAACAGAACCAACTTCACTGCACACCTCACCGTACATGTTAGTCTCCTCCCATGGATCATACGAGGTGAATCTCAGCACGGTGCACAAACTGTTGCACTAGCAAGATCTACATGTGTGTACGCCAGATTCATACACACTACGTTCTTTTGTGGGAGGGTCTTGTAATTTTGAGATTTCGCTTTGGCAACGGCCTATCCAACCTGCTCTTTTCAATTTCCAACTGATGAAGGATTTTTAACAATGTCTATCAGGTCCTCAAAGTTCTGCGTCCATGTCTGAGAATGCTAGATGTCTGATCCACTACTCCAGGATGCAGGGAACTATGTCAAACTTTTACTTTATAAAAATCTAAACAGACCACACCATGAATTGAACCAGGTCTGCACGAGCCAGAACCATACATAGTAAGCTTCATTCCACCCCGCCCCAAATAAAATCCCAGACACATGCCCATACAACTGAAACACAAATTCTCACTTCATTAGAAATAGCATGGAGTAGAATTTGATTATAAAACAACTCACCCTGCCATAGTCAATGCAGCAAATCTCTGTTTAATTTTCTCATAATCTATTCAATTTACTGGGTGTCTACTCATTTCTGTTCTGTTATTTAGATTTCTTCAGCCTCAATTTCAATATAGACAGGTTATACATGGCAGTTAACAGTCAAGAATTTATGCCTACAGTAAGCTGAAGAACCTACAAAGATTTTCTGATAATACATTTATCTGACTTGATTGATAACCGACCCACTTTTGAAACCTAAATCTACAAAAGTACACTTTTCAAATTACTTTTAGACAATCACAGTAAAAATCATATACACTGTGAATATCAAGATTTCCTGCCCATAAAATGAATTTACTCTCAATAAAGTACACATACCTTCAAAAGCCTGAACATAAGTGACAATATCTGAGGAACATACTTCTTCAGGTGGTCATTGCATGGGATGCGATGAATTATTTCAAGAAGCAGCTTCCTTAATTGCTAAAATGTAAACACAAAAGCTTTTTATTAAATTATAAACCATCTGTATATAGAAAGCACAAACAGTTCACTGTGATTCAGAAAAACAAACTCATTAGATGCGACCAATCTACTCTTTGTAAGCTAAATATGCATTATGGGTATGTAAGTGGAATTTAGCAGTCATGGTGGTGATCAGACGAGGGCTCTCAGCCTACAATCATCATCTCGTTAAGTGTGGGGTAGCCTGGTCATCTATTTCTCCGAGCATACTTTTTTTTCCGCGTTTCCATCCTGTTTCAGGATATTGCGGTCAACACCAGCATCTTTCAGCTGTATGTTGATTCCTAGGCTAGATTACGCTCATCAGCACGCCACGACTTTCTGAGCGACCGGCTCCATACTCTCATAAGTCACTAGCGTGACTCGAACCACTTCTAATTCTAATTCTCGTCCGCTCACGTTGACTACGAGAGTATTCGGGATTAACGGAGAAAAGTTGCTAACCCCTCGGCCAGGCAGCCGGCTCTCCGAGCATACAGGCCTACAAAATGTGATGATCCCAACACTTTATATATCCACAGCAAATTACAGCTTAGTGACTTCATAAATTTGGATTTCATTTATTTCAAACTCAGTAGAAGCAACATGGAACAGTAAAAAAAATATTTTTTTTTTTTTTAGCATATCCTTTTTACAGGACTTAGCTGTCAACACCAACATCTTTCAGCTGTATGTTGATCTCTTGGCAAGATTACGCTCAGTAGTTTGCCATTGCTTTCTGAGCGGCTGGCTCAGTATCCCGCAAGTCACGAGCGGGGGTCGAACCGCCTCAGCTCTCACTCCGCTACGAGACTCTGCGTGATAAACGGGATTACAGAGAGAAAGTGTTGTATCCCCAGTTAGAGAGACCGGCAAAAAAAATATTGCATACATCTAATAGATAAAACATGGTGAAGGTAGCAACTGCTTCTTTTCACAAACTTGATTTCTGCTATTATTGTCTTAGTCTTGTTGTGTAATGCTTTCCTAAGTATTTCCTTCATACAGCAATTTTTTTTTTTAAATAACGTCTTTAGCTGCACAAGCAATTCCATGAAAGTAGTGGTGTCGATGAGCCACAAAGATGACCATCTACCTATATGTTTTAACTCACAATGCACAATCCGACTGCACTAGATCATATTCTCCTGATCTAGCATCACAGAAATGGGTTCCCTCACCTCAAATTGAGACTTAAATGGCAGTGACTGGAGTAAATTATCACCAATTTGACAATGCAGATGAGAGGATTTGAAGAATGTATTCCAGAAATGTTTCCAACAGCCGTATAAATCTTGGCAAACGTGTACAAATATTCAACAGAACTATTTTCAAGATATGTAGTGTGAATGATTAAGTTGTTACTGATTTATTGAAGCTCTGACACGAGCATTGCTTTGCTGATCCTGCAGCTTGTCTTATTCCAGATGTATTGCTGATACCTTTTCTCTGGAGTGAACTAGGCAGTGAACTGCTGCATGGGCAAAACATGGTCTCTATATTTCAGCCCAGGCTTTGTGCAATGGAGAGGTGTTATCTCCATCCCCGCTCTTACAAAATCACAAATACTGAAGTTTTGGAAAGATCAGGTTGTGACAGTTTGTTCCATGCTCAGTCTTCACAGACTTGGATAGAAGTAGGAGGATGGATGACGGTAGAATACCAAAGGACATCTTTTTTGGTTAATTACAGACGGGTAAGAGATCTTGGGGGTCGGTTTTACTACAATACAAAGATGTGTGTAAGAGGGAAATGATTGACACAGGCATTGATAAAGCACACTGGGAGTAAGTCGCAGCCGAACGTGTTGCATGGAGCGCAAATATCAGAAACTGAATTTAAAAAAGGAGAAAATGATTGCAGATAAGTCACACACTGAGCGTGTGAGACATACGATGGTGCACTATGGTGGAAATGACCAATTGTTCACATGCATCCACTGTAGACGAATATCTACAGCATGAATTGGTCTGATCAGTCACATTCGCTCCTGCTATGGGCTGTAGTTATTATGCCTTTTTTGAAGCACAATGTAACAAACTATCATCTGTCAAGACAGCAAAGTGCCAAAGACTGTTACTGATTTATACAAATATTCCAGGAACTTTTGGAAGTTACTCTGTAGAGAGATAATTGGCTGATGTTAACACAAATATACAGAGAAATATGCTAAAGACAACTAAACTGACAGGCTGATATTTATTTGCAGAATGTTGCTATCACAATCCACTAGAAAGACGTGGTCACCCACCAATTCACCAATTATTTAACACTCAGGATGTCTTTAATCCCAGTGAACCAAGAGGTGAAGAAAAGACGCTGGTGCTGGGTAGGACACACACTGAGGAAACCTGAGGACAATATAACTAGAAACTTTCTTGTCTGGAACCACAAGATAGGACACACACTGAGGAAACCTGAGGACAATATAACTAGAAACTTTCTTGTCTGGAACCCACAAGATAGTACACACACTGAGGAAACCTGAGGATAATATAACTAGAGACTTTCTTGTCTGGAACCACAAGATAGGACACACACTGAGGAAACCTGAGGACAATATAACTAGAAACTTTCTTGTCTGGAACCCACAAGATAGTACACACACTGAGGAAACCTGAGGACAATATAACTAGAAACTTTCTTGTCTGGAACCCACAAGATAGGACACACTGAGGAAACCTGAGGATAATATAACTAGAAACTTTCTTGTCTGGAACCCACAAGATAGTACACACACTGAGGAAACCTGAGGACAATATAACTAGAAACTTTCTTGTCTGGAACCCACAAGATAGTACACACACTGAGGAAACCTGAGGACAATATAACTAGAAACTTTCTTGTCTGGAACCCACAAGATAGGACACACACTGAGGAAACCTGAGGACAATATAACTAGAAACTCTCTTGTCTGGAACCCACAAGATAGGACACACACTGAGGAAACCTGAGGACAATATAACTAGACACTCTCTTGTCTGGAACCCACAAGATAGGACACACACTGAGGAAACCTGAGGACAATATAACTAGACACTCTCTTGTCTGGAACCCACAAGATAGGACACACACTGAGGAAACCTGAGGACAATATAACTAGAAACTTTCTTGTCTGGAACCCACAAGATAGTACACACACTGAGGAAACCTGAGGACAATATAACTAGAAACTTTCTTGTCTGGAACCCACAAGATAGGACACACACTGAGGAAACCTGAGGACAATATAACTAGAAACTCTCTTGTCTGGAACCCACAAGATAGGACACACACTGAGGAAACCTGAGGACAATATAACTAGACACTCTCTTGTCTGGAACCCACAAGATAGGACACACACTGAGGAAACCTGAGGACAATATAACTAGACACTCTCTTGTCTGGAACCCACAAGATAGGACACACACTGAGGAAACCTGAGGACAATATAACTAGAAACTTTCTTGTCTGGAACCCACAAGATAGGACACACACTGAGGAAACCTGAGGACAATATAACTAGAAACTTTCTTGTCTGGAACCCACAAGATAGGACACACACTGAGGAAACCTGAGGACAATATAACTAGAAACTCTCTTGTCTGGAACCCACAAGATAGGACACACACTGAGGAAACCTGAGGACAATATAACTAGACACTCTCTTGTCTGGAACCCACAAGATAGGACACACACTGAGGAAACCTGAGGACAATATAACTAGACACTCTCTTGTCTGGAACCCACAAGATAGGACACACACTGAGGAAACCTGAGGACAATATAACTAGAAACTTTCTTGTCTGGAACCCACAAGATAGGACACACACTGAGGAAACCTGAGGACAATATAACTAGAAACTTTCTTGTCTGGAACCCACAAGATAGGACACACACTGAGGAAACCTGAGGACAATATAACTCGACACTTGTCTGGAATCCACAAGATAGGACACACACTGTGAAAACCTGAGGACAATATAACTAGACACTTTCTTGTCTGGAACCCACAAGATAGGACACACACTGAGGAAACCTGAGGACAATATAACTAGACACTTGTCTGGAATCCACAAGATAGGACACACACTGAGGAAACCTGAGGACAATATAACTAGACACTTGTCTGGAATCCACAAGATAGGACACACACTGAGGAAACCTGAGGACAATATAACTAGACACTCTCTTGTCTGGAACCCACAAGATAGGACACACACTGAGGAAACCTGAGGACAATATAACTAGAAACTTTCTTGTCTGGAACCCACAAGATAGGACACACACTGAGGAAACCTGAGGACAATATAACTAGAAACTTTCTTGTCTGGAACCCACAAGATAGGACACACACTGAGGAAACCTGAGGACAATATAACTCGACACTTGTCTGGAATCCACAAGATAGGACACACACTGTGAAAACCTGAGGACAATATAACTAGACACTTTCTTGTCTGGAACCCACAAGATAGGACACACACTGAGGAAACCTGAGGACAATATAACTAGACACTTGTCTGGAATCCACAAGATAGGACACACACTGTGAAAACCTGAGGACAATATAACTAGAAACTCTCTTGTCTGGAACCCACAAGATAGGACACACACTGAGGAAACCTGAGGACAATATAACTAGACACTCTCTTGTCTGGAACCCACAAGATAGGACACACACTGAGGAAACCTGAGGACAATATAACTAGACACTCTCTTGTCTGGAACCCACAAGATAGGACACACACTGAGGAAACCTGAGGACAATATAACTAGAAACTTTCTTGTCTGGAACCCACAAGATAGGACACACACTGAGGAAACCTGAGGACAATATAACTAGAAACTTTCTTGTCTGGAACCCACAAGATAGGACACACACTGAGGAAACCTGAGGACAATATAACTAGAAACTTTCTTGTCTGGAACCCACAAGATAGGACACACACTGAGGAAACCTGAGGACAATATAACTCGACACTTGTCTGGAATCCACAAGATAGGACACACACTGTGAAAACCTGAGGACAATATAACTAGACACTTTCTTGTCTGGAACCCACAAGATAGGACACACACTGAGGAAACCTGAGGACAATATAACTAGACACTTGTCTGGAATCCACAAGATAGGACACACACTGAGGAAACCTGAGGACAATATAACTAGACACTTGTCTGGAATCCACAAGATAGGACACACACTGAGGAAACCTGAGGACAATATAACTAGACACTCTCTTGTCTGGAACCCACAAGATAGGACACACACTGAGGAAACCTGAGGACAATATAACTAGAAACTTTCTTGTCTGGAACCCACAAGATAGGACACACACTGAGGAAACCTGAGGACAATATAACTAGAAACTTTCTTGTCTGGAACCCACAAGATAGGACACACACTGAGGAAACCTGAGGACAATATAACTCGACACTTGTCTGGAATCCACAAGATAGGACACACACTGTGAAAACCTGAGGACAATATAACTAGAAACTTTCTTGTCTGGAACCCACAAGATAGGACACACACTGAGGAAACCTGAGGACAATATAACTAGAAACTTTCTTGTCTGGAACCCACAAGATAGGACACACACTGAGGAAACCTGAGGACAATATAACTAGAAACTTTCTTGTCTGGAACCCACAAGATAGGACACACACTGAGGAAACCTGAGGACAATATAACTTGACACTCTCTTGTCTGGAACCCACAAGATAGGACACACACTGAGGAAACCTGAGGACAATATAACTAGAAACTCTCTTGTCTGGAACCCACAAGATAGGACACACACTGTGGAAACCTGAGGACAATATAACTTAACACTCTCTTGTCTGGAACCCACAAGATAGGACACACACTGTGGAAACCTGAGGACAATATAACTTGACACTCTCTTGTCTGGAACCCACAAGATAGGACACACACTGAGGAAACCTGAGGACAATATAACTTGACACTCTCTTGTCTGGAACCCACAAGATAGGACACACACTGTGGAAACCTGAGGACAATATAACTTAACACTCTCTTGTCTGGAACCCACAAGATAGGACACACACTGTGGAAACCTGAGGACAATATAACTTGACACTCTCTTGTCTGGAACCCACAAGATAGGACACACACTGAGGAAACCTGAGGACAATATAACTTAACACTCTCTTGTCTGGAACCCACAAGAAAGGACACACACTGTGGAAACCTGAGGACAATATAACTTGACACTCTCTTGTCTGGAACCCACAAGATAGGACACACACTGAGGAAACCTGACAATATAACTTGACACTCTCTTGTCTGGAACCCACAAGATAGGACACACACTGAGGAAACCTGAGGACAATATAACTAGAAACTTTCTCGTCTGGAACACACAAGGCAAATGAAATCGAGAGACCTACAAACACTTAGAGAAGAGAATTACAGACACAGATGAATAATATTGGGAGCAAATGGAGGGAGATGCAGAAGATAGCGAAAGAGAACATGACTTGGCATGGCTTGGTTGAGGGGCTATACCCCAATGGGAGATAAAGGCAGAAGAAGAAGAAGGTATTTAAAGTCTATGATGTCCTGTGTCTGCCCCTAGCTCATATATCTATATATCCTATATCAGTTACAACGAAATGTTAGCTGACATTTAAGTTACTTTACTGTGTGACTGGACAAGCCTTTACACATAACGGGACAATCACCAAGCTTTCATAATCAGCTACATCTTCCACATACCTGGATGTTTTGCTCTGCAATGAACTGTGGTTCACCTTCATCTAGTATCTTTAGGAAAACTCTTAAAAGTTCAGCTAAGAACTGAGGGTACTGTGGAAGTGACACAACACTCTGGAGACAAGGAAAATAACAGCAAATGTTAGAAAATTGCATTAACAACAAAACTTCAATGAATCATTTTTATCTGCATAACAATAATGTATGTCTGTTGCTGCACAAGGTAGAAAGCAATAAAATCCAAATGATCTCTCAATTTGTTGATATCATTCATTCATACAGTATTACACAGCAAATCAATTCATTCAGTAGCATGTCCTTTGCAGAACTTCACTACCATCACAACCGTCCGGAAAACCTCTCGTCATAAGCAAGATATTCTGCGTCCAATACACCCATCTGGGGATCATCTGCCACATCCTGCACCCACCTTCTCCTTGGTCTTCCTCTTCTTCCCGGGCATATACCCGTCCATTACTGTTCTCTCCAAATTTTCATGACGTTTAAAGTGACCAAAATATTTCAATTTTCTTTGTTTTATCATCTTTAGTAGCCAACCTTCTTCAATATTCAGCTCTTGTTGCATGGATGCATTAAGCACTCCAAAATAATGGCAGTCTTGGTAGCACAGAGGCTAGCATACTTGCCTGCCGGCCCAGTGGTCATGTTTCTAATCACCATCAAGTTGCATTTTGTAAACTGCCCGGGACTTCCAGGTCGATCCAGCCAGGCAATGTCCTGGGAAGAAAGGGCGGCAGACATATTGACCACATCACCCATCGAGTGCCAACTGTTCTATACAAATGTGTGAGTAGCACCACATACTCAACACTCCTCAAGATGTACAAAATGGCTCCCTGCTTTTTACTTACTCCAAAGTCATCTATATTGCAGTGAAGGTAAATTTATTGCAGAACTAACTCTCTCCCTCTCCTTCATATACACACACACACAATATCTGCACCTACCAAGTAGTCTGCAGCATAAATCAGTTGAGAAAAGTTGCACACCAAGACACAGTATATACAATCAAAAAAACAATTCACACTATGGTAATCTAATTTAATGAAACAAGTATACAGGTGCCAGCGATGGTCAGTTAGTGCAAGCGTGGGACATGAATTCCACGCTGGGACACAACCCCGCTAAGCGGAAACTCACGGCGAGTTAGCGACAGACGGCTGGGGACTGTGGCACTGGACAGACGGTTTGAATGGAGCTTGTGCGAATTGTGTTTGAACGCGAACAGATAGAAAGCCTGTGTGAGTATTAGGAGACTATGCGCCTCGGTTGTAGGACTAAGTTGTATAGCATTTGTAGATCTATTGATTATATTATTGTAACTGCACGATGCATGTAATGATTGTGATGAGTGAGCAGTGTGAATAAAGTATTTGGAATTGTAGTTGTAGCGTGTCACGTTAAGTTATTCTGTGACTGTGTTTTGTATCGCACTTGTCAAAGAACACGAGCCTGAGTACTTGCTGAATGCAAGATCCTGACAGGTGTGAACGTGAGGGCTCCTGACAGTTAGTGCTCCTTGTAATTTAATCTTGTCTGTAACATTAAGCTATTGTATATTAAATACTGCAATTATTTATTTAAACATGAAAGCCAATTTTATTAACATATTCAAAGACTTTGCTAAGATAGTGTACAGGCTGCATTGAAGACTTAGAAAAAATCAAGTATCAAGTATGTGTAAAAGCACTTAAAAGAATTTAGTACATTACTAAACCTCCGCTGTAATTTCAATAAATCCATTTCCAATAAGAATGCATGTGTAATTAAAACCATAACAAATTAATGTAAAACCTTTACAGAAAACACATGAAATATTTAAAGCCACAGTATGCATTTTATTATGCCTCCTCTGCCTTTCATCTCCCAACCAACTCATGTTAAATCCTTTGTAGACGTGTTCATAATTGGTTGGATTTTGCTGCTAGCTTTCTATGGGATGAGGTAGGCAGTCTCACATAACCTACCTTAGTCGCCTTGTATGACATGCATGGTAGGTTACAGTCTCACTATTCTTTGCTTCCTTTATGGGCACTAGCAACAGACGTGCTATGCATTTTATTAGCTAATAAAAGTAGCGAACAAAAGAAGAATCAACTAATTATTTCTATTTTTTAAAACTGCCGTTTTGTTTCTCTTTGAACAATGAACTCAAAGATCAAATTAGTACAAGCTGTGGGTTCTGATAAAGAGTTAATGAACATTCAGGTGTGAAAAGCATGGGTATTTATGGCTCACCTCAAAGTTTTCACTGAGTTCTTGAGTAGCTTTCAACTTTTTTTCAACAACTGTGAAAAAAAACAAGAAACATTAAAACAATGTAAAGTAAATCTCACACTGTGACAAGTATTGCCAGTGGTTTGTGGTGATAAGACTTCACATATACAAGATCTGGACATTATGAAATGAAACACTTAGGTATGTTGCGATTCTGCAGATAAACCAACAAATACTAATATTTCTCTAAAGGATCTTAATATCTTTGCTTTATTTTATATTGTTATTTAGTGTCACCGTCAAGATTTTCTTACTCAACCCAGACTGGGTAACCAACTCTCTCCCTTACCACTTTTCCTCTTTAGAGAAGTTTCATGTAGTCATTTTATGACGCCATATTTAGTGATTTAGACTCCATATATGCTAAGTTTTGACATTATGAGATTAGGTGTTCTGTTTCGTATTTGCCACATTTGGTTGGGGAAAAAAAATCCCTTCTGCATTTAGGGACTAATCTCTGACAACTATGGTGGTAGACAAATGTACTTCACTAACTATGCAATTCATTATCATCAAGTGCCTTGCTGGCTGGCGTATGCATTCATGGCTCTCCACAGATCTCGGTCTTTGGTGTTCTGGATCAACTCTGCTGATGATATTCCTCATGCCACTGTCTCAATCTATCCAGCATTTCTCTTGGTCTACCTCTGCCTCTCTTCCCCTCGATCTTTCCAGTTGTCACGATGTTCTCCAATGCCTCTCTTCTCATCACATGACCAAAGAATGCAATTATGCAATTAAGAAACAAAATTTAAAGCTCACCAGCTATCAACAAGTCTATCTTTTAAATTGATTTTCATAGAGCAGTAAAGTGTAAAAACAGCTACATGATGCAGTTTGTGTGAAGACAACTAAATGAAAAGCACTAATATGCCAAGACAGATGATTACCTGCATGAGGACAAGGCATTTTCTAAACATGTAAAGAGGGTGTGGAGAAAGTTTGATAACTAGTAAGAATGGAGATAAAGACAAATCAAGAGAATGGACATGCTGGATGGATTAGCAGAATGACCTAAAAGATAATCATCTGTCCCACCTACACAAGACAGAGATGGTCGTAGATGAACATCATCACTGGTCTGGACAACTGATAGTCTAGTTCAGTGGTTCTCAACTGGTGGGGAATCCCCCCCTCCCCCAGGGGGGAATTTTAGGGTTGGGGGGGGGGGGATTAAGATTATTTCAAGATCACATTAATACAAGAACCAGTTACTTGATATTGTTTTTCCCTCTAAATTTTAGTTCTGTACTTCTTGCCCTAATGAAATTCATTTTATAACGTAAGTAGACCTGCAAATCACGTTTTATGTAGATGTCTAGACTTGTTCTAGTATGTGTTATTAAATTTAGCTTCCTATTTTTATGTATACTGTGGGGGGGGGGGGGGGGGTTAATAGGGAGGAAATTCGAAGGGGGGGGGGGGGGGGAATGACGTTCTGAACATATGGTAAAGGGGGCATGGGCCAAAAAATGTTGAGAACGACTGGTCTAGTTGATAAGAAGCTATGCTGATAATGTCATTAGTGTGGTCAGACAAGTGTTCCACGCCTGCATTCACCACCCATCAACAGCAGAAAAGACTGGCCACCTATGCCACCGTGAATTCAGATCTACAAAATGTGATGTCCTTATCACATCACAGATTCATGGCAGGAAACTGCTACTTGACACATTTGCATAAAACATGATAACCTGTAGTAACCAGTGAGACACAATATTGATAACATTGACATGAACCACAAGCTAAAAGCTAACTAAACGTCTCCTTACTTCCAGGTGTTGTGTCCGCAATCAGCTGAACATAAGACTTGAAGGCAGTCAGCTGAGCTGCTGCATCTTGTGGGTTCAAGGGAGACCCAACCATTTCTGGTCTAATCCAGTCTGAAAAAACAACAGTAGCTGTAGTGATGCAACAGTTCTAAACCAAGTCTATGGCATTGATATGATAAAGCTACACAAATTATGTCTACAGCATTGATATAAAAATTGTATAAATAATTCTCGCAGTATGCAATATATAAAACAGGATAATCTTTTTAATATTTCAGTCACATAGTAACAGCTTATAGATGAAGTGTTACAAACAGATATAGGCATCACCATATCCAATGACCCATTAACTGGAAGCTCTGAAGTAACGTGAGTTCAAATAGAAAAGGCAACAAATCAATTTACTGAATGTGAAAGGTGGGTTACGTGTTTGCTTTGTATGGATGTCAACGAGTAATGAAACGGAATTGGGGGAAGTTAAGACATGGGTTTGGGGGGTTTTTTGTGTGTGAAGAATGTTGATATTGTAGACAGAAAAGAAAAACATATACTGACAACTTCAGGTTAGAACGCTCATCAAAACCAGAAAGAAAATGTATTGTGTACATTAGCAGAAGGGAACAAATAGGAAAATTAGCCTCATGTGGGCAAATACAAGGCAAGAGAAGGCAAGGAAGTCAGAGAAAGGTGTGGAAAACTAAAATCAGCTGGGCAACAAATAAAAGCAATGTTAAAACAGAGGACTGAAGAATCATGACTTCCAATGTCTGCACCTGACCAGGCTCTTTAAGACCAACAGTATGACAATTAACACACACATTATACAAACAAGATATCGATTATTTAGAGATGGTATGATTATGGCACAACCTTCTAATTTACTACTAGATAATCTCCTTAAAGAGATGGCAAGTGGCTAATAAATATTAATATGTGAATGTAACATCAAGAATCATCTCACAGCACTTGGGATACTCCCACACATTCAACATCCCCTTCTTCAGTATCCAATGAAGCGTTCCCATGCAGATGGACTAGTGG
Organism: Cepaea hortensis; assembly: GCA_963921405.1. NCBI lineage: Eukaryota > Metazoa > Mollusca > Gastropoda > Stylommatophora > Helicidae > Cepaea > Cepaea hortensis. Next base: position 47,513,663 of record OY992878.1, on the reverse strand, counting down.
CAGCCAAACAATGTCCAGCGGTGTTTGCCCTTACACAATGAGTCATTCTGACCCTCTGCTCACTCCCTGCTGATTCAGCCTCTCCAGACATGAACCCGCACTTTATATTTGATCTTAGAAACCCTTCACCACAGCCTTGTCATAATACAGCTCACTGTCCAAAGAAGTGAGTGCAGTCCATCATTTAGCCTGTACTTTTCCACACTCGCATGCTCGAAGAAGTAAAACCCATGAAGTGCTCTTTATCTTTTCAGTGATGCAAGCCACTCCAAGTGGAACATACCAGTTTCTTTTTAATTTATAAAGGGCCACTGCCAACAGCCAAAACCAAAACCAAACAAAACACCTGTCCCTAAACTCAAGGTATTTATTCAGCTAACCTTTCAAGCGCATAAATGCCTTTGAATATAAATGTTATAGACGAGTTCTAAGAATGTCTTCGATTAAAAAAAAAATGTTATAGTCGAGTTCTAAGAATGTCTTCAATAAAAAAAAAAGAACAAATGCATCCATACTTCAAGAGCTGAATATTTAAGAATGTTGGTTATTAAAGATGATAAAACATAGAAAATTGAAATATGCTGGTCACTTGAAACATCACAAAAGTTTGGAGAAAACAATAATAAAGGGGTATAGACCTGGGAAGAGAGGAAGACAAAGGCCAAAGAGAAGATGGGCGCAGGATGAGGTGGATGATCTCCAGATGGGTGTATCAGACGCACAACATCTTGCTTATGATCGAGAGGTTTTCCGGAAGTTGTTATGGGAGCAAGGTTCTGCAAAGGACATGCTACTGAATGAACCTTTCAAGGGGATGACGTAATGCAACATCTACAGGACCGGTTCATTACAGCAGTCGGCCGAACATTCTGTGCGGCAACTCCAATATTGAAATACAGAACCACACCTATTCGCAACCCTGCAGTAAAAGAACCTGTCCCTCCAATTGTATTGCGAGGAGCCGACACACCGGAAGCTCCCGGCGTCTTCAATCGGCAGACACATTGTCGCCAGTGGTCACGTTGTGTCCAGAGACACTGCATTTCGCGTGTTGTTTAGAACACAAAATACTCGCTTGTTAAAATTTGCAGAAGCAATTATGATCTATCAACGCAAGCCAGAATTGTGCAAACAGAAAGACATGTTAGTCAGCTTAAAATTACCGTGGTAGATAAGTGACATTACTGTGCGAAATCGTGTATATTTCAACTTGAAGGATTTATCTAGTTAATTTCACGTAAGTTGTGTGATTTCTGCAGTATGTACCTGACGAGATGCAGCGAAATATGCCAGGCAATAAATCGTGCAATCTATTGTTTGTGTCTTCTTTATTCCAATTGTATTTATCAATTTACATGCTGGTGCCAGTCTATCTACATATACAGAACAGAGAGGCAGTTCATCAAGGTGGCCGAACACATACCCAACTGGATTGACAGAATAATACATAAAGATGCTGGGAACCTGGTGTGGTAAACACACCAAAAACCTCCCACGACATCAACAGGATGGCACATTTTGGAAATCGGTCACATGATTGATAGGGACAATGAGTTTTGTGTGTTGTTTAACACATAAATGATAAAATGGTGACAGAAGTAATCGTTAATTTACAGAAGCCAATGTTGTGCAAGTAGAAAGACATGGCAGTCAGTTTAAAATTACCATGGTAGACAATTAGAATTACTGTGTGAATATGTGTGCTGTATATTTCAGCTTGGAGGATTTATCTAATTACTATAGTTTATGTTGTGTGATTTCTGTAGTAGTATGTTACTTGAAGAGTTGCAGCGAAATAAGCCAGGCAATAAATCATGCAATCTATTGTTTGTGTCTTTGTTATTCAAACTGAATTAACTGTTTAAAATAGATAATCATCAATAGACTACTGTTAGCAAGAACTATCACAATACTAAATTTGAGTATTTACTCATGAGACCACCACAGGCCTTGAAAATTAAAATCTAATGGTACCTCAATGGTGCCTGTATGTCACTTCTAAGTGAAGATATTCACATTTTTGTGAAGGTGAGACGAGTTGTGATTTCTCAGGCTATTCACCTGATAGTGTCGCTCTCCAGTGTGACTGATTACCTTCACCAGCGATCTGTGCGCGTCTGTGCGTGCGAGATTGTCTCAAACGGTCATATGAAAACTGACTTCAAAAATATGTTCCGTCATGTTAAATGATTAAAAAACAGTACAAGTATACAAATAAATTATTATTAATCTTTAAAATTGTATTCACTTTAACTTTAGTAGGTTAAGTTGCACGTTTTGAGTGTTACAAAGTGTAGCGCAATCGATATGCGCGGCCGTCATGACCCGTGGGTTTCCAATTCACAAAGTCACATCTTCGCAGAAAATCTGTTTTTCAACCACAATTCGAGCAAGTTTAGCGATGAAACTATACTGATTCAGGGGCAATATTTTATATGGCAATTCAATTAAAATTTAGACATCTATTGAATCCGTCGATTCCGATATGCGATCATTCCGCTGCCTCTGTGGGATGCGCTCCCCGGCAGTCGGCAGCTCGCACATATACATAGAGCACACTTTATTTACAAACTTCCAGTTTCTTAGTTCTATATATAATATTTTAGTTCGTAATGTTTAATAGTTTCTATTATATCACCTAATAATTGTGTGGAAAATAAAAAAAATATATACCCAACCGGGAACAGAACCCCGGTCTCCCGCATGACAGGCGGAATGCTTATGACTACGCTAGCGAGGACACAGTGATTGTTCTACAAAGATTATTTATATAGTCAAGCCATCGTTTTGGGTTTCCCATTCACAAAGGCACTCATGATCGTAACATCTCCGCTTGTTTTTCAACCACAATTACAGCAAGTTTAGCGATGAAACTCCAAATTTCTGAAAAATTTGATGCAGAATTAGAAGATCCATCTACAGTTGATGGTTTTCTATTGAAAGCGCCAGAAAAAAAAAAAAAATTACGGTTCAGTGTGCCATTTCCCTCCTCATGCGTGGTAGGTCTCAACCAATACGAGTCATAAGCGGATTATGAAAACTGACTTCAAAAATATGTTCTGTCACATTAAATGATTAAAAAATAGCACAAGTATATACAAATAAATTATTATTAATTTTTAAACTTGTGTTATCTTTAACTTTAGTAGGTCAAACTGCACGTTTTGAGTGTTGAAAAGTGAAAGTGTACATGCCAATTTGATCGATATGTGCATGCGCAGTCGCCATGGCACATGGCCTTGCGTTTCTCCATTCACAAATGCACGCTTCGCAGAAAATGTTTTTCATCTACATCAGAAGCAATTACCGCAATGAAACTTTCCAAATATATTTACATTATATGCAGAATTCAAAAATACATCTAGAATTGAAATCATTCTATCTACAGTGCCAGAATAGTGTTACAAAGTGCGCATGCCAATCCGATCAATGTGCGCACAGAACAAAAACACATCTTCGCAGAAAATGTTTTTCATCCACATCGGAAGCAATTACCGCGATCTAAAAAAAAATTAATTATGGTAAGTATGAAATATATTCGTATTTTAAATTTATATAAAAGGTCAGGATGATTTTAACTAATCGCTGTGCACGGAATATTAGGCCTACCTTTCCAGGAAAACCCAGGATGACGTGTGTTCTTTCACTTGAGATTTGAATGAATGAATGACGTCGAAAGAATGCATGGTAAATTAGCGTTTTCCGGGACAAGATTTTCAATGGCCGGATGACTGCGTACATGACTTGTGTTTTTACTTCGGGTAATGGCATGATGGAACACGCTACTCTACTGTTTTTTTGTGTGTGTTTATTTTGAAATCAAAACAATTTGAAAAACCTAAAAATAAACATTGCGTCTTGCATGATCTTCGCCATGTACACCATTTACATTCATCTACTAACAATTTTCCAGCTGACAATGATGATAAACTAGATTCATTATTGATATTAATTAAATTATAAGTAATTGGCAATGCCGTGTTTACATCAAAACGGTAAAATATTTTTACCCGACTATCTATCGATAACAGGTATGCGCAGATATGCGTTAGTTTTGAAACAGTTTTGCCATTTAATTGATAATTTACTATCATGAACTAACTGGAGCATTTAAGTTTCTTAACTATTTAACAAGAAATAAAAATAATCACGTTACAGCGTAATACATACTTAGTTTATTGACGGTGAAAGAAGAAACAAGTCAACATCTCAATCTTCCATAAACACCGCAACTTGTTTATTGTATTCGCCAGGACAGAACGTGCACGTGCAAGCTATTTTTTTAATACATACATACATTATTTGCTAACCTCCAAATTACGCATATAATTATTTTGTTATAATATTGTAAGATTTAATATTAAATTATTGATATAATTTAATAGGTTGTAAAGTATATGATGATGTTCAATAGATATCCTCACCAAACTGTTAAAATATGTTCAATCAGGCAATAAGTATTCGCCACTAGTTTCGTTTTGAATTGATTCCATGATCAGTAAGCAAGCACGTGTAAATATATTTTGCTACTTCATTACCCTCCTGGGGGTGATTGTTGCAAATTTCTTGGATTGCCAGAGTAACTAACAATGATTGCTTGAAAGAGGCCACGATTCTACCATTACCCCTACCCCGTTCAACCTCAAAGAGAAGTTGTATTAGGATCCATCCCTGGCTCAGATAAATAATCTTGTGGATGTGTCAGCTGCAAATACTTGAAATAGCAACTGCCGACAGTTTTACCATCACAAGATTATTAATTTGAAGGTAATTGCTCTCTATAGGGAGCAGCGAGATAAGGCCAGTGAAACTAGAATATTATATACAACAATAAGAAAGAGAAACCGCTTTCTTTGGTCATGTGATGAGAAGAGAGAGGTAGAGGCAGACCAAGAGAAATTATGTTGGATGGACTGTGACTTTGGTATAGAGCAGAGTGCCAAATTATTGATATTTATACGTGGAATAAACATTTCTTTGAAACTCATTGAAGAGTTACTGAGTGTTGAGTCACTCAAAGACAACCACAGGCCACGATATATTCAATGCTGTTACTAACTGTATTGAAAGAACTGGGTTGGTTTGGAACAAGATGACAAGTGTTACAACTGACGGAGTTCGTGCTTTGACTAAAAAAAAAAATGTAGGTTTGGTAAAGTTAAGTTATAAGATAAAATCAGAATATCCTGACCACACATTATTACTACTTCACTGTGTGATCCATCAAGAAAGTCTGTAAAACTGTTTTGAATATCAAGCATGTTATTGGCCCAGTTGTCATCAGGTCAATATGACAATCACAGACAGTTCAAGGCATTACTTGATTTGGAAACTGAACATTCCGATGTCCTGTACCACACCAGTGTTTCATGGGACCTCAGAAAAGAAATAATGATGTTCCTAGAGATAAAGGGCATTTAATGTGACTTTAATACTAACATTGTCAATAAAGAGTGGCAGTTAGGCTTTATGTTTGCCATTCAAATTATGGAAAAGTTAAATGAACTGAATGTCAAACTTCAGGGCAATGGTGTGATTGCACATGAATTGTATGTACATGTAAAATCATTTCAGGCAAAACTCTCACTGTTCTCCAGACAAGCAAGTGAAAACGGGTTTTGTCACTTCCCTTTGCTGAAACAAGAAACCATATTTGGTGAAATGACTGAAAAGTACAAAGCCCAGTTAGATGTATTGACTGAACAATTTGGATAGAGATTCCAAGAACTTAGAGCCACAGTTCAATATTCTTATTCTCAATTCCCCTTTTAGTGCAGAAGCTGATACAGCCACAGAGGATTTACAGTTGGAGCTGCTCGACTTACAAGCAGATCATGACATGAAAGAGAAATTCAAGTCAGGTGGTTTGCTGGATTTCTATCAATCTTTATCAGAAGAATCATTTCTCAACACACAAACACATCGGACCGTAAATGCTACGTCCAGCACATTAACAAGCGTCGCCATTTATAGCTGACAGGTTCGAATCCCGGTCGGTATCTATAGCTTTCAAATTTTATGTTGTCTAGTGCGTCCTTACAGAAATTCACAACTTCAGCCGCATTCGACTTCAGAAGCATATCTAGTTAGTTAGTTAGTTAGTTAGTTAGTTAGTCGCAGTTCCAACTTCACAGCAACGGGTCGTCCCCATTATTCTCCGTTCCTGTGCCAGTGAATATCATACAAAACGCTCCCCACCGCCCAATGTGAAAAGTGGAAAAGACAGGAGTCTCGACAAAAAACAGCCCGCACAGATGCACTGTGCATAATGCCGCCGCCAGAATGTCAACACAATAGTCCCCCACAAAACACCCAGTTCATTTCTGATGGAATCTGCAGCCATTTTCCCATCTGGATGTTTCCTAGATGTTCACCCACACAGTCCACGAAATACAGTTCATCGTGGATGGCAGTGGCAGTCAACCAGAAGCCCAGCAGCCACGCATTTCTGCATAAGGCAAAAACCGGTCAACTCTGGGACATAGCCATCTGCCATCACTCCGAACATGCAGTCACGTTCCAAAAAACCTCGGGCAAATTCAAAAGCACTTCACACGAAATTCACAGCTCACAGTGTCGCGCCACGCACGCACTCAGTAGCAGGGCGACGGAACCATCAAGCCTCCTTAGTCGCCTCTTACGACATGCGTGGTAGGCTGCAGTGTTGCTATTCTTTGCTTCCCTTATGGGCCCCGGCAACACACGGCATATCTAGTTATACGCTGAAATATGCATTCATAGTTTTACCTAAGCGACCATGAGTAATTGAAAACGAACAATTTCGCATAATTACCCTCATAAATCATGTCAAGAAACTCATTCATTCAGTAGCATGTCCTTTGCAGAACCTCGCTCCCATAACAACCTTCGCCAGCAGGTTTTTCAGGTTCTTGATTGCCCAAACAATTTAATCTAATGAGGGTTCAGGTTCTGTCTGTGCCGTCATTGGTTCAAGTATCTCATTCATATCCGCAAATCATTCATATCATATATTCTACTGCACTATTCCTGCCATCTTTCTAGAATTTGTCAAGATTCTGTTAAGGCATTTCCCAACTTGTCACAGATAACATTTAATTGAGGTTGAACGTTTCTTGTTAATAACTTCATTTCTTTGAACATTTCGTAATCTTTTCCATTCTTGTGATATTGCTCTATTTTAATATAACAATCTTGTATGTATTGGTTTTTCCCCCCTTTCTTGTATTCATACTTATTTCTCGTGTTAAAGATTTAAAATTCATCCTACTGTTATCGGTTTCTTATCCTTTCTCTTTCAGTTCCCTTCGTTGTTTTATTAATTCTAACGTGTCTGATGTAATCCATGGCTTATTTTGATTAGTCTTGGTCGGAATGAATTATTTGGCTGCTGTTATCAAGATCTCTAGCTTGTACTGCCAGTTCGTCAGATGCCATTTCCTCCTGTATAGACATCAAGACCCCAAAACGATTCTTCACTTCTACATTGTATGCATCTGGTATTTTTGTGTGATCAAAACGAAGTGGCCTTTGTCCTCAGGTAAGCTTTTTAAGTTTTACTTTCAGATCTGCTTCTAATAACTGCTGATTGCCAGTATCACAGTCTGCACTTTGTAGTGTTTTTGCCGACGTTATGCTTGATCTCCATCTTCTTTGTATTAAAACATAATCTATCTGGATTTTAGTAGTACTGTCCGGGGACTTCCATGTGAAGAGTCTTCTTGGGTGTTGTTTAAAAAGTGTGTTGCTATGTGTTGATGTGATTTGAATTTATACTATAACCCAACACCCCACATTGTGCCAACAGCTTATTCTGGCGCGTGGAAATGCAACCTAAAGATAAAATGTCATAGCAGGACAGACCAGGCCCTAAGCATTGGTTGTCAGCTGGTCTAGGATCGAAGCTCCGACAGGCGGACTGTTAAGAGCACTGCTTTGCTGATCCGACAGCTTCTGCAGCTTGTCTTATTCAAGATGTATTGGTTTTACCTTTCCTCTGGACTGAACTAGGCAGGCCGAGAGAGGGATCATGCTGCATGGGCAGCACATGGTCTCTATACGCCCAGGCTTTGTGCTATGGAGAGGTATGACTTCATCTCTGGTCTTAACCATGTTACATATTTAGGTTCAGATGTAAATACCAAATTATCCCTAAATCAGGAAATCAACATTAGAATTGGTAAGGCAGCAACAACAATGAACAGGTTAACAAAAAAGAGTGAGAGAACAGGAAGTTTACTGCCAAGACAAAAGTCCTTGTCTATCAAGCCTGTGTCCTTAGCACTCTTCTTTATGGCAGTGAAGCCTGGTCAACTTACTCACACCAAGAGAAACGTTTAAACAGCTTTCAAATGAGGTGTCTGCGAAGAATACTTGGTAGTAAGTGGCAAGACAAAATCACAAATACTGAAGTATTGGAAAGATCAGGTTGTGTGACGGTTTGTTCCATACCCAAGCTTCGTAGACTTAGATGGATAGGACACGTCAGGAGGATGCATGATAGTAAAATACTAAAGGACATCTTTTATGGTTATTTACAGATGGGTAAGAGATCTCGGGGTCGGCCTCTACTACGATACAAAGATGTTTGTAAGCGGAACATGATTGATACAGGCATTGAGATCAAGGCGCCTCCAAATGTGTTGCATGGAGGGCAAATATCAGAAATGGGATAAAGACAAAGGAGAAAATGATTGCAGATAGGTAACACACTGAGCTAGTTCATTTTCACCAACACGCACCATCTTACATGTGTTCACATGCACCAATTGTGGACGAACATTTACAGAGCGAATTGGTCTGATCAGTCACATTCGCTACCGTCATGGGTTGTCATTATTATGCAATATTTAAGCACAATGTCAGAAAGTATCGTCTGTCAAGACGGCAAGGTGCCAATGAATGTAAGATTAAAGTCAACATAATGAAACTTCATATAAATATTGTTCTGCATTTCATAATGAAAATAACAACAAATACTTACTTAGTTCCGTATATGTCGACAACAAAAACATTGAGCTGGTTGGTAGATCTCTGAATCTGTTGAAATCAGTAACGATTATTCAATTGCCTGACGACTAAAGAGAAATCAGGACATCATATAGACACTTCACTATCTGAAAACAACGTGTCCAAAACTCAGTTTCTGAAATGCTAACAGACAGACATACCAGCATTGTAATCCAATTGGTTGATCGGGGTAGCACCTTTCTATAAATAATTTTTTTTTTTTTTAAAGAATAAAAGCCTCACGGGCTTCTTGTGGAGACACTTGTTGTTTAAGTAAGACAAGACTGCCATCGTGTTAATGAATGTTCACTAACTATTGTTGATGCAGAGTTGTGTCAACTTAGTTTCAGGCCACCATCGCCTGGTACAGTGAGCACAGTTTACCAATGAACGGAAATGTTTTCAAACTGGCTGTTAATGTGTGCGTGTGTGTTTGTCTTTCTGTGTTATCACTCTAACAAGCCATCCTTTCTCTTTCCTCTTGTCTTTATTAGTAAGTAAAGTACAGCACTTTCTACTCTTGCAGGCGTATTCTATTTATGGTGTTAGTGCTGTATTTTAATAGACCAAACAGCGCTTATGAATGATACGGTCAATATCACGACCGTCTTTGCTTCCCAAAACATTTCTTAGTAACCATTTTTCACAAAGAAAAAAAGCCTCGATGGGGAGTTGAACTCACGGCCACCGGAATGTCATGCAAACACACTAGCAACTACACTACCGCGATATCCATTACACCTAACACCTGCCGCAAACTTTCCGGTTATGACATTCTGCAGATAATCTCTTCTCCTGACGTGACCAATTTTGTCCCGAAGTTGATTATCTCCTGCGTTTGTCTGTTTTACTTACACACGCACACACACGCGCGCGCGCACGCAAACTGTATTAATTATACGCTAAACAATGGATACTCTTACGTGTTAGTCATGATGACAATATGACCAGTGGATATGTTTGCTAAGACTAGGGTTCCATCCTCAGCAGTATCAGGATTCTAATTTCCCAAAACCAGTACGGCACTGCGATAATCGACCCAGTCTCTTGAAAAGGGTACTGGAAACAATTATAGAAATCGTCTGGGAAATAAAATGGGGTGGGAAGTGAAAACTTGTGAAAGCTTGACGATTTAAACCATAAAAATGAAATCTGACATCTGACGACCTATAATTTTTATTATAACACGTGTATCTTGGAAAAATCGTGACGACTGAAAAAATCAGTGGTGGAAGCAGCAGAGGCAGGCAGAGATAAATTATGCTTTATGGTCTACGAAGATAACATGGAGCAATATCATCAACAGAGCTGGCCCAGGACAGCAGGGACCGAGATTTGCGAAGAGACAGGAATTGCAAAACACTTAAGTATGTTGGTGACCTATGGCGCTGACCAGCCGGTGGTGATTTTCTCCGAGATCTGAAGAGAAACACTAACACTAACTGCAGTTGGGAAGGCATATGCTTGCTTGCTTGTGTTCGCTGGCTGTGAACTCCAGAGCGAAGTCCTTTATGTCGGATGAAGACATCCTGTTGTCCAACTTCAGTGTGATGTCATACAGGACCTGAGGTTTGCGTGAGTATTCGTTGTCCCATGTCTGGCTTATTGGTGTGCAGACTGGTGGTTCCTCGCCGTGCAGGCAGACACTCTCCGACTTCGGAGGAGGGAAGGCATATGATAATGATAATGTGTATAGTAAAACACTTAAGTATGTTGGTGACGTAGGGCGCTGACCAGCCCTTGGCGATTTTCTCTGTATAAAGTTACTTAAGGTAATAACATTCAGAAGTGGAAATAGTTTTGTCAAGCGAGGTCTCCATGTTCTGTCTCCTACCAACGCTGGATCTATGATATGTTTATTTTTGTTTTTGTTTGTTAATTTGACAGCTGAATGCGAAAAGTCTCTGATGTCATCAAACATACGAAGAAAGGACAAACAGCTGGGCCAAATAAAATCACGGTAGATGAATTAGAAATATAGTGAGAATATTTAATATAAATATTGACTAAAATGTTGAATTATATTTATATCAGTGGATACACATATAGTGATGTGCTGAATTATGTATTCATATCTTTATCCACTGGACAATGACCAATTGAATACGAAGAATGTCACATAATAAATCTCATAAACCGTGTCACCAAACAACAACTCAGAATGAGACGACCAAAAAGGAAATTAAAGAACAAAATGAATTTGTTGAAGGGAAAAGACCAAACGATGCAACATGAAAGCGAAAGATAGAGATTGCTAAAAATTGTATATCTGACTTCCTTTTAAGAAAATCTTTTCAAAATATCTACCATGCAACTTGCCATCCGATAAACCGACCAGCCGACCAACCGACCGACCAGTCAATAAGTCAGTCAATTAATCGCCTCCATTGTAAAGATTTTCTGCAATGGCCATACAAAACTTTCTATTTTTCGTTATCGTTGTACAATCTGAAAGAAGATTCGTGAATCTTTCGCTGTTATCATCATACACGTTTCATTATCCTCCTCATGCTCTTCCGCTTTCATCTTTGACCTCCAGTGTAGCGGTTGTTAAAGTTGATGCCATGTAACGTAGCCAAAACATTTTACTTATCTCTTTTGTTTTGTTGGTTGTGATTTTAATCTCTTACATCAGTTATCTTTTCATTTCCAGTTACTCTATGACTTTTATATTTGCAAACAGACATACATAACATGTTTTTGTTTTGTTTTGGTGTTACCGCTTGATATCATACTCTCTCTCTCTCTCTCTCTCTCTCTCTCTCTCTCTCTCTCTCTCTCTCTCTCTCTCTCTCTCTCTCTCTCTCTCTCTCTCTCTCATTCGCGCAGAGTACTTAAATTTAAAAAAAAAAACAAAAAACAAGCAAACAAACAAAAAACATCAGAGATAGGGAGCGTCTTTTTTATCTGTTCCCCAGGATGGATAATGCTGGTATGGTGGGAAACGAGCAGACGGATGGGTTGACTGGATGTCCACAGTTGAGTGGTGTATTGGTGCATGATAAAGCAGATGTGTTCAGGGCCCTTTGGGATATTGTGCATTGAGTGGATGAATGATTAATCATGATAGTCCGGAGAGACCATAGGATCTAGCTGATAATCAGTACTCGAAGGAATGGTCTGATGGACACACAATCAGTCTACAACTGGTACCATTAGTATTATGACACTTCGCTGGCTGTTGAAGATGGGAATGGAGCACGTATGGTATTGTTCCGAGTGCTGTGATGTAGATTCTTGACTCAACTCAGTTAAGCTTCTCTCTCTCTCTCTCTCTCTCTCTCTCTCTCTCTCTCTCTCTCTCTCTCTCTCTCTCTCTCTCTCTCTCTCTCTCTCTCTCTCTCTCTCTCTCTCTCTCCTCTCTCTATCTCAATTGTTTTCCCACATGAAATAAATAAATAAATAAATAATAAATAACTGTTCCTATTTCTACTACGCTTATGTCGTATAACCTCTAAAGAGAAGTTATAATTAGGGTCCATCCCAGCCTCAGATTAATACTTTTTTGTTTTCGCATTTCCTGTTTCAGGACATCGCTGTCAACACCAGCATTTTATCGCTGTTGTTGATTTCTTGGCAAGATTACGCTCAGTAATTTGCCATTGCTTTCTGAGCGGCCGTCTCACATATCCCGTAAGTAACGGGCACGGCGAGAACCGCTATCGATTCTCGCGCAGCTGCGTTTGCTCACGTGGATAAACGGGATTACGGAGAAAGTCGCTAGCGCCTAGGCCAGGGAGATCGACCAGATTAATACTACTGTGACCTATTCAGCCGCGTTTCTTATATTTTCTTTTTCAGACCCGCCCCATCATGTCCCGGGTTCCCGTGTGTCATTCGGATGACCGCCTTTGCTGGTGGTAATGGCAAGATCAAGCGCAGATACTACACTCTGATCTTAACCAAAAGGCCGTGGCGGTAGGGTAGTAGCACGCTTGCCTGTCGATCCAGTGCGAACGTGCTCGAATCTCTTGCGAGACGGTGATGTTTTTGTCCTAGTCGACCCAGCTGAAATGGGAACCAGTAAATGTTATGATAAGTAAAAGTGGCCCGTGTGATGTTGTCCACATCACTCATGGAATGTCGTTTATTATATCAAAATATAGAACCAGCACCATATACACAATAGACATCAAGGCGTCAAAAATGGGCCTTTTATAAACCTAGTAGCCGAGCAATATAATCTAGTTGTTGAAGCTACCAAGAGCTGTAAATCTGACATACATTTTAACGCCACGGTTGGCTCCCTTTGCAGTTGAATATGTCTGGATTAAAACTAGAAAGGTACTAACGGCGTTAAGGATTTCGTTTGATTTCTTTCCTCTTATGCCTTTTAATCTCTCTTAGGGGTTTGTCCTTAGACAGTCACATCTAAACTATAGACCTGAATATTCGTTAAAAACATAGACCGTCAACTGTCCATAGTTGCCATATTTGACGCACTTGGTAGATCATAATGTATTGTGTCAATCATTGACTCATCCTTTCAACAAAAGGTCTGTTCGTTAAGTAAGCATTGATAATAAATTATGAAATACAATTCTTCCTCTTCTTCTACTCATCCTACTCCACCCCACCACAACTTCCTCCTCCTTCTTTTTCTCTATTGTTTTTTTTTTCTTCATACCCTTTTCTCCATCACCGCCTCCTCTTGCTCCACCTTCCCCTCCCCACGTCGACTTGTTTTGGTATGTGCTTCCATTATTACGTATACGGTATACTGTGTAGGGGCAGGAGCGGGAGTAGAGGGGGATTTTAGGTAGGAAATACAAGGGGGGGGGGGATGACGTTGTGAAAATATGGTGAATGGGGGAATTGCCAAATTTTTAGGGAGGAAATACAAAAGGGGGGGGGGGGGTGACGTTCTGAAAATATGGTGAAGGGGGCACGGGCCAAAAAAGGTTGAGAACCACTGGTCTATAGAGTTAGATTGTCAAATCTAGGGTTTTCTACAAGCCTTTAGAATAGAGCTGTCTGAGCTGAAATCATCACAATCTTGCAGTCAATGTTCCGCAGTTTGAAGTGCTAGCCCACATAGACAAATTGCTGCACAACATATTTTTTAACTTTGTGCGCATGTGACTATTGAATCTGTTGTGTTTTGTTCTGAGTCTAAACATTTTATATTGTGCAGTCATGGTCAGTAGATAATAGTCGTCATGTGGTAGATAGAACAGATTACTTTCTGGGCAATTTTCTTGGATTTGTCTTGTGTCTTGTGATATTTGATAGATCAAGCCAGAAGGGGTTTAAAGACAAGGTGATCGATTTAACTGCACCGTTTACAAAATATCTTATATGGCTCGGTCTCTTTCATCAGAGCGGCCCGCCAAAAGTTTCGAACGGAAAACAAATTCCGTTAACTCCCGCGACGACCAATCAGTGATCTCCGAGAAAAATCGCATTCATGAACCGAATGACCGAATCTGACAATGATCGGAGCACGAAGGAAGCAGCTTATCACTTCCCCATGACGTAAAACGTCGCTTAAAAGTCGACAGGGTCGGCTTCATTGCACCGGGTTTTTATCCCATATCGCTCAGTCTCTTTCTGCAGCGAACTGCCAAAAGCGTCGCACGAACTCCGTAGCTCCAGCGACGACCTGCATGAGTTTCCGAAAAAAATGCACTCGTGAACCAAAGGACGCGGCCCGGAAACGAACCCACAACCTTCGGAGCACGAGTCAGACGGCTTGACCACTTCCCTATGGAGATTCTTAAACTGTTGAGATGGAACAAGAGCAGAATTAGTAGAAGAAGGAACATTAGAAGGCCCGCCTAAACTAAACGAAGAAGTCACCGATGTCATCAAACATACAAAGAAAGGACAAACGGCTGGGCCAGATGAAATCACGGTAGATGAATTAGGAATATTGGAAGAATCTGGGAAAGAAATGTAAACTATAAGAACATTTGTAATAGTGAATATATACTTTGTGATATGCTAAAATGTATATTCATAGCTTTACCCAAGCGACCATGTGCAAATGAATGCTAAGAATTTCGCATTATCAATCTCAAACCGTGCCATCAAACTACTACTCAGAAAGAATTATGAGAAGACCAAGAAGGAAAATTAAAGACGAATGTGCATTTGTTGAAGGGAAAGGAACAAACAATTCAACTTACATATCCCGAACACTATGAGAAAGACCAATTGAAACTCAGAAAGTGCTTTATAGATGTCTCCAAATCATTTGATAAAGTAAAATATGATAAATGATAAAAATATTGGAGGATGTAAAATTGATGAGAAAGATCTCAGAATAATAATACAAATATTTAGTAGAAACAAACAGCAGCAATTAAAGTAGGAAATAAAGTAGGTAATTATGAACAGATCAAGCAAGGAGTAAAGTAAGACAATTGCCTGTTTTGTAACTAGATCTCTCCCTCTGTCTCTCTCTCTTTCTCTCTCTCTCTCTCTCTCTCTCTCTCTCTCTCTCTCTCTCTCTCTCTCTCTCTCCCTCTCTTTCTCTCCGTAGCGAATGCACTATGAGACAGACTCAAAATTGACCGGGCATATGAATTGCAGGTTAGAAACTATCTGCGATTTGCAGATGCCATATTATTGATAGCCGGAAACGCAAATATTCTGCAACAGCTGTTGTAGTATTAGAGAGTGCAGAAAAGGACTTTTCTTGAGTATCAAGAAAACAGAAATAACAGTTATATCAAAGGCAAAGATGACACCTTCTTCTTCTTCTTTCGTTCGCCTAAATTATGTTTATAACTGCAATGTTGTCTCTTGTATGAATCTAACATTCTTTTTTAGTTCATTCAGCGGTCCATAGAGTTTATCTTCCACTGTTGTCTCTCTAGGTGACACCTAAATGTGATATTACATTAGAAGCGGTATTGCTTAATAAATTTAATTAAATAGAATATGCGTGGGATGGAAGATATTTATGTAGAGTAAAAATAGAATTGGCCAAGCAAAAGCTGCATTTCAGACGATGGAATATGTAATGCCTTTCATTGAATATTAGAAAGGGAGTACTGAAATGTATATAGAACCTGTCCTGCTGTGAATTTCTAATGACCCGAAGAGCCATGCCAACGGTAGCGCAGCTACTGTTATGTCCTCCCATGCGGACAAGTCAAGGGATAGGAGCCAAACGAAGAGAGATGCACACCTGCTGCCTTGTTGGTAGACCGAGGACAGTCAAAGGCTAGGCAATGCAGACCAGACAAAATGTTTGTTAAGTTGGACGACATAGTGTAAAGCAATTCACTAAATGGTGTCATATTCTTCTATGCTACCGTCTCAGTCCATCTGGCATCATTTATCTCGGTCTGCCTCTTCCTATTCTCTTTCTGATCTTTTCGGTAGTTACGATGTCTTCCAATGCCTCTTTTCTCATTATATAACCACAGAATACCTTTCCTGCAAAAGTCATTTCCTAGAAATCAGCCATGAATGGATAAACACATAAAGTAATAAACGATCGAGAAAAGGGTAACGAAACAGGAGAAACAGCCGGTTATAACGAGCAAGAAAGATCTTGAATACAGCAGGATATGACAGTATAAAATGAAACAAAAAGGTATGTTAGCATCCCACGGGGAAACAACAAATACGTTATACCGACTAAAGTTATAGTTGCATGCTTTTTACATGACTTCGCAATCAACCCCAGCAATGTTTGGTGTTCATGGTTTACTAGGCATAGTTTACGTTATGATGCTCATACCAGCGTAATCAGTGCTAGGTAATCTGCTTCCAAATCGTCTGCAGCTGATTTCGAACCCTCAACTTCATATGTCAGGGAATTGTGAAATGAATTCACAGCTCCTAAGCACTAATGCCGGTAATACTGACTAAAATGTTTTTCGAAAATACGTTAAAACACGCCACAAATGGCATACGGGTCAGGTATAACATCTTTAGGATAACAATACAAAGCTGACTAAAAGAAATTGTTATAAATTATAATATACTATATATGAACATTTAACACAAAGGGACTATAAACAGTAAAAACTAGAATCATGGTCTTTGGACGGTGACAAGGCTGAATATCATCAACAGAATTGATCTAGAGCACTGTGAACCGAGATATGTACAGAAACATGAACGGTTATGCAATGCGTCAAGCACATGATAGTGACAAGGGTACTTCTTATGTGCGTCACTAGGCTATAATGTAATAATGGGACCCCTATTTTTATTATAAAAAGCAATTAACAAAATTAACAATCTAGTTTGCTGTAGCTTTTACAATAATGCCCAGCGGAATTGGTTCGAAAATGGTTGTCTCTGATAAATATTTAATGTCTGTTGAAAAGTCGTTAAACCTTTGGTTAACTCGTTCACTAGGCCGTTATTTAAGGACCTGGTGGAAATTGCTGTTCAGGTTCTCTAGTTCTCAAAACTCGTATCCCCTCTCATGTGTTTCCACCTTGCAGAGGTACAGAGACTTGCGTGCTACAATGACCATAAGAGCAATGCCGAAGGTAGCGCAGTAACCGGTAGAATCTCCCATTGATGGACAGGTTAAGCCGTAGGACCAGACGAAGAGAGACACAAACTTACTGTCTTGAAGATAGACTGGGGACAGTCAAAAGTTAGGGAAAGTAAACATAAAAAAGACCTTTTGATGTTCGATGTACTAAGTCACAGATTTGACAAAAAGTAGCTATGCAATTCACTCGAGGATGTAACACCCAAAAAAAAAAAAAAAAAATCCGTCTTTTTGCAAGCTTAAATATTGAGTCAATTTCGAGCCGTGGTTTGAAACCATTAAACGTTCTATAGAAGTAAACAAAGATCTACACAAAGGCTTTCGATAAAGTAAGACATGTCAACATAATTGATGGGAAAGACCTTAGACTTGTAAAAAACATATACTGGAAACAACAACTACCATAAGGATTGATAATGAAGTAGGTCAATATCAGCCTTCTTAAACAAGTGAATCGGTACAAATATCTCGGAACAGTTATAACATCTGAAGGGAGATGCCTTGAAAAGATTAGAACAAGAATCGGCATGGCGAAGGCAGCCTTTTGCAAGATGAAAAAAACATACTGACCAATAAAAAGATGTCAGTTGTAACGAGAAAAAGAGTGATGAGGTGTCACATAGAACCTGTACTTATGAATGGACGTGAAGCTTGGACATTGAGCAAACAGGCTGAAAACATCTGATGGCTGTGGAAATGTGGTGTCTGAGGAAAATGCAAAGAATACCATGTCCTACAAGAAACAAATGAAACTCGTAAACTGATTAGAGAAATTATCCGTAGACAGTCACAAGATTTTGATCACGTTATGAGAAGAAATAAATTGGAGAACTTGGTGACAACTGGCAAGATCGAGGGGAAGAGACCAAAGGGAAAGCAGAGTAGTAAATACCTTGATGGCTTGGCACGTGGCATGGTCGAGACAATAACACTGAGCTGATCCACGACTTTGGTGATCGAGTGAGATGGCTATACATAACCGCCACGCTTATCGGCATGGCACATGATAATGATGATTAGAAACCGTAATGTGAAGCTTATTGCTTCAGATCGATCTGTTATTGAGAATACCAGCCCGCGCAAACACATACATGATCAGAAATGACTTGCATTAACTGTGGAATTAAATTTTGAGACATATATTTTACTTAGCCTGGGCCTGTAATGTTTTAATTACTGGCATCACTCTATGAGAAATTTCGTAAACTGTGACAGATTAATGGTTTACTGTTTCAATGATTTACACAGCTTTATTGTTGTATGTAAAACAGCCAATAGGAGCTGGCATGACTGCAACTTAATTTTAATTTAAACAAAAACTAATGTTATAAAAGGGAAATTATAACCAGGACAAAACGAAACAAGATATTACTGGACATTAAATCACCTGGAACTATTGAAATCATCACCCATTGCCTTGTCGGCTGGCGTTGGCGATCACGCGTCTCCACAAATTGCGATATCCAACGGCATGGATCAATACGTATGTTGACTCCCTTCAGTACCATGACACAAGCCTGTTAAGAATTTTCTCACGCTGTCTTCCCCTGTCTCTCTTTCCACAAATATCCCAAGTTGTCACAACATATTCATGTTTTTTTGTCTTCTCATAATGTGGCCAAAAATAATAACTGCTTCTTTGAGATATTTGGTACATGTTGTTTTTGCGACTTAGCTTCCTTAAAAATGTCCAGATTGTTCATTTTGGATTTCCACTTCTTGAAAATTCTTGAAATACGAGAAATATTTTGGCTACTCGGTCTCCCCCCCCCCCCCCCCCCCATATTTCTTACAGGACGTTGCAGTCAACACCAGCATTTTTCAGCTGCTGTTGATGTACTAGGCAAGATTAAGATCAGTAGTTTGCCATTCCTTTCTGAGCAACCGGTTCACATACCCCGTAAGTTACCAACGCGGCGAGAACCGCTACAGTTTCTCGTGCACACCCGTTACTCACGAGAGTATACGGGATTACGGAGAAAGACGTAAACCCCTAGGCCAGGGAGATTCGGTCTTTAGGAAGTAATAAACTAGAGAAAGGTAAATGTAGTCTCTAACAGATTCTGCCGGTGGGGTGTGACGTGTTAGGCTCTCACATATACTAGGTCACAACATATGGTGTGGTGCTTTCAGTTCCCATCCTCGTCACCATTTCTACACAACATTCACTGAAGATTCTGGAAAAATAAACATTGCCTCGTATCCAGTTTTAGAGGCTAGGTCGACCCCTAGATCCGTATTTGTCGAAAAGAAAAATAATTCTACTTCTGCTTATTTTACGTTCGCTAGCTTTAAACTCAATCGTAGTCCATGAACTAACTCTTTTTTTTTTTTTTTAAATTCGCATATCCTTTTACAGGACATCGCTGTCAACAGCAGCATCTTTCAGCTGTCTGTTGATGTCTTGGCAAGATTACGCTCAGTAGTTTGCCATTGCTTTCTGAGAGGCCGGCTCAGTTATCCCGCAAGTCACCAGCGGGGGTAGAACCGCTTCCAGTTCTCGCCCGCTACGAGACTCTGCGTGATAAACGGGATTAGGGAGAAAGTGGTGTAACCCCTCGGCCAGAGAGAAACTAACCCTAGTGCACTGAACTGAGTTTTTCGTGTGGATTATCTTTCCATATTACCAGTGTCCCTCGTCATCAGACGAACCCATTCAGATTTCTGAGATACTTGTAATATACGTCCCCAAGTCAAGGACGAGAAGTCAACGTTTTAGTCCAACTGATCGGTGTAGGGGCTGAACCCGCTGTATATTGACATCAGTACACAGGATGTTTAAGAACGAACGCTGTTATCCATTCCGCCATGCTGACCTTTCTGCCTCTGCTAAATATAACTGGCTTATCAGCGGGCTAAACAACCACTCTGACACAGCGGCTCCTAACAAACTTGCATCTTGTGTTATGTCAGTATCCTATATAAACGCCGGCTCCGTGGCAAAGCTGTTACTGACGCAGTTCGTAATCCCGCACACCCGCGTTCGAAACACAGCTGCGGGCTATTTGGCAGCAGACAACCTTACGTTGGTTGTTTTACGAAATGATATGGACCGGCCTTCAGAAATCAGTGGCAAACTACTGAACGTAAACTTGCCAAGAGATAAAAAAAATGCTGATGTTGACTGCATCGTCCTGTAAAGGATATGCAAGTAACTAATATAAACTGCACACCGAATGTCATCGTGATGCGCGTATTTCCTTAGCTGTACCTACCTGTATGATGTTTGTTGTTGGTGATTACAAGCCAGCATCCATTACGCTGTGGTAGCACAGTAGCTAGACGTTAGCCTGCCCACCCGGCGGTCATAGGTCCGTAGCCACATCCAGGTGGATGTTAAAAATGCACTTTGGTTCCCAGGTCGCCCAGCCTAAAGGGTACCAGGAAATGTCTTGGGAAGTAAAGGCGACCGGTGCCTTACCGACCACATCACCCACCGAGTGCCGGTTGAACCTATACAAGTGTGGGTCCAGCAGCAAGTGCCCATTGCGACGTAAGGCGTTTAAATGTGTCCTGTACTCGTCCTTTACTCGTTCTTTACTCGTCCTTTAATCGTTCTTTACTAGACCTTTACTCGTTCTTTACTAGTTCTTTACTCGTCCTTTAATCGTTCTTTTCTAGTCCTTTAATCGTTCTTTACTAGACCTTTACTCGTTCTTTACTATTCTTTACTCGTCCTTTACTCGTTCTTTACTCGTTCTTTAATCGTTCTTTACTAGTCCCTTACTCGTTCTTTACTCGTTCTTTACTAGTCCTTTACTCGTTCTTTACTAGTCCTTTACTCGTTCTTTACTCGTTCTTTTCTCGTTCTTTATTCGTTCTTTATTAGTCCTTTGCTCGTTCTTTACTCGTTCTTTACTAGTCCTTTACTCGTTCTTTACTTGTTCTTTACTAGTCCTTTACTCGCCCTTTACTCGTTCTTTACTCGTCCTTTCTTCGTTCTTTACTAGTCTTTTAATCGTTCTTTACTAGTCCTTTACTCGTTCTTTACTAGTCCTTTAATCGTTCTTTACTAGTCCTTTGCTAGTCCTTTAATCGTTCTTTACTAGTCCTTTACTCGTTCTTTACTCGTTCTTTACTAGTCCTTTACTCGTTCTTTACTAGTCCTTTACTCGTTCTTTACTCGTCCTTTACTCGTGCTTTACTCGTTCTTTACTCGTCTTTTACTCGTTCTTTACTAGTCCTTTAATCGTTCTTTACTAGTCCTTTACTCGTCCTTTACTCGTTCTTTACTCGTCCTTTACTCGTTCTTTACTCGTTCTTTAATCGTTCTTTACTCGTCCTTTAATCGTTCTTTACTCGTTCTTTACTCGTCCTTTAATCGTTCTTTTCTAGTCCTTTAATCGTTCTTTACTAGACCTTTACTCGTTCTTTACTATTCTTTACTCGTCCTTTACTCGTTCTTTACTTGTTCTTTAATCGTTCTTTACTAGTCCCTTACTCGTTCTTTACTCGTTCTTTACTAGTCCTTTACTCGTTCTTTACTAGTCCTTTACTCGTTCTTTACTAGTCCTTTACTCGTTCTTTTCTCGTTCTTTATTCGTTCTTTACTAGTCCTTTACTCGTTCTTTACTCGTTCTTTACTCATTCTTTACTTGTTCTTTACTAGTCCTTTACTCGCCCTTTACTCGTTCTTTACTCGTCCTTTCTTCGTTCTTTACTAGTCTTTTAATCGTTCTTTACTAGTCCTTTACTCGTTCTTTACTAGTCCTTTACTAGTCCTTTAATCGTTCTTTACTAGTCCTTTACTCGTTCTTTACTCGTTCTTTACTCGTTCTTTACTCGTTCTTTACTAGTCCTTTACTCGTTCTTTACTAGTCCTTTACTCGTTCTTTACTCGTCATTTACTCGTGCTTTACTCGTTCTTTTCTCGTCCTTTATTCGTTCTTTACTAGTCCTTTACTCGTTCTTTACTCGTCCTTTACTTGTTCTTTACTCGTTCTTTACTAGTCCTTTACTCGTTCTTTACTAGTCCTTTACTCGTCCTTTAATCGTTCTTTACTAGTCCTTTAATCGTTCTTTACTAGTCCTTTACTCGTTATTTACTCGTTCTTTATTAGTCCTTTACTTGTTCTTTACTAGTCCTTTACTCGTTCTTTACTAGTCCTTTACTCGTTCTTTACTAGTTATTTACTCGTTCTTTACTCGTTCTTTACTAGTTCTTTACTCGTTCTTTACTCGTTCTTTACTCGTTCTTTATTCGTTCTTTATTAGTCGCTTACTCGTTCTATACTAGTTCTTTACTCGTTCTTTAATCGTTCTATACTAGTCCTTTACTCGTTCTTTAATCGTTCTTTACTAGTCCTTTACTCGTTCTTTACTAATCCTTTACTCGTTCTTTACTAGTCCTTTACTCGTTCTTTACTAGTTCTTTACTTGTTCTTTACTCGTTCTTTACTAGTTCTTTATTCATTCTTTAATCGTTCTTTACTAGTCCTTTATTCGTTCTTTAATCGTTCTTTACTAGTCCTTTACTCGTTCCTTACTAGTTCTTTACTAGTCCTTTACTCGTTCTTTACTAGTCCTTTACTCGTTCTTTACTCGTTCTTTACTAGTCCTTTACTCGTTATTTACTCGTTCTTTACTCGTTCTTTACTAGTCCTTTACTCGTTCTTTAATCGTTCTTTACTAGTCCTTTACTCGTTCTTTAATCGTTCTTTACTAGTCCTTTACTCGTTCTTTAATCGTTCTTTACTAGTCCTTTATTCGTTCTTTAATCGTTCTTTACTAGTCCTTTACTCGTTATTTAATTGTTCTTTACTAGTCCTTTACTCGTTATTTAATCGTTCTTTACTCGTTCTTTACTAGTCCGTTACTCGTTCTTTAATCGTTCTTTACTAGTCCTTTACTCGTTCTTTAATCGTTCTTTACTAGTCCTTTACTCGTTCTTTAATCGTTCTTTACTAGTCCTTTACTCGTTCTTTAATCGTTCTTTACTAGTCCTTTACTCGTTCTTTAATCGTTCTTTACTCGTTCTTTACTAGTCCTTTACTCGTTCTTTAATCGTTCTTTACTAGTCCTTTACTCATTCTTTAATCGTTCTTTACTAGTCCTTTAATCGTTCTTTACTAGTCCTTTACTCGTTCTTTACTAGTCCTTTACTCGTTCTTTAATCGTTCTTTACTAGTCCTTTACTCGTTCTTTACTAGTCCTTTACTCGTTCTTTACTAGTCCTTTACTCGTTCTTTATTCGTCCTTTACTCGTTTTTTACTCGTCTTTTACTTGTTTATTTACTCGTTCTTTACTCGTTTTTTACTCGTCTTTTACTCGTTCTTTACTCGGCGCTGTGGCGAAGAGGTTACGAAAGCAATTCGCAATCCTGCATACCGCTTTCGAAACACATTTGCGGCCAATTTGGAAGCAGATTTGCGCTGTTTTCATACAAAGGTATGGGTTTCGGTCCTACATTAAGTGAGATAAAGATTGGCCACCTATTACCCTTGCTCTCAGGCCAACACAATGTGATGGCACTATCATATCACATACCCATAACAAGAAAGCTTCCGGATAAGTTTTGTTTTTATTTACATTTATTTGTAAGCTCCCAAAACATCACTTTTCTGCTGCCTCTGTTTGCAAGGGCTCATGTGAATGTTTTGTGAAGCATTTCTTAATGTTGCACATCCATTCGAGACTATTATGAATAAACGAAATTTCACTTGGAAATAATGTACAAAGATTAAGAAAATTGTTTACCAATATACGAATTGCTTGAGTAATTCAATTTTCATGTTTATAATGTTGATACATGGCCCGTTTGTTTGGATTCTACAATTCTTGTTATGCTGAAATCAATAAATGTAACTGTAATTCTGGTCTGAAAATCTATTTTACTGATAGCAAAACCTATTTCCAGCACGCCATACTCTCTCTGTCTCACTGTGAAATCAAACATTATTGAGACTATCGAGCAACATAAAGCACTTATTTGTGAGCTCACCATTTTGTTTATGCTTGCGAACAAGGCTACCGTCTTAAATATGAGTTTTATATCTCCACTCTCAGGTCAGCATGGTCGAATGGATAAAAACGCGTGTTCTTAAACATCCGGTGTGCTGATTCAGAGTGGTTCAACCCCTACACCGGACAGCGGGACTAAAATGTTGACCTGTCGTCCTTGACTTTTGGGCGTAAATTACGAGTACCTCTGAAGTCGGAGTGGGTTCGCCTGATGGCGAGGGACACTGTTAATAAGGAAAGCCAACCCACACACAAAATTCAGTCCATCACTACTATAAATAGTGTGTATGGACTACGCTTGAGTTCAAAGCGAGTGAGCGCAAAAAATATCTTCACTCAACCGGCGTCTGTAGCTTTGGGGCAGTGATCGCAGTTTCACAATCCCGCACACCAGCTTCGAAGTCAGCCGCCGGAGATTTGAAAGCAGACTGCATTAGCGATGATTTTTTCACAACGGTATGATTGTCGGTCTTCCAGAAAGCATTGACAATCTCGTTTTTAAAGTTGCATATCCTTTACAGGACGTTGCAGTCAACCTCAGCATTTTACTGCCGTTGTTGATGTCTTGGCAAGTTTTACGTTCAGTAGTTTAATGGCAATCTACTGAAAGTAAAATTGTCTAGAAAGATACAAAGAACCAAACAAGCATGGGGTTGATTGCGACGTCTTGTAAAGGACACGCAAATAACTTGACCTCCACTCAACGCTGACTAGTCTACTATGTTTCTGTTTGATTTTAACTAAATGATAAGGACCCACCACAACATGCAATACTATACTGATCAATTAGAACTAAAAGAAGAGGTCGACTATGTAAATGATGGACAGAGGGAATAACTGAATCCGCGGGAATCTCGATATATGAGGCCCATAAACGGGCTCTCTCCCTGCTAGTTATGCTTCACCTCGACACCACAAGGTACAAGAGGAATGAGATGAGATGATGAGATGATGAGATAAAGACCCATCCAGCCTGTCTCTGGGTTGCTGATCACTTACTGCAAGAAGTCTCCTGCTGCATAGCCTGGCGCTTCTATCGACAGGTTCCATTCTCTTCTGCCTTTTGTAGTTGAATCTTTCAACGAAGTTAAAGAGGATGCCTCCTTATGCAGCCCCGCTTAATGTCTAGAACAGTGGTTCTCAACAGGCTCCCCCCTCCCTCGGGGGGGGGGGATTTTAGGGTTTCCATTAAGGTGGGGGGGGGGGGGGGAGAATTAAGATTATTTCAAGATTGTGTTAATACAAGAACCGATTACTGTACTTCTCGCCCTTCTGAAATGTTGTTTTATAACTAAGTAGACTCGCAAATCACGTTTTATATAGACGTCTAGACTTGTTCTAGTATGTGTAATTAAATTTAGCTTCCATTTTTACTTATACTGTGTAGGGGGGGGGGTTATAGGAAGGAAATACAAAAGGAGGGGGGGGATGACATTCTGAACACATGGTGAAGGGGTGCATGAGCCAAAACAAAGGTTGAGGACCACTGGTCTTGAAGATATCTCCTACTAAGTTAGTAAAAAGTAAAGGGCCCTTTGCACGCGACAATGGGCGTATTGGACATGTGGTGTTAGCCCCATGTCTTTTATACACCACTGCGAACTTTAGGGTTGGTGTGGCTAATATAACCTCCGGCCGTCTTTACTTCTCAAGACATTCCCTGACACCCATTGTAGGCAGGTTCAGTCTGGGAGCCCGGGTACATGTTATAAATTCGCCTCGATGCGAATTCGAAATCATTACCACCGAGCCAACAGGCAAGGATGGTAGCCACTGAGTTACCGCGCCTCCCCTTCTGGGTTAAATCCAAATAAATGCAGATTATGCTCTAAGGACACGAGGCGCCGCGTAAAGAAATGGTAGAATTTCTGAATCCCTTAAGAGGCTTTTTTTCTCCAGTGACTTTGGTTTCCAGGTTGATCAGCCTAACTAGGTAGCAGGTAATGTCCAACAACCCAGTTTGATTTGGGTGGACCTGGGAGTCCTCAGCATCACGTAGCAGTACATTTACAGAACATAACTCTACTTACGACCCGCCAATCATTTATCGACTCTCCCGCCTCATACATTTAATTGTGTAAGGTGTGTGCAATGTCTTGTGTTCCACTTCGTGCTCGTCGACTTTACCTCTTCTTCCAGGAACATTCCTTTCATCCTTGTTCTTTCCAAACCTCTGTGACATTTAGTATGGCCAATGCCTTTCAACACGGTCCTTTCCAAACCTCTGTGACATTTAGTATGGCCAATGCCTTTCAACACCGTTTTTTCCAAACCTCTGTGACATTTAGTATGGCCAATGCCTTTCAACACCGTTCTTTTCAAATCTCTGTGACATTTAGTATGGCTAATGCCTTTCAACACCGTTCTTTCCAAATCTCTGTGACATTTAGTATGGCCAATGCCCTTCATCACTGTTCATTCCAAATCTCTGTGACATTTAGCATGTCCAATGCCTTTCAGTTCACAAGAGATAATGCTGTTAAAGAGCCAGATTTCTTCAATGTTCAGATCCCGTATAATGTCAGTATTTTTTCTTCTTCTGGGTGCACGACATTCTAGAACTTTTCTGTAACCTTCAAGCTCAAAAGCCCCAATGTGAAAAATTTGTGAAAATTTTATTGGTTACAAAATGCGTATGTTGCCACAGGAAAGATGCATGTTCTCAAGGTTTGGTTGTAATTTATTGCTCGGAGCCAGGTCAATAAAAAAAAAAACATCCCGTTTTGAAGGGGAATCGAACACATCACTACAGGACCGGCATGCTAGCCACTGCCCTATGCTGGCTCCTCTGTGTTTAGTATACTACCAAATTAATAGACAAGAGCACGTGTTTCTTCTGGGAGGATGTGTTATGTTATGTTATGTTATGTTATGTTATGTCGTCCGACGTTACTGAGCATTGCGTATTACCGGTGGGCAGGCAGAGTCCATAAGCCCGGGAAGGCACTCCTCAACAGGAGGAAGTGTCTAGAAGTATACAGACAATGTGCATGATTTGCAACATTTAGTTGATTTAGTGAACAACTGGGGTTAGAATTAATTTGTAAGAAGACAGAGATTATAGTCATCAATAAGAAGAAAGAACTATCACAATGGTGGTAAATTGTAATATTCTTAAACAAGTGAATCGGTACAAATATCTTGAAAAAGTCATAACATCTGTTGGGAGGTGCTTTGAGGATATTAGAACAAGAATCACTATGGCAAAGGTAGCCTTTTGCAAGATGGAAAACATACTGACCAACAAAATGATGTCAGTTTCAAAGAGAAAAAAGAGTGTTGAAGTGCTACATCTAACCTGTACCTTTGTATGGATGTGAAACGTGGACAATGAACAAACAGGCTGAAAAACACATGATGGCTGTGGACATGTGGTTTATGAGGAAAAAGCAAAGAATACCATAGATATACAGAAAAACCACGAGCAAGTCCTGCAAGAAGCAAATGAGAACCGTAAACTGATTAGAGAAATTAGATGTATACAGACAAAAATTTGTTGGCCACGTTATGAGAAGATATAACCTAGTGAACTTGGTGACAACTGGCAAAATTGATGGGGGAAAGAACAAAGGGAAGAATATAGAAGTAAATATCTGGATGGCATGGCCACATAGCACGGTCGAGACAAGAACACAGAGCTGTTCAACGACTCTGGTGATCGTATGAGATGGTGAAACATTACCACCCACGCTTATAGGCATGAAACACTATGAAGTCGGAAAATGTTGGTCTAAGTCAGTGGTTCTCAACCTGTTTTGGCCCGTGCCCCCCTTCACCATATTTTCTGAACGTCATTCCCCCCTTTCGTATTTCCTACCTAACCCCCCCCCCCCTATTTACACAGTATACGTAACAATGGAAGCTAAATTTAATAGCACATACTAAAACAAGTCTAGACGTCCACATAAAACGTTATTTGTGGGTCTACTTACTTTATAAAATGAATTTTATAAGGGTGAGACGTACAGAGCCGTAAAGTATGAAGGGAAAAATAATATAAAGTAATCGGTTCTTGTATTAACGCGATCTTGAAATAATCTTAACCCCCCCCCCCCCCCTGGAAATCCTAAAAATCCCACCTGGGGGGGGGGGAATTCCCCACCGGTTGAGAACCACTGGTCTAAGTGGTACGGGATTACAAAAGTCACATCTAGGCATTACAATGGATGTTATGCACCATCCGGTCTTTGATCCATTCTGGAACAGATGAATAGCAAACATTGATTTCAGAAGAAGAAGTAGAAGAATGAGGAGGAGGAGAGGAGGAAGAGGGGGAGTAAGAGTGGGAGGAGGAGTAGAAGAAGAAGAAGAAGAAGAAGAAGAAGAAGAAGAAGAAGAAGAAGAAGAAGAAGAAGAAGAAGAAGAAGAAGAAGAAGAAGAAGAAGAAGAAGAAGAAGAAGAAGAAGAGGAGGAGGAGGAGGAAGAAGAGGAAGAAGAAGAAGAAGAAGAAGAAGAAGAAGAAGAAGAAGAAGAAGAAGAAGAAGAAGAAGAAGAAGAAGAAGAAGAAGAAGAAGAAGAAGAAGGTTTGATATAAGTTGACATAACCCTTGAACACAGTCCTCCCATTCAACAGGAACTCTAAATCTGTGAGGAAATGTCATTCGGTAGCGGTAGATGCCAATTCTGATGCTCTCTATGTCTCGGCTTCTTTCTTTGAAATATATGAGTGGCAGTCAGTACATGCGAGTTATTTCGTTATAGGTCATCCATATTTTGTTGTTAATTGTCAGCAATAATTTGATCAAATAGTGCAATTTCATTCTTTCTAAGGTTACAGTTTAGATGATTTACTTCAGCTGTTAAATATTTTAATGAGACTTGCTGCTGTTTGAAGTTTCACCGTTGCTTTGCTCCTGCTCACGACGTGTGCTGTTTTTCACCTGTAGTTAAGATAAGAGCGTCAAGCTTACCTGGGCAGATATTTCAGGGCGTGTAGTCAGACATTTGGTTCTAGTTTTTCTTTAAACGATTAATTCTTTGTGACATCCAGTCACTTGATACGCACACATTTCGGGGCCAGACACAGGTATATTAAAAAACAAAACAAATCATGCAAGGCTCTTTAAATATTATTTAAACATGTTTGTAGGTAATACATTTTCTTAGATGCCTGTAGCTTTTGCATTATTTGTCCATTTTTGAAAACTATCCGTACATCTGTTATTGAAATTTCGACCTTGATTTATTCAACAATTGCTTACTTTTGGGTGTGGCCACAGATGTTAAGTCAGATGATTGACTTGATATAAAACATTGTAGCAGGCCTTCCACCATATAAATAGACACAAGCATGCAGGCATTCGGGCAGACAGACAGATACATACAGACGGATTGGCATGGCGATTGTAAGATAGACAGATAGACGGACTAACAGACGGATGAATGGACGGATGAACATACACACCGACAGACAGACAGACTGGCATGCTGATTGTAATAATCATTGGCGGAAGGACGGACCGACGGATGTATAGACAGACAAACAGATGATTTGTAAAGCAATGAATGTGATTACAAAGTGTGGCCCAGTATAACAAAGATTAGGAATTACTGACAATCAGCAAATGTGTTTGGCTTCATAAAGCTGACTGAATAGTCACTTACAGACTGCATTTTGCCCCGACGCCCCTGCGCAGACGTGAAGAGGCAGACAAGACAGCAGAGGAAAGTCTGCAATACCGCCATTAGCTTCATCATATGTGGAATGAACACTGACCACAGAGGCACTCATCCACATAAACCTGTTTGGCTGTCTCAACCAACTCTCAAGTAGAGCAACATGCATTCAAAATATGTGGACTTCTTGTGTAAGCATGACAGAACAATAGCGCACGAGAAGACATGCTGGTGTGGTGGGAAACGAGCTGTTAGACAGATAGGCTGGGTCTACACTCCTCGGTGGGGTATTGGTGCATGGTTGGCAGATGTGGTCGGGGTCCTATGGAATCGTGTGTACAGTGCAGAAGAATAGATAAATAGTCACGATTTGGAGAGAATGGTGATGCCGGGGGTGACCAGAGAATCTGACCGACACTCACAACTGCGAGGAAAGGCCGGACAGACACATATTAGCCTGATATCGGTACCATTAGTATTGGGACTCTTCGCTGGCTATTGAACATGAGGATGGAGCACTGATGGGAATGTCCCGAGTGCTGTGACTCATCAACGAGAAGATGAAGAAGTCATAGATAGTCTTTAGTGTCTCAGAAATCCCTGGGATGTTGCAACCTTGCAGTGGCATCTGTCGTCGTACAGCTTTTCCATCCACCCATCATGTGCCATGCCGATAAGCGTGGGCGGTCTTGTTCTGCCATCTCACTCGATCACCAGCGTCGTGGATCAGCTCCGTGTTCCTGTCTCAACCATGCCATGTGGCCAAGCCATCCAGGTATTTACTTCTCGGTGTACAGCCTTTACATGTAAATAAAATTAGCGATTGATTATATATATATATATATATATATATATATATATATATATATATATATATATATATATATATATATATATATATATATTTTAAAGGTGCATATCCCTTACAAGACGTTCCAGTCAACATCGGCATTTTCAGCTGCTGTTGATGTTCTTGGCAAGTTTACGTTCAATAGTTTGCCATTGCTATCTAAACGACCGGCTCACATATCCCCGTAAGTAACCAGCTCGAAGCGATTCGCTGCCGAATCTCGCGCAACTGTGTTTTCCCACGTGGATTTACGGGATTACGAACAACGTCGTTAATACATTCGCCAAGGAGACCGACCAAAATATATAGAATAAAATAAACACGATATAAGTTTATAACTAGACATTTTTTTATTGCCACATCAAAGGTTACATAAAAAGTGGACCACGACATTCTTTTGACGTAATAGGTCTGACTTTAGTTGATTTTGATCTGTGAAATGCAATTGCAAGAATTGTTATAATTGCAAAAGACAGTTAAAACACAGATCTTTGTCCGAATAACAGAACAGAAGTAATGATAATTACAAAGAAAACACAACACGTGTTCCCAAATGTAACATAAAAGTAAATTAAACGAGCCTGACACAAGCCAATGTATTTAAATATTTGTTGACATTGACAACACTAGATTAAAGATGTGTACAAGTTACATATGAAATAGCCAAAGTAAAAGCTGCAATTCACAAAATGAAGAATATGCAGGGCAATATACTGTTGTCATTCAAAGATAAAGAGTTCCTAAGAGCTAACTCGAGCCAAATCTGATGTACCGAACTGAATTGTGGACAATTAGCAGACTAGTACGGAATTATGTGGACGCTGAAGAGATGTGGTTTTATTGAAGAAGGACGAAAACATCAAGTACAGATAAAAGGCACAATGAAGATATCTTGACAGAAGTTAACTCACAAAGAAAGCATCAGAAAACAGTCCACATTCTTTGAGAACATCATGATAAGTAAAAAGCTGAAGTACATCGTGACAGTAGAAAAGCTAGAGGGGAAGAGATATATGTGGAGACCAAGAAAGAAGACGCTGGACACTTTGGCAACATGGTATGAAGGAATATCTGCACACAAATGATTGACAATACACGAGGCAGATGACTGTGGACTGACACGAAGACTGACGTCACACAGCATGGACTATAAGAATAAGCTGACTTTCCTTCTTCATTTCGTTATCCCCGTGAAGTCAGTCAGTATCAGTTTAGGAAGAAAATTCCAGACAATTTTCTTTTTTAGGCTGCTTTCTGAACGACCGGCTCCCACACCGACACGTTAAAACCCCAGCGCGACACGGTCTGCTGCCAAATCGGTCTCCGCTGTGTTTCGAACGCGTGGTAAGCGGCTCACAAATCGCGTTCGCAAGCCTTTAGGCCACAGAGACCGGCAATGGCAAACTACTGAACGTAAAACTTGCCAAGACATCAACAGCAGCAGAAAACAGCATACTGCAATGTCCTGTAAATAGGATATGCAAAAACAAAATGACAGCTGAGAAGTTCACCAAAACAAAACCACACACAGAGCTTCTTCATCATACATTAGATGGACATGACATAGGCTAGATGGGGTGTGTACAGATACGATGGACTGTTTATATTTAAGATAGACAATGCATTGATAAGGAAGATTGCGCATAGGTGAGAAAGACTGTACAGTTAAGATTGGTTGTACTATTAATGTGGCCTGTGCATATATAAGGTGTACTGTTTAAAGATAACGTGAACTGTGTAAAAGATCATTTGACTGTGTAAATATAAGATGGAGAGTGCACATATAAAATATATACAGTGTGCAAATAAAATGGACAGTGTGCAGATTAGATGAACTGCGCATAGATTAGGTGAAATGACTACAGATTAGATGAACTGCGCATAGATTAGGTGAAATGACTACAGATTAGATGAACTGCGCATAGATTAGGTGAAATGACTACAGATTATATGAACTGCGCATAGGTTAGGTGAAATGACTACAGATTAGATAAACTACGTATAGATTATGTGAAATGACTACAGATTAGATGAACTGCGTATAGATTAGGTTAAATGACTACAGATTAGATGAACCGCGTATAGATTAGGTTAAATGACTACAGATTAGATGAACCGCGTATAGATTAGGTGAAATGACTACAGATTAGATGAACCGCGTATAGATTAGGTGAAATGACTACAGATTAGATGAACCGCGTATAGATTATGTGAAATGACTACAGATTAGATGAACTGCGTATAGATTAGGTTAAATGACTACAGATTAGATGAACCGCGTATAGATTAGGTTAAATGACTACAGATTAGATGAACTGCGTATAGATTATGTGAAATGACTACAGATTAGATGAACTGCGTATAGATTAGGTGAAATGACTACAGATTAGATGAACCGCGTATAGATTAGGTGAAATGACTACAGATTAGATGAACCGCGTATAGATTAGGTGAAATGACTACAGATTAGATGAACCGCGTATAGATTAGGTGAAATGACTACAGATTAGATGAACCGCGTATAGATTAGGTGAAATGACTACAGATTAGATGAACCGCGTATAGATTATGTGAAATGACTACAGATTAGATGAACTGCGTATAGATTAGGTTAAATGACTACAGATTAGATGAACCGCGTATAGATTAGGTTAAATGACTACAGATTAGATGAACTGCGTATAGATTATGTGAAATGACTACAGATTAGATGAACTGCGTATAGATTAGGTGAAATGACTACAGATTAGATGAACCGCGTATAGATTAGGTGAAATGACTACAGATTAGATGAACCGCGTATAGATTAGGTGAAATGACTACAGATTAGATGAACCGCGTATAGATTAGGTGAAATGACTACAGATTAGATGAACCGCGTATAGATTAAGTGAAATGACTACAGGTTAGTTGAACTGCAGACAGATAAATTGAACTGTGTAGATATAAGATGGATTGTGAACAGATAAAATGGACGGTGTACAAATTAGAAAAAAAGTGCACAGATTAGACGTGTGTACAAGATGGGCAATGTACAGAAAAATGGGCTATGCGCAGATTAGATAGTGTACTGATTAGATAAGCAGTGTACTTATTAGATGAACTTTATTCATAATGGACCGTGTACAGATGTGATAAATCGTGTACATATTTGATAAACTGTGAAGGAGGTTAGCATGACCGAATGGATAAGAGCGTTCGTTCTTAAACACCCGGTGTGCTGATGCCGAGGTAGCAGGTTCAACCTCTACACCAGTCAGTTGGGCTAACATATTGACTTCTCGTCCTTGACTTAGGGATATAAATTACAAGTACCTCAGAAGTCGGAATGGGTTCGCCTGATGTCGAGGGATACCGGTAATTGGTAAAGCTAATATACACGAAAAAATCAGTCCAGTGCACTAGAAGTATAGGGTGTATTTTCAATGACTATGCAGTGTTTGAAAATATTACCGGCCTAAGTTTTGTATTCACCCTCTGTAAAGTTCATGCAACATAATAGGTAAATACAAAACTTGGACCGGCAATATTTTCAAACACAGCGCAGTCATTAAAAATACACCCTGCAGTAGCACGTGTATGGACTACGCTTGAGTTCAAAGCGAGCGAACCCAAAATACAAATAAATAAATAAAACAAACAGTGTATGGATTAGATGGCTTTTGTACACAATCAGCTGTGTAAAACTTAGATGTATTGTGTACGGAATTCAAAGACATTACATTATGTATTGGTTAAGACCTAAATCACGTTCTAATGATAATGCAAAGACCTCTGTTACAGTTATCATGACCAGCTTTTGAAGTGAATGTTCTCAGCCACGGTGACCACTACTGGACGCGTTCCTGTTCTTTCGTTGGCAGCCCTGTATTTTCCTTTTTCGGTAGGCTTTTTCATTCTGTAAGAAACAAATCAATCATTTAAAGTCAGTCATTGTTCATTTTATCTTAATATTTTTGCTCACTATTTGTCATGAAGAACAGATAAACGAGGCACACAATATTCACTTTCAATCATAAGGTTGCTTGACATGCTCGAAATGATTGTTTACGTGAAGATTACTTTTAATTTCTTATATTTTGTTGATGTGAATGCGCATAAAATACATTCTATAGTATTAATTCACACAAGCTTCACATGATTACATTTGAAATGTCTACAGTCAATCTACATATTAATGATTAACGCTAATTTGGTATCAAGAAAGTCGTCAGACACACTAAAAATAACAAGAATTTGATGATTATCTTATATATAAATTAGGATGTGCGTATCTCTGTATGTATGTATGTATGTCCTTTATACGCTCGCGAACGGCCCATCCGATTGAGATGAAATTTTCTACACGCCTTCCTTTCATTCCAGAGATGCCAACTGTCGTAGTTTTTTTTTCTTCTTCCTCCTCCTCCCTCCTCCCTCCTCCCCCTCCCAAAATACGTACGTCCAGGAAATGGTCTTCTACATAGACACTTCTCTCTGAGGTCCGCGATAACATATTAACCTGGTGGGATGGCAATCAATCATCCTACTACCTCCTCCCTCCTCCTCCCTTCTCCCTCTTCCTCCTCCCTCTTCCTCCCTCCGCCTCCTCCCTCCTCCCACTCTCTACTCCTCCTTCCTCCTCCCTCCTCCTTCTCCTCCCTCCTTCTCCCTCTTCCTCCTCCCTCTTCCTCCCTCTTCCTGCTCCCTCCGCCTCCTCCCTCCGCCTACTCTCTCCTCCTCCTCCCTCCTCCTCCCTCTCCCTCCTCCTACTCCCTCCTCCTCCTCCTCCTCTCTCCTCCTCCCTCCTTCTCCCTCTTCCTCCTCCCTCCTCCTCCCCCTCCTCCTCCACCCTACTCCTCCCTCCTCTTCCTAATCCCTCCTCCTCCCTCCTATTCCTCCTGTCTCCTCCTCCCTCCTTCTCCCTCCTCCTTCTACCTCTTCCTCCCTCCTCCTTCTCCCTCCACCTCCTCCCTCCTCCTCTCTCCTCCTCCTCCCTCCTCCCTCTCCCTCCTCCCTTCTCATCCTCCCCCACCTACGTTCTCCTCCTCCCTCCTCCCTCCTCCTCCTTCTCCCTCCTCCTCCCCCTCCCTCCTCCCCCTCCTCCTCCTCCTTCACCCTCCTCCCTCCTCCTCCTCCTCCTTCACCATCCTCCCTCCTCCTCCCTCCTCCTCATCCTCCCTCCTCCCTCCTCCTCCCTCCTCATCCCTCTTCCTCCTCCTCCTCCCTCCTCCCTCCTCCTTCTCCCCTTTCCCCCCTCTTTCTCTTAATCCCTCCTCCTCCCTTCTCCTCCCTCCTATTCATCCCTACTCCTCCTCCTCCCTCCTCCTCCTCTCTCCGCCTATCTCTTCCTCCCTCCTCCTCCCTCCTCTCTCTTCCTCCTCCCTCCTCCTCCTCCTCCCTCTACCTCCTCCCTCCGCCTCCCTTCACATTCCTCCTCCTCCCTCTCATCCTCTTCCCTCCTTCTCCTCCCTCTTCCTCCTCCCTCTTCCTCCCTCCGCCTCCTCCCTCCTCCCACTCTCTACTCCTCCCTCCTCCTTCTCCTCCCTCCTCCTCCTCCCTCTTCCTCCCTCTTCCTGCTCCCTCCGCCTCCTCCCTCCGCCTACTCTCTCCTCCTCCTCCCTCCTCCTCCCTCTCCCTCCTCCTCCTCCCTCTCCTCCTCCTCCTCCTCCTGCGATCTCCTCCTCCCTCCTTCTCCCTCTTCCTCCTCCCCCTCCTCCTCCACCCTACTCCTCCCTCCTCTTCCTAATCCCTCCTCCTCCCTCCTATTCCTCCTGTCTCCTCCTCCCTCCTCCTCCCTCCTCTTCCCTCCTCCTCCCTCCTCTTCCCTCCTCCACCTCCCTCTTCCTCCTCCCTCCTCCATTTACCCAAGACAGACAGACATACAGATAGTCGGGAACGGGATCTTATATGACTACTTATATGATTTAAATGAGATGCTCTCCACCATGGGCTGGGGCGGGTCAGACAGACAGACAGACAGACAGACAGATAGATAGATAGACAGACAGACAGACAGACAGACAGACAGATAGATAGACAGACAGACAGACAGACAGACAGACAGTCGGGAACGGGAGCTTATATGACTACTTATATGAATTAAATGAGATGCTCCCCACCAGAGTCTGGGCGAAGCCGGGCCGTGTCAGCTAGTTATCTATAAATGTGCACATTAAAATTAGCAGTTGAAAGGTTAGAATTTGATGATGATTATCTGTATGTGATAAAAACTCCGCCGCGGAGCAAACATGGTAGGGGATTCTGATCGTCAGAAGTATACTCCTTTCCCAAGTGTTTCGGACTATTGTACTCTTGACACTCTCTGGGGGCGGTCCCGCCCGGGTCATGACTCCGGGCGTCTTTCCCCTGCCATGGAGACTTCGTTCAAATTCGTTGTCCCTGTTGTTGTGCTTGTCCTTTCGCTGTTACCATGTCCACTCTCAATCCTCCCCTCCCTCAGTGAGGAGAGTCGGTGCAGCCTTTGCTTGCCCCTTAGCACGTGTGGTCGTGGGGAGCCAGCTTCTTTTCCAGCCACGGCCTCTATCGCCTCCATTCGTCTCCGTTGCCGTGTTCCTTCCTCGTGCCTAGTTCACTCTACTAGGAAGCCGATTCTTCCTTTAAGTTTCTGGACCCACCTCTTGGTCTCTGCAGCTGAGTGAGTGCGACTTACGGACGATTATCGCTATGTTATGGAGGTTGGACTTCGGCCGACATTTGCAATATTTGACTGCTCTCAGATTCACCACTCTCGTTCGGAGGAAAGGACAAAGATCTGACACGAGACGTTGCAAGTTCGTGGTCTTGGTTGAGAGATTGTTAGGTGTTCTGCAGTTACCGCTTCTAATCATACTAGTTTCGAGTCTCGCCCCACTTCAGGTTCCGACAATTCCATAGCCAGCACGAGGCTGCCTCACACAATTGTTTTTGTACCCGCGGTCTTAGTTAGTTAGTTAGTTAGTTAGTCGAAAGATCATCCTCAGTGCACATCGAACCATTCAGTCCGCAGCGTGTAGCGGCTAACAACACCAGTTCTGTGTTGGTTTATCAATCTTCTTTGGCTTCCTGCGTAGTGTTCTTGTTTGGCCACCCCTCTTTTAATTTGCCGTTCTCGCAGTCTGGCCATGGTTGTAGATTCACAGTCATCACTTGGTTCACGCAAAAGTCTTACTTCTCGTAGAGCATTCAGTATGTCAGCCTGATCCATGGCGCGTCCGCCCTCCACCGTAGCCTCACCTGCGAGCTTGTCAGCTCGCTCATTTCCTTGTACTCCCGCATGCCCTGGCACGAAGATGAAACTAATCTTTGCCAGCCGAGACCTACTTGATTTTAATGCCCATTTGTCAAAAATTGCAAGCAGTTACATATACCTCATTAAAAATCAACAATAGTAGTGACAATGCAGTTGGTTTGTGTCTACATTAAAGCCATTTAATTTTTAAAAAAATCTTAAATACAATTTATTATAGTCAATTGTAAAACCTTGTTAACAAATTAGTAAAAGTTTTCGTCCATATTGTAAAATATAATGTATAAGTGTATAAGTAAAATAAAATTGCAATAATTAGTTATTTTTACTGTTTAGTAACCTATGTTTTTTATTATTATTTCGCATATCCTTTACAGGACATTGCAGTCAACATCAGCATCTTTCAGCTCAATCAGCATTAGCTGCTTGGCTGACAAGGAGCTAAGTACAATGTCTGGTCGCAAGCCAAACTTTCGGATTACCTCAGGGTATTTGCCACGGCCCTTTAGATCCAAGTTGGTAGCTGATGGCAGGACATCGCAGAGGGATCGGACGACGAAACTTAAGCGCAGTGGTGACATGCGCCATGTTTCATTCCAGGTAAGAGATATCTGCACTATCTCTTCCCATGACACACACTGGCCCTGTTGTGCCTGTTGGGCAGCCACCCGGACTCTTTCGTCATCCTCTACCCTACGGATCTCCCGAACCCCCATGTCTCTGCGTTCCTTAGTCGTCGCCTTAGACCACATCGGATTTCTGTCATGGTAACCGAAACCACTTCAGCTGGAGTGCTGCTTGGGCATCTTCGATCGCGCTGACGACCTTCCACTTCCTTCCCGTTCTCAGGGTGGGAACTGAGGTACTGATCATTCCATCTGGAGACTCGCGCACCATCATCGTGAGTCTGGCTTTTCCGACTGTGAATTCTTCCATGAAGGACCGGAACAGGAGGACGAGCTTTCTCTGCTTGCAATATAGTGCGACAGTCGTGAGGCATGTTGGTGCTCCAAGCCACTTTCTTATGTACTTGCTTATCTTCCCCTCCATGGTGCTCACTGTGGTCGTGCCTATATCATATATCAGCAGCGGCCACAGGAGTTTCGGAATAAGCATGAGGCGAATGCATAAGCATGTAAATGTACACATTCAAATTAACAATTCAAAGGTTAGAATTTGTTGATTATTTTCTGTAAATGTACACATTCAAATTAAAAGTTGAAAGGGTAGAATAAAAGACAGAAAGTAAAATTGACCACGCACTCACATCTCAGCAATTTAAGAAATAAAATTATGTCCAGCGTTCACATACACAATGGGCATGCACGCACATACACATACATTCTTCTCCCCTTCTGCTGCCGTTCATGTCCTGATGGAGCTTAGAAACCCAACCAACTCAGGTCAAGCCTGTTCCAGAAGAATTCATGATTAGTTGGATTTTGTAGCTACGTTTTTCTACAGGGCCGGCCAAGGGGTTACGAATGCAATTAGTAATCCAACATACCGCGTTCGAAACACAGCTGCGGGCGATTTGGCAGCAGACCGCACTGGTTGTCATACCATAGTATGTGTGCCGGTCGTTCAGAAAGCAATAGCAAACTATTGAACGTAAACTTGCCAAGAAATCAATAACAACCCCCCCCCCTCCCCCCCCCCAAAAAAAAAGCATGGGTTTACTGCGACGTCCTGTAGAGGATATGCAACTAACTTTTTTATCCTACGGGATGAAATAGACAGTCTCATACCAACCCCCCATAGTCGTCTCTTACGACATGCTTGGTAGGTCACAGTGTAACTGTTCTTAGCTCACTTTATGGACCCCTGTAATACGCGGGTAACACAGACATATACACGTAATAAGTGTAGAGGGAAATGTGTTTACGCAACATACGTCTGCAAATGTAATGTAATATTAGTATAGTAACATGCACATGCACATGCAGACTAATACATATGTTTGCGTGGGAACAGTTCATGCTAATTGATATCAAATTTACAAAGATCTTTATACATAACTTGAAAACATTTCAAATCCAGATCTTCAGAAAATGCAGAGTTGTATTGTTAAACATAATCGCAGCGTGTCTGCTACAGAACGTCGCTCTCACTACTGCCTGCCGTAAAGTGTCTCTTTCTCCTGACACATGAACCCTCATGCCCAAGGTGTCTATGATATCCCGTCTCCCTGTTCGTACTGATCAATCCTTGCCTCCTCTTCCGCGAACCATGTATTCCATCGGATTTTTGTTTATTTATTTGCTTGCCAATCCAATGTTTTAAATCATACCATAGCAGGAACTGTGAAGTGTTAGGACCATTGTCGAGAAAAATAAACTTGATAGTTTCGATCGATGACAAACAAGACCCGACATTCGTCTGCAAAAACAGGCAACCCTTTGATGTTGTATAGACAGGAACAAAACAAGTCGAGTCAAAATGTCTAACCCCGGTCGGCATTTTGTTAACAAGTTGTTGCTCGAGAAACGTACACTGGCGCCATCCGTCTGGAAGGCGGAAGTCAGCATTTGAAGTCTGGCTAGAAGTCGGATGGAGTCTTGTGATGTGGAGAAGGTCTCTAGATCACAGACAGAATACAATTTCCCAGATGAAAGGGGACACCAGCCAGATGTTCACATTGAGTTGGGAAAAATACAGAGAAAAACAACTTCTCGACGCCTCTGCGTCTAGACAATTTGGTGACGTCACTCAAGCCCGATATAAAACCCGTTGCGGTAAACAAGTGGAGTTAGTCGACCAAGATTTCTAAAGTTTGAAGGATCGGTGCAGTTTCCGAGTTGTGTTCAATGAAAGAAACTATAGTGTCAAATTGTTGATATTTATCGGCGGACATAGATCCAGTCTGTGATTGCATAGTTTCAATCAGCAACCGGAATAGGCATATGGTAGGCTATTAATCATATCTAACTTTGAGTATGATTAGGAATAGAGTACAGTACTGTGTGGTGATATAGTGTATTATAGGTGGTGATAGAATGTTCTATAAGTGCGGTGCTATAAAGTATCATAGGAGCGTCGGCACTAGTATCCTATTGTGTGGCTTTAACTAGCTTGTGTGATATATCATTTTACCCAGGGAGTTGAGGAAAATGTAGTGGGATAATAATGAGCGAGATTGAGGATGGATGGAAGGGAGGGGGAGATGTGAAATGGTAGGATCTTCCAG
This sequence comes from Cepaea hortensis, assembly GCA_963921405.1. NCBI lineage: Eukaryota > Metazoa > Mollusca > Gastropoda > Stylommatophora > Helicidae > Cepaea > Cepaea hortensis. The sequence goes on along the minus strand of OY992878.1, from coordinate 47,472,369 downwards.
TAGAGCATCTGCTGGGTTTCTACCCGTTCCTTTATTCTTTCCTGGTGTTGCCATGCCTCAGACCATGTGATGAGTTATTTGGCCGTATGACAGAGATCGGACCTCTGTTGTAGATCTGAGTGCTGCTATTGGCCTACACTCACCTAATTCCGGCCAGGATTGAGTTGCTCTCACCATAGTATTCTCTACTCAACAGGTTCCATGTAGGTGTGCTATGATATTCAACAGTGAAGCTAGAATACAGTTTAGAAGATGATGGCTCAGGATTTGAAGACAGAAGTTGCTGAGAGGCCTCTACATTGGGCTTATACCCAAGTTGGTCTGCGGGAACCTGGCTTCTGCTGAGCAGGACATGCTAATGATACTTATGTTTAGCAAGTGATAGTTGTATCACTGAACAGTCAGAACATTATATATATATATATATATATATATATATATATATATATATATATATATATATATATATATATATATATATAACACTGATACCAGGAACATTCATATAAATTTATAGAAATACCTGGAACATTCAGATTGTGGTGTTAATATGGGGAATCTTTACAATCAGTGACACTAGATCAATTAAGATTTCCCAAGTAACAGTGACAATAGTGTTAGAATTCTCTGAGTAACAAACAGTTAATAACAGAGGAAATTCATAGTGTGAATTAGATTGAAGACTCTCATTAGACAGTGTTTGTCATGGATGTCAAAACATCTGGATGCCTCGAGAGATAGCGGAGAAACTCTTCACGTGACCGGAGAAGTATCACCTCGGTGAGGTTGTTTGTCTGGAATACATGGTGCTGGTGTGTTCTCAGCACAGTGATGAGAATGACTATACTCCTGAACACTGATCTGAGTCTATATACACCTTAGAATATACGTCACACATTCTACACATTCTACACACACACACACACACACACACACACACACACACACACACACACACACACACACACACACACACTTCTCCTACATATACTCTTTCCTTTAATAAATTTCTTGTTTTTATTTGTTGAAGCTAGAGTTGTCAAGTATGTTATGTTGGGGAAGAATGAGAGGGGGCATGATCGAGGGGTGAGTAAGAGTGAGAAGAAGGTGTTTTCAGATTGAGGGAGTGTTGTGGACGGAGTCTGCTGGATATCTCCAGGATAGTGATATTGAATTAAAATAAATGTGGGTGTTGATTCCCCTCACTCCAGGGACAACACTAAAGAAGTAAAGAAGGACAAATAACTACTACGACATTCTTTACTTACGACATTATTGGGGGATCGTAAACGTGATATTTGGACAGCGGGATCTCTTGTAAGCGGGATCTTCTGACAGCGGGATCTTCTGACAGCGGGGTCTTTTAATACGGGATCTTTTGACACAGGATCTTTAGTTAGAGGATGGAGATATCCTATTAGTGAAAATCCAGCTAGAGTGAATGTGGATAGGGGTTAAGACACTTATCTTACCTGTTCACACTTCACACGTCTGCATAGGTCTGTGGTCCGAATTCTACTCTTGTCACTGAGTGATTGTGTTGTGTTGTGTGGTGTGTTATTAAATATATAGATTAATTGTACTTGGTCATTATCTATGTATTTGTTTAGAGATAATTAATATTCTACCTGTTGGCTGACCTCTCTAAACCATGACCACTCCTAATATAACTACGGCAGAACTAAGGGCAAAGGGGGAAGAAATGGGTTTGTCGGGTTCGGCACTAACAGATTACATACAGGAGGTGGAGAGAGATTATCGTCAAGCAGAAAGGGAAGATCGAAAGGCCGAGCTGGAGTTGAGAAGGATGGAGTTAGAAACCAAGAAATGGGAAGCAGAACAAGCTGCTAAGAAATTGGAAGCAGAACAAGCTGCTAGGCAATTGGAAGCAGAACAAGCTGCTAAGAAATGGGAAGCAGAGCAAGCTATGAGAAGGCTGGAAATTGAAGCTGAGCAGGGAGCTAAGAAACTGGAAGCAGAGCAAGCGGCTAAGAAACTTGAGGTTGAGCAAGCTGCTAAGCAACGGGAAGCTGAACAAGAGGCTCAGAAAAGGGAGCACGAGTACCGGATGCGGGAACTCGAGCTCAAGAGGCAATCTAGTGGGGAAACTGAGGGAGCAGTGGGAGGTTCCTCTCTCCCTGGCTCAACACCAGTAGGAGGACATAGTTATCATGCTATGAAGTTCCCTCTAGCGATCTACGAAGAGGACAAGGAGAAGATTGACCAGTACCTTCAACGCTTCGAGGCTATGTCGGTTGCAATGGGTTTGGAGCGTGACAAATGGAATCTCAAGCTATCGCAGGGATTACGCGGGACCGGTTACGAGGTTTATTCTCGCCTGCCATCAGGACATGAGAACAATTATGACGAGTTGAAGACGGCTCTGCTGAAACGATTCGAAGTTACGTCACATACCTACCGGAGAAAATTTCGAGGAGCGAAACGAGAACCGGGGGAGTTGTTCGCCGCCTATAGTCTGCGTCTGAAAGCCTATCTCCATAAGTGGATGGACTTGGCTGGGTTCGCGCATGACTATGAGAGTCTGGAAGAGCTTATGGTAGTCGACCAGATGCGAAAGCAAATGTCGAAACATCTCAGGACATTCTTGGGAGAACAAGGGGCGGAACAAATCGACATGGTGACGAAATTGGCAGAACAGTTCGTCGAGGTACATGGGGAGGCAGCAGAAAACCTGTCTACAAATACCAAAAGTCAGGAAAAAAATAACCCGAAGAAAGCCAAAAGCACAGGAACTAAGAAGGTGGAACCATATGTCAAAACTTCAGAGGAGAACTTGGAGAAGACGTAGGAGGGAAGCAAGAGCACTTCGAGCTCTACACAAAATCGACCGTGGTCGGAGAAGTGGTTTTCTATTTGTAAGTCACCTTCTGACAATACGAAGGATTGCAAATCGAAGACTAAGAGCCCTCACTTCGCGGCATGTCAAGTGACTTCAAAGCAGGTGGACACTGACAATGCCAAGGTCGACAAGGAAGCTCACCAGAAGAAGAGCTCACTAAAGTCCGGCACTAGAAAATCTAGGACAGGGAAATGGTGCAAACACTGCAGGTCGAATACGCACAATGCTATTGACTGCAGGGGAAAGTCAGGAGACTCTAAATTCGTCGTGTGCCCCGGGAAACCTAAGGTGGAGCCCACCAAACAGGTCGAGGCCGAGGAAGAGACTCCAGACCAGGATAAGCCACCTGTAGTGGAATTGGTAGAAGTTAACGGTCGTCAGGTGGAGTGTTTGTACGACACAGGACTGGACGGGGAGGCCGTGATTTCTGCGGATCTGGTACATCCAGAACAATTCACAGGTGAAACCATGGAGATACAGCCTGCACAGAAGAGTGCTGTAGCCATGAAATTGCCCATTGCCAGAGTGGAGATTCGGTCAAGATATGTCACCGGCACCATCAAGGCCGCGGTGTTGACCGATCCCATTTTCCCCGTAATCCTCGGTTGCCGGTATGTCTTTCTGGGAATGCGCAGGGAGCTAATCCATATGGGAGCAATACAGACTCGCTCTAAGACGAGAACGGATGAGGCAGAAGAAATTGTGACTAACCCACTGCCGGGGGAGCTACGAACTGCCCAGAGTGAGGATGCTACTCTACGTCCTTGCTACAAAAAGCTGCAGAGAAGTGCCGATCCACCCAAACGGGGGCAGTACTATATGAAGAATAGGATACTCTACAGGAGAGCCGGAAGGGGAGACAACCTACACGGTCAGTTGGTGGTCCCGAAGGCCCACCGCTCCCAGATTCTTCATATGGGGCATACCATCTCATTCAGTGGGCATATGGGGATTGCCGCCACGATGCAGCGAATTTCCTGCCATTACTATTTCCCGGGAATGACAGGTGATGTGCGTCGGTATGTGAAGTCATGCCCTGAGTGCCAGAGGGTGGCACCGAAACACTGGACAGCACCGGTGGTCTTGGGTGAAATGCCCATCGTGAACTCTCCTTTCGAGAGGGTAGCCATCGATATCGTGGGTCCACTTCCTAGGACTAGGAAGAGGAACATGTACATACTCACCATGGTTGATTGCTGTACAATGTGGGGTGAAGCCATACCGTTGACCACGATTGACTCGAAACGAGTGGCGGACGCACTGATGGGGGCCTTTACAAGATTAGGCTTTCCTGATCAAATACTGACGGACAATGGGTCCCAGTTTTGTGGAAAACTAATGGAGGAGGTATTTAGGGTGTTCCACTCTAACCATATCCATATCAGCCCTTACCACCCTCAAGCCAATGGACAAGTAGAGCGTTTCAACGGCACGTTGATGAAAATGCTCAGGAAACTGGCACAGGAAAAACCTGATAGGTGGGATGAATATATCCCAGCAGCACTTTTTGCTTATCGGGAAGTACCTCATGGCTCAACAGGAGTACCACCCGCTACGTTGCTGTTTGGTCATCCAATCAAAGGACCGTTGGAAGCCATATTGAGGAGTTGGACTGAAGAGGGGACGTCAGAAGAAGTTATCTCTTCTTATAAATATGTGGAGGAACTGAAAGAAAAACTTCACAAGGGATGGACTCTGGCGAATCAAAACTTGAAAAAGGCCAGAAAAAGACATGCGGCTTACTATAACCGTAGGTCTAAAGACAGATCTCTAGAGGTGGGAGACAAAGTCTTGTTGCTACTCCCAACGGGAAACAACAAACTGGAGATAGGTTGGCAAGGACCATTTCCCGTGGAAAGGGTGATATCCAGGACCAACTATCAGATCCGGATCCGGGGAAAGTTGAAGATTTTCCGTATCATTCTCTTGCAGAAATACGAGGAGAGACCCGGAGACAAGGCAGCTCACCTTATGGCAATGGCAGTTGCAGTGGAGACAGAAGTGGGAACCAACGAGGGCAGGGAATATCCCCTGGTACAGCAGGAAACCTACAAGGATGTGCAGGTGAACCCTGATCTGACTTCCCAGGAGAGGGAAAAGATAACCCATTTTCTCGAGTCTCATAAGGAGATACTGACGGATAAACCAGGACGAACGAGGTTGCTGGAGTTCGAGATGACTTTGACCACCCAAGAGCCTGTTCGCCAAAATGTTTACCAAGTGCCATTCTCTAAAGAAAAGGCCCTGGAGGAGGAAATACAGAAACTGTTGGAGGATGACGTGATTGCGCCATCCACATCCCCATACAATGCGGGGGGGGGGGGAGTTTTGTTGCGAAAACTAAGTGGAGAACACCGGTTGTGTATAGACTACCGACTTCTGAACAGTCATACACAATTTCAGGTGGAACCTTTGCCGAATCCAACTCAGTTATTCGCGAGGCTCCATAAGGCAAGGTATTTCTCAAAGGTGGATCTGAGTCGAGGGTATTATCAGATTCCAGTCAAACCAGAGATCCGACCACTGCTGGCTTTCAGTACCCCCAGTGGACATTATGAATTCAAGGTCATGCCCTTTGGACTCAGCAATGCACCTAGTGTGTTTACTCGCATGATGAGGACTTTACTAGATCCCTTACAGGATCCGTCCATCATCTCATTCATGGATGATATTCTGATTTCCAGTGACAGCTTGGATGACCATTTACAATCCTTGGAACGAGTTTTCAATAGGCTCAAGGAAGCAGGGCTTACTGCTCGCCCAACCAAGTGTATGATTGGTTACCAGACTCTGGAATTTCTAGGTCACACCATCACTCCAGGACAAATTGTCCCAGAAGAAAATAACCTAGAGAAAATCAGATGTGCCCCCAAGGCCAAAAACGAAGAAGGATGTGCGATCTTTTCTCTCGTTGTGTGGGTTCTACCACAAATTTATCCCAAATTTAACTGAACTGGGAGCTCCATTAACAGAAACCTTGAAAAATGGATTCCCGGACCAAATTGTTTGGACACCGGAATGTGAGAGTGCCTACAGTCAGTTGAAGGAGACCTTGGTCAGCAAAACTGTGTTACAGCTCCCGGACCTTTCCAAACCATTTGTGTTGAGAACGGATGCAAGTGGGATTGGGATTGGGGCAGCTTTGTTACAGGAAGGAAAACACGATGCTTCGGTTTTGAAACCAGTGGCATACGCAAGCAAGAAACTTCTCCCGGCTGAGAGGAATTATTCGACCGTCGAGAGAGAGAGAGAGAGAGAGAGAGAGAGAGAGAGAGAGAGAGAGAGAGAGAGAGAGAGAGAGAGAGAGAGAGAGAGAGAGAAAGAGTTTGTCTCTCGTATGGGCCGTACAAAAATTCCAGCCATATTTTATGGAGTTCAGTTTCGAGTTCAGTCGGATCATCAACCTTTGATGTTCCTGGCCACTTCTCAGAAGCTCAACGCCCGTTTGATGCGGTGGTCGTTGCTACTTCAGCCATACCACTTTACAGTGGAGTATATACCTGGGAAGGAAAATGTTGGAGCTGATTTCCTGTCTAGACATCCAGCTCCTGATGAAGAGGAATAGATCATCTGGATCGAACCTCCAAGGAGAAAGAGTTGTTGCGGACTACTCTCTTAGGAGGGGGCCTATGTCGCGAAAAATAAACTTGATAGTTTCGATCGATGACAAACAAGACCCGACATTCGTCTGCAAAAACAGGCAACCCTTTGATGTTGTATAGACAGGAACAAAACAGGTCGAGTCAAAATGTCTAACCCCGGTCGGCATTTTGTTAACAAGTTGTTGCTCGAGAAACGTACACTGGGGCCATCCGTCTGCAAGGCGGGAGTCAGCCTTTGAAGTGATAGACGGAATGTCTGGCTAGAAGTCGGATGGAGTCTTGTGATGTGGAGAAGGTCTCTAGATCACAGACAGAATACAATTTCCCAGATGAAAGGGGACACCAGCCAGATGTTCACATTGAGTTGGGAAAAATACAGAGAAAAACAACTTCTCAACGCCTCTGCGTCTAGACAATTTGGTGACGTCACTCAAGCCCGATATAAAACCCGTTGCGGTAAACAAGTGGAGTTAGTCGACTAAGATTTCTAAAGTTTGAAGGATCGGTGCAGTTTCCGAGTTGTGTTCAATGAAAGAAACTATAGTGTCAAATTGTTGATATTTATCGGCGGACATAGATCCAGTCTGTGATTGCATAGTTTCAATCAGCAACCGGAATAGGCATATGGTAGGCTATTAATCATATCTAACTTAGAGTATGATTAGGAATAGAGTACAGTACTGTTTGGTGATATAGTGTATTATAGGTGGTGATAGAATGTTCTATAAGTGCGGTGCTAGAAAGTATCATAGGAGCGTCGGCACTAGTATCCTATTGTGTGGCTTTAACTAGCTTGTGTGATATATCATTTTACCCAGGGAGTTGAGGAAAATGTAGTGGGATAATAATGAGAGAGATTGAGGATGGTTGGGAGAGAGGGGGAGAATGTGAAATGGTAGGATCTTCCAATAGGGCATCTGCTGGGTTTCTACCCGTTCCTTTATTCTTTCCTGGTGTTGCCATGCCTCAGACCATGTGATGAGTTATTTGGCCGTATGACAGAGATCGGATCTCTGTTGTAGATCTGAGTGCTGCTATTGGCCTACACTCACCTAATTCCGGCCAGGATTGAGTTGCTCTCACCATAGTATTCTCTACTCAACAGGTTCCATGTAGGTGTGCTATAATATTCAACAGTGAAGCTAGAACACAGTTTAGAAGATGATGGCTCAGGATTTGAAGACAGAAGTTGCTGAGAGGCCTATACATTGGGCTTATACCCAAGTTGGTCTGTGGGAACCTGGCTTCTACTGAGCAGGACATGCTAATGATACTTATGTTTAGCAAGTGATAGTTGTATCACTGAACAGTCAGAACATTATATATATATATATATATATATATATATATATATATATATATATATATATATATATATATATATATATATATATATATATATATATATATATACAACACTGATACCAGGAACATTCATATAAATTCATAGAAATACCTGGAACATTCAGATTGTGGTGTTAATATGGGGAATCTTTACAACCAGTGACACTAGATCAATTAAGATTTCCCATGTAACAGTGACAATAGTGTTAGAATTCTCTGAGTAACAAACAGTTAATAACAGAGGAAATTCATAGTGTGAATTAGATTGAAGACTCTCATTAGACAGTGTTTGTCATGAATGTCCAAACATCTGGATGCCTCGAGAGATAGCGGAGAAACTCTTCACGTGACCGGAGAAGCATCACCTCGGTGAGGTTGTTTGTCTGGAATACATGGTGCTGGTGTGTTCTCAGCACAGTGATGAGAATGACTATACTCCTGAACACTGATCTGAGTCTATATACACCTTAGAATATACGTCACACATTCTACACATTATTCACACACACTTCTCCTACATATACTCTTTGCTGTAATAAATTTCTTGTTTTTATTTGTTGAAGCTAGAGTTGTCAAGTATGTTATGTTGGGGAAGAATGAGAGGGGGCATGATCGAGGGGTGAGTAAGAGTGAGAAGAAGGTGTCTTCAGATTGAGGGAGTGTTGTGGACGGAGTCTGCTGGATATCTCCAGGATAGTGATATTGAATTAAAATAAATGTGGGTGTTGATTCCCCTCACTCCAGGGACGACACTAAAAAAGTAAAGACGGACAAATAACAACTACGACATTCTTTACTTACGACAACCATCACATTTTTCAGAAGTGCATTAAGTCTTTCCCTCCCGTAGCGAACAGCGAGCCCGGACATCGAACGCTCGTTCCCCCCTCCCCCTCACGCCATTGTCAGGGCAATTCCCGAACCGTTAAACCAACCAGGCCGCTACTGCTAAACATGAACTATAATTACAGTGGAAACGCTAACTTAAATGTGGTAGTCTAATTGAAATAAAGTAACCAGCTAGGCATCGCCAGAAAACCCCAAAATATTTTCTTCATTTATAAAAGGTTTTCTGAAATTACCGCTCACAAAAAAAAAAAAAAAAAAACAGTTGTAGTCAGCGTTTGGATGTGAGCTTTCGTGCACCTGCTGTATTTCACGGATAAGATGTTTTGAATTTCACTTCAGAAAAACCGTGAACACAGATAGGCTAGAACAGGCCACATTGACGGAGAGATTCATCATGTTTTGACTCGGGAGTTCTGTTGTTCCTCATGGGAAATTAGATTCAACCTGAGGAAAGGTCGAGGTATTGTAAATCTATAATGGCGTTGTGAACAGGGGAGGGGTCGAATAGAATACTTCTGAAATTACATATGAATTGTCATACATACATACATACACACGCACACACATACACGTATATATATATATATATATATATATATATATATATATATATATATATATATATATATATATATATATATATATATATATATATATATTAGGCGTTGTGGATAGTACTCAGATCTGCCAAGACGGTAAGTCGAGGTTCAGTCTCCAGCGCTGGTAGGATTATTTGTTTCCACAAGTGCGGCTGTGGCGTCGACACAGCCTATGAGAAATGAGTCACATTTGTGTGTGCGTGGAAGAAACGGTGACGAGGAAGAAAACTGGCCACTACAGATCATTGTATCGTGGCTTACAATATCCGAAGCCGTAACACTTTAAACCCTATTGGTAGTATCTGTCATGGTACCTTTACTATTATATATACACATGAGCACATTCGAGAGCTGGTGTCCGTTTCTTCTTTTTATCCCTCATTGGAGCATAGGCCATCATCAAACTCATGCAATGCCCCCCCCCCTATCCTTTACAATCTCCTGCAGCCCCCCTCCTCCTCGATGTGTCTCCACCTTGTCACGGTGGGGGTGGGGGGGGGGCTTGCGTGTCCCATTGACCCCATGTGCTATGTCGATGGATGAAAAACTACACATCAACAGCTTATGAGATAGGGGCCAGACTAAGCGAGACACAACCTGCTGCTCTGCAGGTAGACTGAGGATAGCAGTAAAAAGTTTAAATCAGGCGCACGAAGGCAGAAGTTCTTGGTCCGGACACAAACACTAAGGCTCTCAGCTGAGGGATAAGGCTGATCACCTCTAAGCCATTAATCCTTGGATCTGAGAGCCGGGCCGATACAAACCTACCGAAAAATGGAGATGAGATGCTGAGCACGCTACATGCTTAGTTCAGATACTTGTTTCGAAGGTTCTCAGCTGGAGGATATGAGGGATCCCCGGATGAGAGGGCCTGGCCTTTTTTCGCTCACTGATGCACGGAGGTAAGGTGCTGAGCCGGCAGCACATGTAGCCTACCTCGTGAGCGAGTACTAAAGGTAGAAAAGCGACCCAGTCGCACGAAATGGTTACGAAAAATGTCTGTATCTATGCTCACATAGAGTGTAGTCAAAGGTGGAAAAACGTCTCAATAGCACGAAATGGAACGCGTGGCCGAAGTCCGAAGCGAAAGCTTACCTAGTGGATGTCGTCCGCAGACTGTCCGTTCCTGGTTTGTGCTTGAGCGACAAGTGGCAAGCGAAATGCCGAATACATGGAAGTGAGGAATCAAAGCAGCCATGAGCAGGACGTGGCAATTCCTCGGGTGAGCCCAGTCTCAGAGCAGTATGTGCCGGCTCCGCAATAACGGAAGCCTCCTGGGATAGCAGGGAACGACCATGGTCTGCCCCTGCCTTCTCCTGAGGGTTGACAGTGATGTCTTTGACTGTTCTATCTTGACCAGCTGAGATGTGGGCGACATCACAACAATAAGTCTAACGTGCCTCGAAACCCGAGGAAGGTTAACCTCATTAAAAATGCTCGCCGAAGTCGGAAGTGCCGTCCTAAGGGTAGCAAAATAAAAATTGGCACTACGCATTTACGTCTGAGTGAAATGTCTCGTCCGAATGCTCTCGTGCTAGGAACAGCTAGTTTCCGAATGCTGCTCTTGTTCGGAACAGCTATGACTAGGTAGTTTTCCGAATGTCCGTCGTGCTTGGAACAGCTCCGACGGGTACACCGACAAGCACATGTCCGAATCGAAAACTCGCCGGGTGGATACCATCTGCAGACCTGTCTGGTTTGTGCGGGAACGGCCCGGGGCGAATGAAATGCCCAATATATTGAAGTGAGGAATTAAAGCAGCCATGAGCAGGACGTGACGATTCCCTCGGTGAGCCCAGCACTAGGGCGTTATGTGTCGGCTCTGCAATTATGGAAGGATGACGGAAAATGCCATGGACTGTCCCTGCCTTCCTTTGCGTGATGACCGTGAAGTCTTCGACTGTTCCAACTTGACCAGCTGGGATGTGGACGGTACCACAAAAGTGAGAGTCTTCCAGGAATGCTAACCTGGTCAAAATCGCACGCTAAAAGTCGGATGTGTTGGCTTAAGGGTTTCGACCCAAGGGTGCCTAACTGGACACACCGCAATCATATCTGGAAAAAACCCACTCCGGATGAAAGCAAAGAAGAAGAAGACAATCTCCTACAGTTCTCTCCGTGTTCTCCCCATATTACTCATCTCTCTCTCTCTCTCTCTCTCTCTCTCTCTCTCTCTCTCTCTCTCTCTCTCTCTCTCTCTCTCTCTCTCTCTCTCTCCAGAATGTCAGACAAGCCTGCGGGCCCAATTCTTAACCCTGTTAAAATAAAGTGTGTTCGTTAGTTCGCTTGTTTGTACTTCTCTCTCTCTCTCTCTCTCTCTCTCTCTCTCTCTCTCTCTCTCTCTCTCTCTCTCTCTCTCTCTCGTTCTCTTTTCTTCTTGTGTTTTTAGGTCACGCTATATTTCTTTTGACTTGTAGTACATACAGAGAGAACTCCCCATTATTATATTACCAGGTTCTCTAAGTTTGCGCCCTATCCTCACTTCTCGACCCCGTTGGAATTTGGTTAGTTCTCCCCAAAATATTAGCATTTGTGTTTTTGCCATACCATTTTAGTACTGATATTCTGTACAGACACCCATTAATGAATATTTGAGCGCGGTCGGATAGGGTTTGACCCCCTGTGTTCATCGTTCGCTATGAGAAGAAATAACTGGCGACCTATTCCCCTGTGCATCCAGGCCTACATAATGTGATGGCCCTATCATATCACAGACCTATGGTATGTTCCTGCTTTAAGACATGTTTTTTTTTTCTTGATTTTTTAATGTAGTTTATTAGTTATTGTGTTAGTTGTTCTGCTTGCCTATGATGCACGTATTGATTTGACCTTATTCTAAATTTGGCACAACAGGCAAGCAGGCAGGCAGGCAGGCAGGCAGGCAGGCAGGCAGCCACAGCGCTACCTCGGCTCACTGGCAGATGGTGTGCTAGAGCCGCATGTTTCTGACCATAACGGACTCCAGGTGTGATGTAGCCAGTGTCAAGCAGCCCCTTTTACCTTCCAGGTGATAACCAAACAAATCCCCATTCGAAGAGGAGGCTTGAACTCATGAGCTATGTATATATATTAACTAATAACGTTAATAGCCGGTCTCTCTGGCTGTGGGGTTACAACACTTTCTCTCTGTAATCCCGTTTATCACGCAGAGTCTCGTAGCGGAGCGAGAGCTGAGGCGGTTCGACCCCCGCTCGTGACTTGCGGGATACTGAGCCGGCCGCTCAGAAAGCAATGGCAAACTTTCTTCTTCTTTCTTCTTCAGCGTTCCGAGCCATTGAGGTTCTTTGCTGCAAATACACAAGAGATCAACAGACAGCTGAAAGATGCTGCTGTTGACAGCTAAGTCCTGTAAAAGGATATGCTTAAAAAAAAAAAAAAAAAAAAAAACGTTAATATCCATGTTTCATATATATATATATATATATATATATATATATATATATATATATATATGAAACATGGATATTAACAATACTAGTTACTTCGTATTCGTGAACATAAATTGCCCTCTTCCGCGGATCAAAAACGAAATGCCGTGAGAAGCTAATCTAAAAATGTGTCATGCTAGTTTCATGTCCTTTATACAATGTTGCAATCAACCCCACCATTTATTGACTGTATGTGATTTTCTATGCAATTTTAATTCAATAACTTGCCATTTTGTTCTGTACGTTAGACGCTAACGTCATTGTGGAAATCTTCGGAAAGCAACTTGCGCCTACATCGCCTGCCCTGACTTCCAGTCGTGTATATCTTAGAACCGTGGGTACTACGCCCTAGGCTACAAAACCGCGCTTACTACGCTCAGGCTACAGACACTGAAAGAAGATATATATATATATATATATATATATATATATATATATATATATATATATATATATATATATATATATATATATATATATATATATATATATATATATATATATATATATATATATATATATATATATATATATATTTTTTTTTTTTTCTTTTCCCCCGCGTTTCCATCCTGTTTCAGGATATTGCGGTCAACACCAGCATCTTTCAGCTGTATGTTGATTCCTAGGCTAGATTACGCTCATCAGCACGCCACGACTTTCTGAGCGACCGGCTCCATACTCTCATAAGTCACTTTTGCAATTCGAACCACTGCTAATTCTCGTCGCGTCACGTGACGAGAGTATTCGGGGTTAGCGGAGAAAGCTGCTAACCCCTCAGCCATGGAGCCGGCATATATATATATATATATCATTCATTGGCACCTTGCCGTCTTGACAGACGATAGTTTGTGCTTTAAAAAGGTATAATAACTTTTACCTATGGCGGTAGCGAATGTGACTGATAAGGCCAATTTGCGCTGTAAATGTCCGTTTACAGTGGGTGAATGTGAACACGTGGTCATTTCCACCATCATGCACCATCTTACGTCTCAAACGCTCGGTGATTATCTGCAATAATTTTCTCCTTATATAGTATATATATATATAACTGTAACAAGAATATACGACTGTAATTGTAATGTGCACATACTTCGTAGTCAGCGAGATACGTGTTGTTGTTTTTTTTAAATTTTGATTTGGTTTCACAAATCTGAAAGTAAACTTCACGAAATAAGCAATTTTAGAACGATAAGTAAAATTTTATTTCACTCATCAAAAGTTCACATAATTAAAACTATGTCATGACATAATTTTTTTTAACACATGGAAACGAGCATTTTAACATTTATAATTTAAAAACAAAAAGCTTTCTCAACAGGTGTACATTTTACGACTAGCTCAGAAAATATAAATTTCCTAAATATATGAGACACTGCATGTGTTAGAATCATCATTTCTGAAATCTGAAAACGATTAGAATAGTGGTTCTCAACCGGTGGGGAATTCCCCCCCCCCCCCGGGGGGAAATTTTAGGGTTTCCAGGGAGGGGGGGGGGGAATGAAGACCATTTAAAGATCGTGTTAATACAAGAACCGATTACTTAATATTGTTTTTCCCTTCATACTTTACAATTAAGTACGTCTAATCCTTCTAAAATTCATTTGATAAAGTCAGTAGACCCACAAATCATGTTTTATGTGGATGTCTAGAATTGTTTTAGTATGTGCTATTAAATTTACCTTACATTTTTACGTATACTGTATAGGGGTGGGGGATTTTTAGATAGGAAATATGAAAGGAGGGGGGAATGATGTTCTGAAAATACGGTGAAAAGGGGGGGGGGCACGGGCCACATTTTTGATAGGAAGGGGGGGGGGGAATGACGTTCTGAAAATATGGTGAAGGGGTGCACGGGCCAAAAAAGGTTGAGAACCACTGGATTAGAAGAACCGGGCAATAAGTGATATGATAGCGCTGCCTCTGTTGCTCTCTGACCTCAAATACGGAAGCGAAATGTCTGTACGTCTGACGGGTTGACCGTAAATATAATAGAACAGATAAAAACAATGGCGGGAAGGAAACATGATCAAACATTTAAAACGCCTGTTTCCAAAGATGGCGATACAGTCCACTGGGAGGAAAGGGGGTGTGTGCAACTGTCTTACAGGGTTGTGAGTTTTAAAATTTGCAGTTGACTCAATGGATAGAAGATGTGTGTATGTATGAGAGTGCTATGGATATGTCCTAGACAATAAAGGGGCGCCAGTATGAAAGGGTTGGTGAGATACTGATATAAAGACATAGAGAATATGTAGTATTTAAAGGGCCGTGTGTTATAAAATATTTATATTTATGTATGATACTACTAGGTAAGTTATTAGTTAGTTAGCTAGCTAGTAGGTAGTTAGTTACCTGTTGGGTTATCATCCTTGCCCTCCGGACATGTTCATAGGTACTCATATCCCCCCCCCCCCCCAATAAATGCATCGGCGTTCGGCGGCTAATAGTGCTAATTCTGTATGGTAGACGAGGCCCCTCAATCTCCCGGTATGCCTCTCATGTCTGGTCGTGCCAATTCTAGCTTCCAAGTCTCTCATTCTAAACCAATACGTCTTAAGCCCTGCAAAAATGGTCCTTTACAGTTTAAAAAAAAAAGAAGTTATATTGGCGTGACTTCTATCGCGTTCAGGAATCGAATGAACATAACACATGACACGGGAAAACGAAAGAACAGCGACACATACATATCGGAAAATGTATACATACTCTAGGTGTGAAGGAGAATACTTAGAGTATTAAAGAATTTCTACTGACAGATTTTAGTACGCATGAGAGCAGGCGATAACTACGTCATCAGCAGCATCCTCATCAAGTAATGTGTAGGTAATTGCACCATGCCACGAATGTGATTTTATCATATGTATATATGAATGTGTATGTCAGGTCTTAGTCAGATATGACTGAGCTACCTACCGTATGACAGTAGACTGTACTACCCGCGTTCTGTTAGCTCCGAATGTTGGGAGGCGCTCACCAAACCCGACACCCAGCATTGTGCAAATGGGTGTCACTAATCAGCTACCGTCCGCCTCAAGCTAGGTATCCCCCGGTCAATTGGGTGCTGATCCGCCTCAGCATGCCTGCTTCAATGGGTGGTTGGGGCTAGGACGCAATCTGAATCGCAGGCTGTAAAACCAATACGCCAGACACTAAAAAGAATAATATACACCTTAAGCTACGGCCTGTAGCCTGGAAAATAAGAACCATGTGTCCGGGATTTTCTACTGATCTTATGAATATTGGCGATGTGTAGGGGGGGGGGGGAGGACGTCTGTGAATGATGCCGAACTCAATGGTCTGAACATTGATATTGCTGGCCTGCATGAGACACGCCACGCTGAGGAAGGGTCACTCAGAGAAAACAATTACATCCTTGTTTGGAAGGGTAGAGGGCAGGAAGTAAAACAGCTACATGGCTTTGAAGTGAAGAATTCACTACTGGAAATGATTGAAAATCCAGCTGGAGGTAATGAAAGACTATTGTCCCTGCGCTTGGTAACCTCTTGCAGTTTTTCCACCATTATCAATGCATATGCACCAACACTCACTTCATCTGATGATGTGAAGGATTAATTCTATGAGGAGTGAGAGTCTGTGATCAAGGCAGTTCCGAAATCCGACTACATTTATATGCTCGGTGATTTCATTGCTCGTGTGGGCAAGGACTCGAGTTCATGGACAGTGTATATTGGAAAAACCACATCGGTGGCATGAATGAAAGTGGGCAAAGGCTACTGGAGCATTGGACCAGAAATGACCTATGTATTACAAACTCCTTTTTTAAAACAAAAGAACGCCATAAGGTCACATGGAAATCCCCGAGATCCGGCCATTGGCATCAGCTGGACTTCATCATCACACGGAGACAACATCTGAACCAAACATCATTAACTCGAAGTTACCACAGTGCTGATTGTGATGCTGATCTTTCTTTAGTTGTTGCAAGGGTTAGACTGAGACCAAAGAGAATCTACACAGCTAAACACAATCTATCCCCAGGATTAATATTCTCAACACCAAAGATCTTGATAAGTGTTTTGAGTTCCAACAGCAACTTGAATACGCTCTCACTGATACATCAAAAAATTGCACAGCAAGTGAAAAGTGGGTATACTTATGGAAACTCTTTATAAAACGGCGGTAGTGGTTTATGGCACTGTGGATCATTGATTGATTTATCGATATAGGAACCGACATCACAGCATTCGGGACATTCCCATAAGCGCTCCGTCCCCATCCTCAGCAACCAGCGAAGAGTTCCAACACTAATAGTTCCAGTAGCAATCTGATTATATGTCCGTCTCGCCTTTCCTCTGAGAGTCGAGCGTCGGTCAGATCCCCTCGTCACTCCTCGCTGTCTCATTCTAACCAGACTATGGTGATCCATTTGCTCCTCCGAGGTGTACACGTGCTCCCACAAGGCCGCAACCACATCTGCCTTGTCATGCATCAATACTCCACCAAGTTCTGCCGAGCCAGCCAATCTGTCCGCCTGTTCATTCCCCAGCACACCGGCATGCCCAGGAGAAAAGATCCAGGTGATGCTTGCTACCCGTGACCTCCGAAGCGAAGCAAGCCACTCTGCATGAAGCTTGCCTGTTCTCACCCTTCTCAGCATGCTTTCTGAGTCAGTTACAATCACAATATGTGTATGTATCGTGTTTTCTATCCAGCGGAAAGCTGCACTGACCGCCTCCACCTCCATTCTTAAGCTAGATGTAGTGTCATCATACGCCAGGCTCTCCTGCACCAAACGCCGACCATTAGTTTCTGCCAAGAACCCCCAAGCACTTCTCCTACCTCTCAACACCGACCCATCCGTGTAGATAATCACATCACCCGGGCGAGAATTTTCCTGAATTAATTGCTGAATTTCCACTTCCGTGTCCCCTGCTGGCCACTCCCTGCACTCCCGGCTCAATGTGATTATAACTCTGCACAAGTCTGACTGCACGGCTGGCACTCTGACCCACTCCTCTCCTCGCCTAATGTTCTCCAAGGGGCACACCTGTCTGATCGTATCCTCCGCCTGAGCCATCCAAGATTTCCCTCTTATCAGTCTCTGACCCTTAACTACGTCCAGCGCCTCATGCAACGGGGTGATCTGTGTCTGCAGCTACTCTGAGGTATGCCTTCGCTTGCATCACCTTGTGCCTACCAGCAACAGTAGGCAGACCAAGGATGTAACGCATACACACTACAGGAGTGTCTCTGGTGCATCCCAGAATGGACCCGCATAGCTTCATTCTGTATGCGCTCTAATTTCACCAGCTGACTCTTTGAGACAGTGAGCAGTCCTAGTCCATAATCAATCACTGAGAGAATCAAGTGCTGGTATAGTGTGAGGAGCATTCTCTGCTCTGTGTCCATTGCAGCCATAATTTTAAGTGCATTGGGTCCCTTTTGAGATCTTGTCACAACCGTCTCCACATGGTCCTTGAAGGACAGACTCCTGCCAATTGTGATTCCCAGATACTTCAGTTTGTTCTCTCTGTTGACGCTTCTACCATCTATCGTGAGGCTTGGGGCATCATCTCCCACAATCCTGTTGTCCAGAGAGCACCACAACACATCCGCCTTTTCCGGGTTGATGACAGCACTCATTTCAGTGCACCAGTCAATCACTTTGTCTACTGTCACCTGTAGCTCCTGGGCTGTTTGATCCCTATTTCTCCCCTGCCAGTATGCAAGAATATCATCTGCAAATGTTAGAATCCTTCCAACCCCTGGTGCTTCTAGGTATGTAATCTTGCTCGTATACACATTAAAGAGCACCGGTGAGATTGCAGATCCCTGTGGATCATAAGAGGCAGGACTGGTTTGCAGCAACATCCAGACACTGCAGCCCTTGATTGATAGAAAGAAGATGGCTCCCTTTAGAAACAAGGAAAGAACAACTCGAAACACTCTCAGTGAGCTGAAGAGTGTGCAAAAGGCTGCCAGACAGCGTACAAACGATCAAATTATATGAGTGCATCAAAATGCAAATGATAAAGGGAAACATCATAGGCATGTATAAAGTGATAAAGAAGGCCTGCGGTTCAATAATTTAAAAAAAAGTGCACCACCGAAAAGCTTGACTGAAGAAATCATCACTGATAAGAAACAGCAGATGGATTGATGGGTAGAGCACTATTTGGAGCTTTACTCAAGCGAGA
Source organism: Cepaea hortensis (assembly GCA_963921405.1). Taxonomy (NCBI): domain Eukaryota; kingdom Metazoa; phylum Mollusca; class Gastropoda; order Stylommatophora; family Helicidae; genus Cepaea; species Cepaea hortensis. The sequence goes on along the minus strand of OY992878.1, from coordinate 47,453,529 downwards.
CCAAAGAAGCGGATGATGCTCTCAACGCCATAGAGGCCTTGGCCAACTTTTAACCACCTGGACACACTTCCCACTATAACAGAAGTTAAGCTTGTTATTAACGAACTTGCTTCTGGTAAGGCTCCAGGTAAAGATGGGATTCCAAAAGAGATTATTAGGAGTGGACAAGACACAAACACGCACTCAACAGATCCACCAGCTAATAGAGCTATGCTGGCGAGAAGGACAAGTCCCACAGGATTTCAAGCATCATACCACTGTTCAAGAACAAGAGGTATCGGAGTGACTGTAACAACTATAGGGGTATCTCACTTCTGTGTATCGTTTGGGAAATATTTGCTAGAATTGTTCTGCGCAGAATTCAAGGCCTGGGAGATCATGTCTACTCAGAATCACAGCGTGGCTTTCGGCAGAACCGGTTTACGATTGATATGATATTCTCTTTGTGACAAATGCAAGAAAAATTCGTGAACAGAACCTATGTTTATTGCTTTCATCGATCTTACAAAAACATTCGATTTGGTCAGTCGTGGAGGTCTGTCCACGGCGCTAAAGAAGATTAGCTGCCGGCCAGCTCTTCTCTGTGTCGTGGAATAGTACCACACAGACAAGAAGGGTATAATCATGTCTGATAGTGCATCTTCAGAAGAGTGTGAAATCATGAGTATAGTTAATCAAGGTTGTGTACTTGCTCCCACCCTCTTTAGAAAATAATTGTCACGTTTATTGAAATATGCCTTTTATGATCATGATGGTGGTATTAACTCACGCTCAAATGACGGTCTCTACAATGTTCAGAGATTGAAGGGCAAGACCAACGTTAGGAGGGTACTGATCAGAGAGTTGCTTTTCGCAGATGATGCTGCAATTACGATCCGCTCTGAGGAAGAATTACAACGCCTGCTATCTGCATTCTCCAATGCCTGTTATGAATTTGGTTTAACAGTTAGCAAAAAGAAGACACCGATTATGTCATAAGGTACACATGGCGTACCATTAATTCTTTATTGATAACGCAGTGCTGGAGATAATTGACCATTTCACATATTTAAGATCGGAGATAAACAATAAATTATCCCTAAATCAGGTAATCAACATCAGGATTGGTAAGGCAGCAACAACAATGAACAGGTTAAGAAAAAGAGAAGAACAGGAAGATTACTTTAAAAACAGTCGTTACTGCCAAAACAAACGTCTGGGTCTATCAAGCCGGTGTCCTTAGTACGCTTCTTTATGGCAGTGAAGCCTGGTCAACTTACTCACATCAAGAGAAACGTTTAAGCAGCTTTCATATGCGGTGTCTGCAAAGAATACTTGGTATTAAGTAGCAAGACAAAATCACACATACTGAAGTATTGGAAAGATCAGGTTGTGTGACGGTTTATTCCATGCTCAGTCTTCGTAGACTTAGATGGATAGGACATCTTAGGAGGATGGTTGATGGCAGAATACCAAAGGACATCTTTTTTGGTGAATTACAGATGCGTAAGAGATCTCAGCGTTGACCTCTACTACGGTAAAGTTGTGTGTAAGCTGGACATGAATGATACAGGCATTGATATTGCACCTTGAGAGCAAATCGCCGCTGTTCGTGTTACATGGCGTGAAAACATCAGGAATGAAATAAAAGACAAAGGAGAAAATGATAGCAGATGGGTCAGGCATTTAGCGTGCGAGACGTCAGATGGTGCGTGCTGGTGGAAATGACCATGTATTCACATGCATCTATTGTGGACGAAAATCAGCTGTGCGAATTGATTTGTTCAGTCTTATTCGCTACCGCCAGGAGTTGTAGTTATTATGTTTTTTTTAAAAGTCCGATGTAGCAAATTATCGTCTGTGAAAACGGCAAGGTGCCAGTATTGATCTTCCAACGGCTTGCTGGGCCTGTCTTGGAATAATCTTTAAGTTTACACTTTCTAGTAGAAAGTAACAGACATAGATTACAAGTTTCATAATTTATCACATAATTGCACATTTTCTTAACAAATTTCCGTTGTTTATATAGTCATCTTCTGCCGAGAATAATCCCTCTAATATTGTTGCCCAAATCCACGGCGTAATAATTATATATATATATATATATATATATATATATATATATATATATATATATATATATATATATATATATATATATATATATATATATATATATATATATATAAATGGAAGAAGAGATTAACGTGGTTCAAGCTGGATTTAGACAAGGAAGAGGAACAAGAGATCACATACTCAACATGCGTTTAATAATAGAAAAGTGCAGAGAATTTAATGTAAACCTTTTCTCATGTTTTGTGGATTATTCAAAGGCATTTGACTGTGTACAACATCAGAAACTTTGGGAAATCATGAGGAATATGGGCTTTCCATCACATGTAGTACAACTCATAAAAATGCTCTATCTAGACCAACAAGCAGCGGTTAGAACAGATGGCGAGACATCAGATTGGTTTGACATCAAGCAAGGAGTAAGTCAGGGCTGTGTGCTGTCACCCTATTCATTTAACCTGTTCGCGGAAAATATAATGATAAATGTCAGAGATGATATAACAAGGGAGCAATATGATGCCCTAAATATCGGTGGTGAAAATACCATGAAATACCAGCGATTCGATATGCTGATGATACAGTATTACTATCCACATCACAGACTGGTATAGAAAACTTAATAACCTCAACCCAAAGAAATAGTGAAAATCACAACTGGTATCTTAACATAGCAAAAACAAAGATAATGCATACAGATAAAACAACTACTATGGAGAAATAAATATATGTTAATGAGGAAAGATTGGAGGTGGTGGAAAATTTCGAATATCTTGGGTCATTGATTACCAACAATGGTGACACAATGAAAGAAATTAAACGACGACTATCAATTGCTCTTTAAAGACTAAAACAACTTAATAAATTATGGAGTGGGACAGATAGAACTACAAAAATTAGAGCATGCATCTTTCCCATTGCAATATACGCCTGTGAGACCTGGACACTTACTAAACAAGCTGAACAGCGCATACATGCTTTTGAATAAAATGTTATAGACGGGTTCTAAGAATATCTTGGGTAAAGAAAATAACAAATGCATCCATACTGAATATTGAAGAGGGTTAACTAATAAAGACGATAAAGCAAAGAAAATTGATATATTTTGGTCACTTGAAACGTCATGAAAGTTTAGAGAGAACAATAATGGCATATGCCTGTGAAGAGAGGAAGAGGATGGCCAAAGAGAAGATGGGTGCAGGATGTGTCAGATCATCTCCAGGTGGTGTATCGGACGCGGGACATCTTGCTTATGATCGTGGGGTTTTCCTGAAGGTTGTTATGGGAGCGAGGTTCTGCAAAGGACATGCTACTGAACGAATGAATGAATAATAAAGTAAACAAAAAATAATAGTAGCTACATTTTGAGAACAAAATATTATATTATTCTGGCACACACAAATACAAAGAAATCAATATCACCGTTTACTTATTGAAATTAATTGATATGATACGAAAAGTGACAACAGGTTTCTCTGTGATTTGTGCCTGATGAAGATGGTAAAAATTTCATCCAAAAGTAGCTAATATTTTGTTTACTACACTGTTAATGAATAGACTATAATTGTGACTATACTTGTACTGAGACCACTTAAAACTACATAATTCAACAGTAGACAGGAGGAGTAACATCCGCTTATTGTAGTTTTTGTTATTCTGGTAATCTGAATTCACTATAGTCTTCTTCTTCTTCTTCTTCTTCTTCTTCTTCTTCTTCTTCTTCTTCTTCTTCTTCTTCTTCTTCTTCTTCTTACTCTTTCTTTCTTTCTTTCTTTCTTTCTTTCTTTCTTTCTTTCTTTCTTTCTTTCTTTCTTTCTTTCTGTGTGGGTGGGTGCGAGATGTCTGGGTTGGTGGCGGGATCTGTGAGTTGGTGGAGGGATGAGTGTGGGATGTGTTGTGAGTGGGGGATGTGTGGTGGGTGGAGGATGTGTGGGTATGGGTGGGTGATGTATGAGTAGGTGAGGGATGTGTGTGTGGGTTGGTGCGGGATGTGTGTGTGGGAGGTGGGATGTGTCACGTAACATGACAATATGCATTGTTTATGCTTACAACGTTCATTTTTTTCCCTATGTAAATGCGTCATGCACTGTTGATGAAGGAAAGATGAGTGATTGGAAGGGCCGAATGTAAGACGGGCTTACTTGCCCAATTTGTTACCCTTTGAAAGTAAAGATCAATTCAATTCAATTCAATTTCTTTCTTTCTTTCTTTCTTTCTTTCTTTCTTTCTTTCTTTCTTTCTTTCTTTCTTTCTTTCTTTCTTTCTTTCTTTCTTTCTGTCTTTCTGTCTTTCTTTCTTCTTTCTTTCTTTCTTTCTTTCTTTCTTCTTTCAGGGTGTCTGGTTATGAGCATATACTGTGATGAAGACTCCATTCCTCTCTTTCATTTGATCTTTAGAAGGCGTTGGCATTACCTATATTATTATTTGTTGCTCAACTGTTTAAACCTTTCTCTGTTTTATCTAACCACTCTAGCTTAGTATTTCCTCCAAATACGGTCAATTTATCAATTTCTCTTTTCCGCCTCTTCTCACAATACCAGTACACAATGAATTGTAACAAATGTCACACGCTTTCAGCACCAGCACAATTTAACTTAGACCTAAACAGCTATTAGCATGCATACTGTGTTAGAAGTTGCAGCCGAACAGGGTCAAAATAAACAGCACTGTTAGCCACAGAAGAATCGTTAATCAGTAGTGTTAAATCACTATTATTAATCAGTTTTGTTAATCAGTATTGTTAATCAGTAATGTTAATGGGTATTGTTAATCCGTATTGTTAATGGAAGCGGTCACACTTGGTTACACAGACTTTGACAGTTATCGGAATCATTGGAAGACGTCAGTGAGTAGTTAGCGGAGTCTCGTCGCCCTATCTCAGTTCTCTTGTCCATGACTACAAGCACTGGCCAGTCGTATATTTTGGGATGCAATAGCATGCAGGGTTTCAGCTTACCGCTCATGACCGTTTGTTGAGGCCGCGGAGGGTAGTGGTATTCAACGCAGTCGGAGGCTCTCCCTAGCTGGTGATCTTCCACTACAGAAGGAGGATTTAAACCCAATGTCTCTGCGTTGACTGATACAAAGCTGCTTAAATGTGCCCGGCTACCGTGACTTGGACCCGTGTGTTGCTTATTACGTGGAAGCGAGGATGATCTGTCATTACTGGTGGAGTTATATCTGCCATGGTTTATGTTTTCCTCACACCTGTAAATCACATTGGTATTGTTTGGTCTGCTGTACGAGTCAGGACCGCTGTTGGCATGTCCGTACATGCTATTACCGTCTATGTTAAACTCGCCTGTATAGTTTTCATCGTTGATTACCTTGTCCATAGCATACGCTGTGTTACCACTTCTCTGTGGGTAACCGAATTCATCAGTACCGTTACCAGGGTGGTCTATAACACACTGTGGATTATCATGATCGTTGCTTTGTAAATCCTCAACAATAGGAGGAGGGAGAGGATCGGTGTAGTCAAAGCTCTCCAGCATGTGTCTTTCTCTTTCTTTAAAGCTACTTGCTGCCAAAGAGGACTCGCGAACTTTATCTCTAAAGGAAGACATGAGTGTTGGGACAGTTTCTTGAGAAGGTAGTATCATGACTGCCTCTTCAAAGTTAGAAGATATGTTGTTTCCACTTGAATAGAACTCGCCACATTTACTTCTAATGTTGTTCCTATATTCTGTGTTGTCCGTATTATTCAGATTTTGCCTTAACGTTATATCCTGACTTGATTCGCTGCTGCAGTTCGTTGAGGACGGTGTACTGTTGTGGACATCAACGGTCACGTTAAAATGGTTGTCGTCCTTTACGTAACCACCAACAGTGCCCTGTCGTGTCAAGCTACTAGTTGGCGTGTGCTGGGTGTCCTTGCCAAAGGAGCATTTCCCATGGGCAGATTCATCAAATGTAACTCTTTGTTCTCCATCTTTTCGACTTCTCGACTTTCTGAAATTGAAATTATCGTCTGACGTTGTGTTACTATCTAGATCCAGGACAATTTCTGCTGCATAATTAATTATATTAAACATTGGAGGTTCGTGAATTCCAAAACCTGCCTGGTAGTTGTCTTCGCTGCTGCTGGCGGTTCCTGGGGGAAAAACTTCTATATTGTACCTGCCAGGGAAGTCTTTACCACTGAGCCGCCTTCCTCTGCTTTGGCCATCATTATGAACCTTGTCAACGTGGCCTTGTTGTCTGTATTTTACAATATCCTGGCCGCATACTGCATGTAAGGGTACACAGTCAAGTATTCTAAAATGCCACTGTTGCTTTATTGTTAGCCCAAACCAGAGTGCAACCCAGGTGACCATGTACGACACCTCGCAGACAATCCCAGAGAGGAGTAATTGGTCGTCTGTAACCCTCATTAGAGAGACCAAGTCGTAGAGAAGAGGACCCTTGCACATAGCTAGGATGATCAGCGATGCCACTGCACAGGAATGGGGGATGTATCCTTGACATCCAGTATTAAAAGTAGCAGTGTGTTTCTGACTGGTCTCTTTGTGATGACTGTTGTCCACGATCTTAAACTTCTCTTGGAAGTAGTGAGCACCGTACTCAAATACTGTCATGGTGGATAGCAGCAGAACCAGACCGCCGGCAAGATACAGGAATAGATCCATGGCACAGCTCAGAGACAGCGAAACATTCGGGTACAGTTTCCTGTTGTAACAAATGCAGTACAAAACTGTAAATGTGTTGAAGCTGAAGACAGAGTTCATGGTCATGGCTAAAAGCTGTAGCGCGAAGATCACAGTCAAGACTTTGTTAGTGTACCAGAAAACGGACGAGTAGCGGACAAGGAAGCAGGCCAGTGCGAAGCAAAAGTTCATGAATGCCGTGGTGATGGCCGTGTTGTCGTTCCAGCCGGCAGTCGGCACTCGAGGTGTCGGCAGCATGATGTGGGTCAGGTTGGCGTAGAGCGACATGTTCACACTGCTGCGGATCTCGCTCAGTATACTCCGGTCTGGAGAGTACAGGAAGTTTAAATTGCTTGACCACGATGCATCTGAAACGAAACAAAACGAAATAATCAGTTCTGAAATTCAAAGATACATACATAACCGTTAATGATTTTGTTTCTACTTATATTTTGTAAGCGGATTTTTTTGTTTTTTTTTTGTTTTTTGTTTTTTGGGGTAAGCATTTACAAAATCTCATTGCAATATATTTGGAAATGAAGAAACTGGCATCTTGGTAAAGTAAGGTGGACGACTACCTCATCCTGAGAAATACAACCTATGATGAGACCAAGAGATTTATAAGAAGCAATTTTAGAACCAAGTGGAAATCAGAGCATTCAGGCCATCAGAGAGATGATGAATATTATCAACTCAACCGAAAAGAACAAGTTACAATCTTCAGATTACGGACAGGTCCCCAGTAGGCCGAAATACCATCTTCTTCTTCTTCTTCTTCTTCTTCTTCTTCTTCTTCTTCTTCTTCTTCTTCTTCTTCTTCTTCTTCTTCTTCTTCTTCTTCTTCTTCTTCTTCTTCTTCTTCTTCAGTGTTCCGAGCCATTGAGGTTCTCTTTGTTGCAAATACAATCTGTCTCCATTCGTCTCTCTGGTTGACCTTCTCTTGCCAGTCGTTGATTCCAAGTGCTTGTATATAATACCGAAATACCATACGTTTATTAAACTAAAGATAGGAGATACTGATGAATGTAACTGTGGAACTGGTAACATGACAGCTAAGCATTTGTTGCAGGAGTGTACGTCTATAGAACAGAGTAAATTATTTTGGTCTACACTCGTTCCAATTGAGGAGAAACTCTATGGGGATATCAACAAGCTTAAGTTGACTGCTGCTTTTTATTTTTGTTTGTTTTTATTTTATTTTTTATTTTTTGCATTTATTCATATTGATGACTTAAGATGAACGAAAAAAAAAAGAAGACATATCCGTTAAAAGAAACGCCGCGTTTTATTTGTGGCCCTAGAATGACTTAAGCAGAACGTGGCTCTCATCACAGCCCGTCTGAAATACCCTCGGTGTCTGTTGCCCCTTCCATGGTCACTTAAGCGGCCTGTTTTACTATTTCAGTTCCACAAAATTTCGAGGCATATTGCGCAAAGCGGACAATAACATCCGTGAAAAAAGAAAAATTATTACTTTCAAAGCAGAAACATGTCACATACTTCACTATATATATATATATATATATATATATATATATATATATATATATATATATATATATATATATATATATATATACACATATATATATATATATATATATATATATATATATATATATATATATATATATATATATATATATATATATATATATATATATATATATTGGTCAGAACAAGAAAAGAAACACTAGAAGATTGGCAAACAGGAATAAAAAAATAATGGCAATAAGAAAGATCGTACAAATTATAGAGGAATCTCACTACTTGGCCACACAGGGAAAATATTTGCCAACATCATTGAAAGAAGATTAAGATCATTACTGGAAGAACAATTATCAGAAGCTCTGATGGGATTTAGACCAAACGGAAGTTGTATACAAACGCAATATTCACACTTAAACAACTAAAACAAAATGTAGTTGAGCACGATAAGACCTGTCAAGTCGCAAATATAGACCAGGAAGAACTTTTGACAGAGTTGATAGGAATATGCTATGGGGTGGCCAAAGAAAATATAGAATTAACAAACATCTAAATAATTTACAACGTGAATTGGTCTGATCAGTCACATTCGCTCCCGGTTTACATCCTGGCAATCTTCTTTTAATTCTTGGATGTACAAGAGATACAGCATGCAGGGCGATGCGCTACCTTCTTGATTTTCCAACCATTGAAGAGAGAATACAAGATTGCAGGGCACGCGCCTACCTCAGAGTTAACGCAAACACACAACATCCACTGCATAGTGAAATTATGAAGGTGAAGGGCAGCAGGTTAAAAAGAGGACGGTCGTGGATGAGTCAAGCCGAAGACACTCTTCAACAGGTGTGTTCACTTGAGGACTTAGAACATGGCGAGGAGTGGGTGCAAGTGCCAACAGACTTCTGCACATCCTTTTCAGTTTGCATCCAACTAGATAGGAAATGCAGACAATAAAATCTGGCTGCTGTGGAGGCTGAAGTACAAGCGTTGATTTTCGAGAATTCGCTAGACAGTGACGCGGTCATCTACACAGATGGGTCGGTCGTCCGACATGTGAGAAGCTCATGGGCCTTTACAGCACGGGCCGGAGGGAGAATTGTGAAGGAGGACTCTGGTGCATTCACTGAAACCACAAGTAGCCTGACCATGGAAGTCATGGCAGTAAGTAAAGCAATAACATGGCTCGAGACACAGACATTCGCTAGGGCTTGTTTCCTTAGCGACTCAATGAACATGATCAAGAGGATAGAGGAGGGGTCGATCCGAAGAGAATGGTTGCTGCCTCTGGAGCGGTCTCGACTGGCAAAGATTAGTTTCATCTTCGTGCCAGGGCATGCGGGAGTACAAGGAAATGAGCGGGCTGACAAGCTCGCAGGTGAGGCTACTGTGGAGGGAGGACGCGCCATGGACCAGGCTGACATTCTGAATGCTCTACGAGAAGTAAGACTTTTGCGAGAACCAAGTGATGACTGGGAATCTACAACCATGGCCAGACTGCGAGAGCAGCAAATTAAAAGAGGGGTGGCCAAACAAGAACACTACGCAGGAAGCCAAAGAAGGTTGATAAACCAACACAGAACTGGCGTCGTTAGCCGCTACACGCTGCGGGATTTGCTGAGGAGGGGATCCGAGCACTTATGGACTGAATGGTTCGATGTGCAATGAGGATGATCTGTCGACTAACTAACTAACTAACATTCGCTCCCGCCATGGGTTATAGTTGTTATTATGTCTTTTTAAATAACAATGTAACAAACTACCGTCTGTCAATAAATGAATGAAATAGTATTTGGAAAAGTTTGTATAGGTCAAGCAAAAGTTACGTAAGAACATGGTAGGTACATCAAAACATTTTGAAGTAAATTCAGATGTGCGATACGGATGTGTGGACAACTATCGCCGCTTCTGTCCCACAGAAAGATATGTAAAAGTACTAAAGCAAATCTCATAAGAACAATTTTTTGACCGACATTATGCTACCACTGTCAAACATGGACACTTAATGCAACTAATGAGCGCAACATCATAACAGAGATCAGATGCCTTAGAAGAGATACAGGAGTAACCGTGACAAATATAATTAGGCATGCAGGAATTAGAAGACGACTAGGTCTGAAACAAGATATACACTTCATTGACGTACAACATATTAAATGGTTTGGTCACCTTACAAGAATGCCCTGGTACCATCTGCCACAAAGATCTGCCCTGAATAAATATAATGCATGCAGAGCAAGGGTAAGAGACGTAAAATATAGAGTGATGGTCTCAAGAACAACCTTAGCGAACTGAATACCAACTTGCAAAGAGCATTAGAAAGAGCGCATAAAATATCTTTACATCCCCTCCCTCCCCAACACCCCACTAAGGTAAATGGAGGAAGCAAAGAAGAGGAAGAGAAGAAGCAAAACATCATATGCAGTTAGTACAGTAAACGACGCCGTTTCACTCCATGAGGTGTATTGGCTGTAAGATAGTATCCCCATATTTTTAGACCAGTCGGCGCTCGATCAGTGATGTGACCGTTATAACACCGGCCGTCTTTACATCCCATGACGTGTCCTGGTTTCCATTAACATACACAGTAATCCATATTAACATATACAGTAATCCATATTAACATACACAGTAATCCATATTAACATATCTAGACAGATGTATTCAGTATGTTCAGACCCAACATCAAACATGATAAAACCAGACTGCATCACTAGCTACATACAGACAATAGCAGATAACACATGGCGCGGGTAATTTGAATAGCAAGGGTTGATGTTCCGTCCACAGTTATCTTGGTCAGCCCATGGTTTGTCTCGTAGGAACCCAGACCCCAATGGCTGCACGTTCTAATACAGTGTGACGTGATATGTGGACACAGCTCTTCCCTTTCTGTTACCTGACATTTTTGTTATTGTTGTTGTTTCGTTCTCTCGCTTTAAACTCAATAGTAGTACATACACCTGCTACTACTTCTAGTGCTCTGGACTGATTTTTGCATGTGGATTAGCTTTCTCTACTACCAGTGTCCCTCGCCATTAGGCGGACCCACTCCTACTTCACATGTACTTGTAATTACAAGTAATTAACGTCCCAATGTCAAGGGCGAGAAATCAATATTTTTGTCCAGTTGACCGGTGTAGGGGTTGAACCCGCTACCTCTGCATCAGAACATCGGATGTTGAAGATCGAGAGCTCTTATACATGTGAGTGAACGATTGACAGGTATTCAAGTTCCCTCACAGCAGCAGTGGAAAGCAAGCGAAAGCAGAGGCCGCTGTTAGTGAGCCACTTCACTTGGTCCTTGAGTCCTTGTAATATTTGTGTACGTGCATGTCTCCTCTTTGTAGTATCGTTTATTAAAGTTAGTCGCTGGTCCTTTTACAGGAACTTGCAATCAACCCCGTAATGTTTTGCTGTTTGTGATTTACTAAGCTGATGCTTCATACCAACTAAATCAACGCAAAGCGCTGTGCTTCCATATCGCCCTCGACAAATTTGGAACCCTCGATTCGGTTTACCGGGAAATTGGGGATCTCAGTTTTACTATCACTTAAACCACAGCCCTGGTTATAGTTTATTACAGCATGTTATTATAACCTCACATACTGTATTCTCTGCGAGCCAGTTGAAGTGACACGCGGTTTCTCACTGATGTATACCTAACACTGTTCATTTAAAAAGATAATATCTCGCACAACCCCCCTGGGTTACATTTGGCTCGACTTCTGCCTTTCATCTCCCTGTGGAGTTTAGACCTCAACCAACTCTCGCGGAGCTCTAAGTTCATGACTCGACGGATTTAGGCCTCAACCAACTCTCGCGGAGCTCTAGGCTCCAGACTGGACGGATTTAGGCCTCAACCAACTCTCGCGGAGCTCTAGGCTCCAGACTGGACGGATTTAGCAGCTACAGATTTCAACGGGACGAGGTAGTCAGTCTCACACTAACCCTCCATAGTCATTGCTTACGCCATGCATGGCAGGTTACAGTGTTACTGTTCTGTGCTTCCTGTACGGGTCTGATTAATACACGGGATATACTTATCATATAGTTGTTCATAATTTCTTCAGCTATTGGATTGTGTTTGTGTTTATTCATGTCTTTTATGCGCTTTTAACATTGATGTCATGCTTCGTTCTCTCTTCATGTATATTATAAAACAAAGTTTTGTGAGGCCTCCTAGTCCTATTATGAGCCTTTCGGCCCTACGTGGTCCATCAAGGCCCGTGTGCCAGTGTTCAGTGGTCCACCGAGGCCTATGTACCACGGTAGTAGTGGTCAGTGTTAGTGGTCAGTGGTCCGCAAAGGCCCGTGTGTCAATGTCAGTGGTCAGTGGTCCACCGAGCCGTTGGTCTGTGGTTCACCGAGGCTCTGTGCCAGTATTAGTGGTCAGTGGTCCGACGAGGCTCGTGTGCTGTTGGTCAGTGGTCCACCGAGGCCATGTGCTAGTATTAGTGGTCAGTGGTCCGACGCGCCCCATGTGCCAGTGTTAATTGTCAGTAGTCCACCGAGGCACGTATTCCAGTGGTCAGTGGTCCGCCGAGACCCGTGTTCCAGTGGTCAGTCGCCCACCGAGGCCCGTGTTCCAGTGGTCAGTTTTCCACCGAGGCCCGTGCTCCAGTGTTTGTGGTCAGTGGTCCACCGAGGCCCGTGTTCCAGTGGTCAGTGGTCCACAAAGGCCCGTGTTTGAGTGGTCAGTGGTCCTACGAGGCCCGTGTTCCAGTGGTCAGTGGTCCACCATGGCCCGTGTTCCAGTGGTCAGTGGTCCACAACGGCCCGTGTTCCAGTGGTCAGTGGTCCACCGAGGCCCATGTTCCAGTGGTCAGTGGTCCACAAAGGCCCGTGTTCTAGTATTTGTGGGCAGTGGTCTGGTATTCATATTTGTTAGTTTTTTTTTTTCGAGCCTCATGGCAAGACACTTGGATCTTAGCCAATAGGTCAAGCATGTGCGTGTGTAATGTTATACTTTTCTATTTCATATTTTGTAGGTTATCCATTCTTGCTATTTACAACTTTTCATTGACTTAAATTACGAGTATTTTCTTTACGTGCCTGATTCTTAATATAAAGGTTTTATTCTTGCGACATATTACATAATTCTGCTCTGCAGTTCTTTCTTTCTTTCTTTGTTTTTCTTTATGCCGCTTAGTCCCATTATTCGCCCTTCGCCCCATTGTTGTTCACCGAGGCCCTTCTGCTTGTGTGTTGTTGTTGTTGTTTTTTTTTTTTTTTAAATAAAGGCCCCATGCCCCTGTGTGTTATTCGGATACTCTGCAAAATCAAGTGATTACACTTTCATTTTAGTCAAAATGCCGAGAAGAGATCCCGTCTGCCAGTGCCGCCCCCCCCCCCAATTGTCTTAAGGGCATCTTAGTCCCACTATGTGCCCAACCTCCCACCCGCCTCTGCACCCTGGCCAGATCAAGTGCAGATAAATTTTAAAATCCGCACTTTGATCTTAGTCAAAAATTTCGAACACTTAGACCAATTCTATTTAAAACTTGTTTGCGATTTCCATTGTCTTAGGTTATGTATGGTATTCCGTTTTGTTCATATTTCCTCATTTCATTATCTGCATATGCTCAACAATTATCCATCCTGTTTTGATTTCACACGTGTTTCCATTGTGCACACTCCCAGCGAACTCCACCAAGGTATCTATTATTCGATTGTCTGACTTTTATAGAATATGCTTCTTCTATCGTTCGCCTGGAATTTATTGTCTACATCTACAATGTTGCCTATACCATTTGCTACAATTAATCATTCCAAGAGAGGTAACCGGTAATGATTCCCTGTATATTGTCGGCCTTGCTAGACATTTGGCTTAAATTGAAAGGAACAGCGGGTGTAAATTGAAAACAGCCAGGCAACAGGTACAACCTTCTGGAAATTAAAACATTCAAAGGAACAGATCTACACACAGTAACAACACATGCTGTGTGGATAGCAGGCCAAACATGAATATAAAGAATATATTCTAACAGTGGAAGTGTTATTATATAAACCTATACTGTTCAAACAAAGAAGCGCAACATTTTTGGTGTTACTTTTATCAAAGATATTCGCTGATTGGACATCGGTCAACCTATCGACTGTGTCCATCTGCTCATTAACTTCTCGTGGTTACCTGAATTGTACTCACCTCATGAGGTCATGAAAGAGGTCAAGGTCAAAACAACATTTTTAACAAAAACTCGTGACAGGTTCAGGATATTCCCGTGAAACTTACTGAACGCAAATCACATTGACCATATTATTGAATGCCTATAAAAGTTGACTCTCCTCGAATATATTCAATTGAAAATGAAATGCGCAAGTATGGCTCATCTCACTACAGAACAACGACTCATCATCATTGGACGTTTACAGGCTGGACAGTCACAAAGTGTAGTAGCCAGAGAATGTAATATGGTTAGAAGCACCATTAGTCACCTTAGGAGGCGATTTCAAGAAACTGGTTCAGTGGCAGAACGGCCACGCAGTGGAAGACCCAGGATCACAACTGCTGCGAAGCCCGCTTCATACGGCTGCATCACTTTAGGAATCGATTTGTATCTGCGTCCTCCACAGTCCAGTCAATGCCAGGTCGTCGAATTTCAGATCAAACGGTCAGGAACCGGCTGCACGACGCTGATCTTTGGGCTAGAAGACCCTACAGAGGTCCTGTTCTTACGGACCGGCATCGCCAGAACCGACTGCAGTGGGCGAATCAGAAATGTCAATAAAATGTTGGTACAAGTTTGCAATTGAAACTGCAATAATATTGCGTTTAATGTTTTGGAACAGTATATATAATATCAATAAGTGGCAAGAAATATTTAGACAGATTAATAACTATATCAATATTGCATGACACACAAAGAAGATACGAATTAAGAAGAAAATATCAGAGAACACACACAGGTGAACAAAATATCAAAGCTTCAACTACACAGTCGCCCTCTTGCATCACTGTTCCCATTAATCTGACAAATTGTTACAATATTTTCAGGTATTTATATTCCATCTACGGGGTTTGTTACAATATTTTCAGGTTTTTCTATTCCATCTTCAACCGGAAACCGGATTTAATCTTACAAGTTGTTACACTATTATCCAGTTTATCTGTTCCATCTACGAGGTCGGCGTCTGTGGGTTACGGGTAGTGAACGCTGTTTCAGTCCCCACATAACGGGTTCGAAGTCAGGACGCAGGTGATTTGGAAGCAGACTACCTTGTGTTGATTTTAACAGCGGTATGAGCGTCGGTTGTTGAGAAAACAATGGCAAACTGCTGAATATAACACGGTCTAGAAAATCATTAACAGCCAAGAAGAATGGGGTTGATTGCGACGTCTTGTAATGAACATCCACGTAACTAATCTTTCTACAGGATGAGGTAGGCAATCTCAAGCCAACCCTCCTAAGCCGCCCCTTATGACATGCATGGTGGGTGACAGTGTTACTATTATTTATTTACCCTATTAACCCAGGTGACAAAGGGGCGTTGAAACCATTACAACCGGACATAACATCTAGTACATATCAGTCAGAATCAGAAAATTTACGAAAAACATATCGAAACACTCCAAAATCGATGTATGTCAGTGACATCATATACCAGAATCATCCTAACATATATAATGGAACCGTCTCAGAGTTTTGGTAAAGACAATCTTTCACAATTATTTTATGATTCTTGTATGCTCTGTCGCAAGTGAAATAAACAGTTATTGACACTTAGTTTAGGTGTCTGTTCTGTCGCGTGTGAAATTAATTTAATGTTAAAGACGATTAATTTAGTCCATTGCGATTGGATGGACCAAAATTCTCCGCTGCACTCACAATGAAACAGTCGCTGAGTTTTCTTTATCATGGTTAAATGTTGTGACTGGGTTCAATTCATAGTCGTACTTGTCGGGAACAGTCGGAAAACTGGGTTCACGTCACTGTCGTACTGGTCGGTAACAGTCGGGAAACTGGGTTCATCGCACAGGCATGCCGGTCGGGAAAAGACGGGAAACGGTTAATCCCACAGTCGGGAAAAGTTTGGAAACTGCGTTCATATCACAGTCTTACAGGTCGAGACATGCTGGGAAACTGTGCTTATGTCACAGTCGTACAGGTCGGGAAAAGTCTGAAAACTGGGTTCATTGTACAGTTGTGCTAGTCAGGAAACTTGGTCGGGAAACTGGATCCACCCTCTACAGTCGTGTCGGTCTGAAAAACACGGGAAACTGTTTATCACACAGTCGTGCCGGTAGGGAAAAGACGGGAAACTCTTCATCGCACAGTCGTATCGGTCGGGAAAATGTTCATCACACAGACAGGTCGGGAAAAGTCGGGAAACTGTTCACATCAAAGTCATACTGGTCGGGAAAAGTCGTGGAAAATCCAGGCCTTGCAGATGAACGAACTATATAAACTCTTATATATATGGGCCATCTTGAGTACCAGATATGGCAACTCTACAACGGTAGAGTCCCGGAACTATACAGGCGATACATCGATGATGGTGTTGGTGTCACCTGTATGCCACTGGCGGATCTCGAAATATTCATAGACTTCTTCTCCAACTTTCACCCCACTATCAAACTCACTTCCCATATTTCCTCGACGTCTGTCAACTTCTTAGACCTTACTGTTTCCATTGGAACCCATGGTCTCACCACGACGGTCTACTACAAACCGACTGACTTTCACGCCTTTCTACTCTACACCTCCTCTCACCCTCCGTCCTGTAAAGACGCAATTCCTTATTCTCAACTTCTGCGCCTTCGACGACTATGCCAAGATGATGAGGATTTTCGCCACAGGGCTCAGGAAATGTTGGACTTCTTCAGGCTCCGTGGCTATCCTGATCATGTCCTATCTTCAGCCTTCCGCCGGGCTCTACCCATTAGCCGCGCAGAGACCCTCACCTCTGCACCTAAACCAAAAAACCTTCGACCGGTACTTTCTCTTAACTACCATCCGCACAATATTTCAGTCAAAAATATCCTGTTTCGACATCTATCTATCCTTCAAGCTGACACTACTACCAGCGCGATATTTTCAGAGAAACCACTAGTGGCTTACAGACGTGACCGCAACCTCAGAGATGTACTCGTCCATAATAGAGTACAGGGATCTCCACCTCCACCATCACAATTAGGAACTAAGGCTTGCCTGAGATCTCGTTGCAAGACCTGCCCATATGTGATCCACACCCCAATGGTGCGATTCCCTAAAGGCAGTTTACGCATCACAGAAGAATTTTCCTGCACCAGTCGCAACATCATTTACGCCATAATATGCAAACGGTGTGATATGAAGTATATTGGTGAGTCGGGTCTCATGCTAGCCGACAGATTCCGCCAACATCTGATGGACATCAACACCAACGCCTCCAAGCCTGTCTCCACCCACTTCAACGGCGCAAACCATCAAGGTGCTTCTGATGTCCAGGTCACTGTCATCCAGTCCTGCTCCTCTGGTGTTCAACATCGCAAGAATACAGAAAACCGGCTCATATTCACTATAGGGTGCCTAACACCACACGGCCTCAACATCCAACATAGTTTCATCTAATCGTAGCAATTTCCCCTCCCCTCCCCACTCTGTTGCTTCCACACCCTCCTAGGTGTCACCCTCTTCCGGTCTCTAACCTGTCCTTTTCTCCACTAATATTATCCTCTACCCTGTCTCCCTCGGCCCGATTCCGAGTGACCGAACCATCAGTTACCTGGGCATTTCACATCCCCCCTCTTGGCATTCCTGTAGTATGCAATCCAGCGCGCACCAGTAAGGTAATCACTGTATATGCGGTCGGGTGTGCGTGCACATAGATACTAATTCATGTGTACATGTGCATGTGCACAGATATATATGTCTCTCTCTCTGTGTCTCTCTCTGTCTCTCTCTGTCTCTCTCTCTCTCTCTTACTTCACTGTGCCTACCCATGCCATGTGTGGCGTGTCGTAGGCTCGTTTCCAATCTCTCTCTCTCTCCCCCTCTCTCTCTCTCTCTTTCTCTCTCTCTCTCTCTCAACAATATTGCTTCTCTGTGCCTACCTAAGCCATGTGTGGCGTGTCGTAGGCTCTTTTCCAATCCCCCCCTCTCTCTCTCTCTCTCTCTATCTCTCTCTCTCTCTCTCTCTCTCTCTTCCATCGTGCTTCCCTGTGCCTACCTATTTCAACTATATTACGGATGGTCTGATATTACACAGCCCCAAAGCCCCAATAACACAACCACTGGGGGGTTTGATCCTCATATACGTTGTACAAAAATCAACCTTACTGGCTCTATTTCATAGGGTACAGTATGAGTGAAGCCTCGTATGTGTAGACCGATCGACCCCACATACATCAGGTGGCGTGTCGTAGGCACTTTTCCTCTCTCTCTCTCTCTCTCTCTCTCTCTCTCTCTCTCTCTCTCTCTCTCCATCTTGCTTCTCTGTGCCTACCTATTATAACTGTATTGCTGGGGGTCTGATCTCATACAGCCCCAATGACACTACCACAGGGTGATTTGACCCTCAGATACGTTGTATAACAATCAACCTTACTGGTTCTATTTCATGGGGAACATTATGAGTGAAGCCTCGTATTTGTAGACCGACCAACCCCGCATACATCAGGGGCATGTCGGAGGCACTTTTCCAATCTCTCTCTCTCTCTCTCTCTCTCTCTCTCTCTCTTCCATCTTGCTTCTTGGGGCCTACATATTCCAACTACATTGCTGGTGGTCTGATTTTAACACAACCACTGGCTGATTGGATCCTCAAATACGTTGTATAAAAATCAACCTTACTGGCTCTATTTCATAGGGAACAGTATGAGTGAAGCCTCGTATTTGTAGACCGATCGACCCCGCATACATCAGGGGAGTGTCGTATGCACTTTTCCAATCTCTCTCTCTCTCTCTCTCTCTCTCTCTCTCTCTCTCTCTCTCTCTCTCTTCCATCTTGCTTCTTGGTGCCTACATAGTCAAACTATATTGCTAGTGGTCTGATTTTAACACAACCACTGGGTGATTGGATCCTCAAATACGTTGTATAAAAATCAACCTTACTGGCTCTATTTCATAGGGAACAGTATGAGTGAAGCCTCTTATTTGTAGACCGACCGACCCCACATACATCAGGGGCGTGTGGTACGCACTTTCCCAATCAATCTCTCTCTCTCTGTCTCTGTCTCTCTCTGTCTCTGTCTCTCTCTGTCTCTGTCTCTGTCTGTCTGTCTCTCTCTCTCTCTCTCTCTCTCTCTCTCTCTCTCTCTCTCTCTCTTCCATCTAGCTTCTTGGTGCCTACATATTCCAACTATATTGCTGGTGGTCTGATTTTAACACAACCACAGGGTGATTTGATCCTCAGATACGTTGTATAACAATCAACCTTACTGGTTCTATTTCATGGGGAACATTATGAGTGAAGCCTCGTATTTGTAGACCGACCAACCCCGCATACATCAGGGGCATGTCGGAGGCACTTTTCCAATCTCTCTCTCTCTCTCTCTCTCTCTCTCTCTCTCTCTCTCTTCCATCTTGCTTCTTGGGGCCTACATATTCCAACTACATTGCTGGTGGTCTGATTTTAACACAACCACTGGCTGATTGGATCCTCAAATACGTTGTATAACAATCAACCTTACTGGCTCTATTTCATAGGGAACAGTATGAGTGAAGCCTCGTATTTGTAGACCGATCGACCCCGCATACATCAGGGGCGTGTCTTAGGCAATTTTCCAATCTCTCTCTCTCTCTCTCTCTCTCTCTCCCTCTCTCTCCTCTCTCTCTCTCTCTCTCTCTCTCTCTCTCTCTCTCTCTCTCTCTCTCTCTCTCTCTTCCATCTTGCTTCTCGGTGCCTACATATTCCAACTATATTGCTGGTGGTCTGATTTTAACACAACCACTGAGTGATTGGATCCTCAAATACGTTGTATAAAAATCTACCTTACTGGCTCTATTTCATAGGGAACAGTATGAGTGAAGCCTCGTATTTGTAGACCGACTGACCCCGCATACATTAGGGGCGTGTCTTAGGCACTTTTCCAATCTCTCTCTCTCTCTCTCTCTCTCTCTCTCTCTCTCTCTCTCTCTCTCTTCCATCTTGCTTCTCGGTGCCCACATATTCCAACTATATTGCTGGTGGTCTGATTTTAACACAACCACTGGGTGATTTGATCCTCAAATACGTTGTACAACCATCAACCTCACTGCCTCTATTTCATAGGGAACAGTACGAGTGAAGCCTCGTATTTATAGACCGACCGACTCCGCATACATCGGGGGCGTGTCGTGGGCATTCTTCCAATCTCTCTCTCTCTCTCTCTCTCTCTCTCTCTCTCTCTCTCTCTCTCTCTCTCTCTCTCCCTCTTCCATCTTGCTTCTCGTTGCCTACATATTCCAACTATATTGCTGGTAGTCTGATTTTAACACAACCACTGGGTGATTTGATCCTCAAATACGTTGTACAACCATCAACCTCACTGCCTCTATTTCATAGGGAACAGTATGAGTGAAGCCTCGTATTTGTAGACCTACCCACTCCGCATACCCCATGTGGTACATCACAGTTTTCCAACCTCTCTTATTTTATTTTATAGTTAATTTTTTACTCTCTCTCTGTCTCCCTCTCTGTCTCTCTGTCTCTCTCTCTCTCCTCATAATCTTGCTTCTCTGTGCCTACCTATGCCATGTGTATTACCAGTGGTTGCGTCTTACACAGCCCCTATAAAACAAGCACTGGGCGATTTTGGTTGTCAAATACGGTAAATAACAATTAACCTTACTGGATCTAGTTCATAGGGAACAGTACGAGTGAAGCCTCGTAGGTGTAGACTGGCCCATCCGCATTCCTCATGCGGTATTTCGCAGACAGCTTTGCAACCTCCCTCTCTCTCGCTATCTCTCTCTCTCTCTCTCTCTCCTTACATCTTGCTTCTCTGTGCCCACCTACTTCACGTGTATTACCAGTGGTTGGATCATATACAGCCCCAATAACTCAAGCATTGGGCGAGTAGATCCCTGAATATGTTGTATAACAACCAACCATACTGACTGTCTCATAGAGTACAGTATGAGTGGAACGTCGTACGTGTAGACCGACGTACTCCACATACCTCATGTGGTATATCACAGACACTTTCCCCCCCTCTCTCTCTCCCTCTCCCCCCCCCCCTCTCTCTCTCTCTCTCTCTCTCTCTTCTTACATGTACTTTGCACATGCCCACATACACAAGCATTCTGTCTGTTGAAGAGTGTCTATGTACGTATGCGCGTTCACGCATATCAGTCCACCCAGACTTTAAGACTCGCCCCTACAAACAACACAATGGGGTCTTGGTTAGTACCACCCTCAGCCTTATCAGACCAGTCAACGTCCTCCTGCCCCGCCCCTTCCTTCTATGTGCTCACTGAACCGTAACACCCGTCACCAGGTATCAGAATCCATCGGAAATTTTCTTAGTCATTTACAGATCCGTAAGGCGAGGTGAGTACTAACGTTTTCTACATTAACATTTTTATCAATTAAACATTTTCTTCAACCAACATTCTTTTCTATTAACATTTTTTTTCAATTCTCATTTTCTCTTCATTGCTTCCACTTTTCCTTGCTTTTGTTCTTCTCGCCCTGTCGTCACCTTCTGATGTAGTCACAGGATATCTCCTTGACTGTATGTTGTGTTTGTGAATGTGTTTGTTTGCTGATGAAGGCTAATCGCCGCAACGTTCTGTATGTGTTTTAACTCTGTTATGTAAAGCTGGACTACTGTGTGTCATTTTATATTGTTTACACTTTCACAGCTTTACCGCAGTTCCACCAAATTTTATTATATATAAACTCTTAGTACGTTATGGCACTAACTTTACTGCTACTGTAGCTCCAAGTATTAAAGGAGTTAATCTGATTACTTTCATCGTATCTGAGACTCCATACAATATCTCCCAATCTACTTAAGCAATTCGACGTATATAATCCGTAAGAAGTGAGAGAAAAAAAAAACGTTTTAGTATTATGATTTAAGGAGTCTGCATGTAAAAGCACTACATTTAAAGTGTTATTGCCATCTCTCGTCGTCAACAAAAAGACCCCATGTTATTTACAAAGGGAAATTGAAAGATTGCCACATTGATCGAATGTCGACAGTCTGGTTGGGAAATTGGAGGCATATTTACTCTCTCTCTCTCTCTCTCTCTCTCTCTCTCTCTCTCTCTCTCTCTCTCTCTCTCTCTCTCTCTCTCTACCCTAACCTGCACATTTCGCGTCGACTGCACTAACGAAGTGGTCTTAATTTCTCAGACCCCAAAGGTTTGCCTTACGCAGAAATGACATCTTACTCTCTCGCCACCCCCCCCCCCCCCCATCCTCTCTCTTTCTCTTCTTTAACTTTGATTTAAAACGTTGATCACGGGTACCTACTATTTTGTTCGTGTCAGTTCGAATGGTCTCATTTATAAACTAAATCATGACATCATGATAGTATCAATAACACTGGCCAGATCAGTGACCTCAATCACTGACTGGCGAAAAATCGGCATCAACACTGGTCTCAGAATTGATCGAAATCGAAAAACTATCAGGATTAGATCCCCGGCCACCGGGTTTGTAAGTCAATTGTGCTATCGCGTCTCCTCATTCATAGTACCGAGCTCATCCATCGAGTCAAGCGAGAGTTGTGGGATACAGTAGCTTCCCATGCACCCAGTAATGGCGACTTTATCACTCCTTCAATGGGAGAATGATTTTATGTCTCTCTCCCCCCTCGGCCCCCCCCCCCCATTTGGCTGTTCTGTGGCGAAGGAGACGGACGCAAGTTGTAATTCCGCATACCGCGTTCGAAACACAGATGCGGATGATTTGGCAGCAGACCGCCTTGCGTTGATTTTAGTCAGTAGTATTTTTATTGCGCTCGTTCGCTTTGAACTCAAGCGTAGTCCATACACACTATATTAGTGATGGACTGAACTTTGTGTTTGGGTTAGCTTTCCCTATAAACAGTGTCCCTCGCCATCAGGCGAACCCACTCCAACTTTAGAGGTACTTGTAATTAACGTCCCCAAGTCAAAGACGACAGGTCAACATTTTAGTCCAGCTGTCCTGTGTAGAGGCTGAACCGCTTACCTCTGCATCAGCACACCGGATGTTTAAGAACAAGCGTTCTTACCCATTCGACCATGCTAACCTGTAGTCAGTAGTATGAATGTCGGTCTTTCAGACAGCAAAGGCAAACTACTGAACGTAAAGTTGCCAGGAAATCATAAACAGTAAAAAAAAATTGCTGGGGTTGACTGCGACGTCCTGTAAAGGATATGCAACTAATTCCCCCTGCCTGGAGAAAATATGGTTTGCCTAAGTCTCGTCTGCTGTCACACCGTGTTTGCCGCTAGCAGTCGCCCCGGGAAGGTTAACCCGGTCAACAAATGCCCGCAGAAGTCGAATGTGTCGGCCTAACGGCGCAAGAACGCAGCTCTGCTGTAAACAGGCACAACGCAGTCACATCCGAAAAAAAAATCCGGATGAACGCAGAAGAAGAAGAAACCCCAGTCGTAAGCGGTTAAAATACTGGGAAGAAAAGGATCCACTCGGGTAGGAGAGCTAGATTTGGACGTGAAAATCGGTGAAGCTTATATTGCGCATCATGAACCATTTATTGTTGTATAAAGTAAGGGAGTGTTCACGGCGAAGTGGTTAAGCCGCCTGTCTGGAGCTTCGAAGGTTGTTGGTTCGACTCCAGGCCACGTCGCTCGGTTCACGAGTGACTCCTGGGTACCCTCGCTGGAGCTACAGAGCTCGTGCTTTGCGCGACGCTTTCGACAGTCCGCCCTGGGGAAAGAGACCAAGTCATATGTGATAAACCCGATGCACCCGGGAAGATTAACCAGGTCGACAAATGCCCGCGGAAGTCGGATGTGTTGGCCTACAGGCGCAACAAACAGGCATGACGCAATTACGTCTGAAAAAAACAAAACAACTTCTGATGAACGCAGCAGAAGAAGAAGAAATAATAAAGTCGATTCTCTTGACTGTTAAATTTTTTTTTTTTTTAATTAAGTAAGAAAACATATTTCCCATATGGCCCATATGTAGGTGATGGACAAGGGAATTCAATTCAGAGTTCGTTATTTTAGTTAGTTCGTTGATTGTCCTATGGTGGATGTGATATTTACCACAGCACTTTTTGAGTGTGATTTTCTAGGTAGTTTTATCTCCAGTTGTTTGCCATTGCTTTCTGAACGGCTGCCGCTCATACTGTTACGAAAAACAACGAAAATAAATCTGCTCCAAAATCGCCTGCGGTTGACTTGGAACATCGGGATTGTAAACTGCGATCACTGTACCTAAGCCACAGACACTGTCGTTTGCGCATTGCAAGCGTTAAAAATATATCGGAAGTTGATAACTGAACATAGATCGAATAGGCCACTTCTTCTTCTTCTTCTTTCGTCCCTTATACACATTGTAACATTGGACCTCAACCAAATCACCACAACCCTCCATATCCTTAGCTATCTCATTTGCGCCGATGCAACTCTATCCATACCCTCCTCATGTTATCAATTTCTGACTCTATTTCCTCTTCTCTGTGTGTTTTTAAGAGAACAACCCTTTGCCGAAGCTATATCTCAAAATCAGAAAACTAATCCTCAACAAGAATATTTGTAGCAAGTTTAATTCTGGAATGTACACATTAAAACCCTCGCCGCCGCTGCGGATATTCTCCTTGCGTGTTGTATGGGAGGAGACAGGTGCACTTCTGGAGATATCCGTGTGCCGTGTACCGTGTGATTCTTAAATAAAGTCAGACATGAACCAAGCACCATGCTCCATTAGAATGAGTAACACGGTATGGGAGACTAGCCTGCTTAATACAAACAGATAGATGTTTTGTTTGATTAGGAGACCAGCCTGTTTAATACACAGATAGATGTTTCGTTTGATTAGGAGACCAGCCTGTTTTATACAAACAGGTAGATGTTTCGCTTGGTTAGGAGACCAGCCTGTTTAATACAAACAGATAGATGTTTCGTTTGATTAGGAGACCAGCCTGTTTAATACAAACAGGTAGATGTTTCGTTTGATTAGGAGACCAGCCTGTTTAATACAAACATATAGATGTTTCGTTTGATTAGGAGACTAGCCTGGTTAATACAAACATATAGATGTTTCGTTTGTTTAAGAGAATAGCCTGTTTAATACAAACAGATAGGAGTATCATTTGTCTAGGACACTTGCCTGTACAATACAAACATATAGATGTATCGTTTGTCTGGGAGAATAGCTTGTACAATACAAACAGATAGTTTTATTGTTTGTTTAGGAGAATAGTCTGCATAATACCAACATATAGATTTATAGTTATACACTGACGAATATTTTTTGTGAATAATGAAGACAAAAGGAGTCTACTGCATAATTTATTGTCTGGCATATTTCACTGCAACTGGTCAAGTAATTGTGCAATATATTACACAACAGGCTGAAATACCACGTTTGAGAAACTAAAGATAGGGATACTGGTTCGCCCTTGTGTTAACGGTAGGCAACCATAATTTTCCACTTTTCACACTGGGCAGTGGGGAGCGTTTTGTGTGATATTCACAGGCACAGGAACGGAGCATAATGGGGACGACCCGTTGCTGTGAAGTTGGAACTATCAGTTATCAGTTATCAGTTGGGGTATCTTCATTGCACTCCGGACATGTCCATAGGTGCTCAGATCCTCTCCCCAGCATATGCATCAGCGTCCGGTGGCTAATAGTGCCAGTTCTGTGTTGGTTGACGAGGCGCTTTGTTTTCCCGATGTACCTCTCGCGTCTGGCTGTGCCGATTCTTACTCCCAGGTCTTTCATCCTGGACAGCGATGTGGAATCACTGGCGTCAAAGTCCTCTGTTCTCGCCATATCTTTAAGGACGTTAATAACATCGGCAGGATCCATGGGCTGGCCATCTACAGGGGGTGCAGAGCCAGCCAGTTTGTCAGCTCGTTCATTTCCCTCGACTCCCGCATGTCCCGGGACGAAGACGAAGTTGGAACTGCGACTAACTAACTAACTAACTAACCATAATTTTCGTTCAGTGTACGGCACTCTCTCGAAGTTTATACTTCACCTCGACACCGCAAGGTACAAGAGGAACATGATGAGATGAGATGAGATGAGTACGGCAGTGACTCTACCTTGTGGCTTAGGGACAGTGAATGCTTTTCACAATTCCCCGTCATACCCAGTCAAGAGTTCGGAATCAGCTCCGGGCGATTTGGAAGCAGATCGCTCTGCCTTGATTTCAATGGCACGAGAGGTGTCATTCGTTCCGGCAGCAGTGGCTAACCGATGAGCTTAACATTAGCTAGTACATAATAAACAGTTAATACATGCTGTGGTTGATTGCAACATCCTGTAAAGGATATTCACTTATTTCCAGACAGGGAGCCCTCCATGAGGGGTGAGCAATACGCACTGGTCGTCTGTATTTGTCACGGGAAAATGTAACCGTTTTGAAATCGAAATAAGTTCAAGGTAGTCTCATGGAAGATATTGCCGTTACGACCTAAAATGTTAGGCCCTTACACCTTCTAGGTCACGACAATATGAGGTAGGGTGACCATTTTTCCCCTCACCGTCATACCTTCATAAACCATTGCAAAAACATTCTGACAATTATTTAGTATCCATTTTATGCAGGCAGGGTCAAGTCCAGAATTATGACACGTCTGGGGATTGAACCTAGGCCAGTGACATGGTAAAGTAATCGCACTAAGCTGCTTACTACCATGAATCTAGTCTCCCAGCCCGCAAACTTTTGCAGTGCACGAGGCAGGATTCACCTCAGCGGACACATCATCAAGTAACAGAAATTCAGGAACCAAAGTAGTGTCTGCTTTCAGGATGTTCCACAAATTGATTAACTGAGGCCTTGGTCAGCACTGGTCAATGGCTGCGGGACACCAGCGCCTCTTGTGAACGAGACAATTTCCGGTGAATGGAAAGGCCAGGAGAGGTTACAGCGATGGGTAGGACACAGATTGGGAAAATCCGGTAATAGTACAACTGGGAAGTCCTTTCAACGGAACACAGAGGGCAAACAACATAGAGGGAGATATAAAACACACGGAGAAGAGAATTCAATATAGAGATGGCTAATATCGTGAATACGTGGAGAAGCTGCAGGAGGTAACCAGGGATAGGATGGCTTGTCGTGTTTTGGTTATCAGTCCATTACCCCATATGGACAACAATCACCTTCGGATTAACATATCTGTGAGGATAAAACCGTGGGCAGCTACTTCGGTGGCTGTCTAGTCACAGGACTATCATTCTGAGCCGGTTTAGTTTAGTTTAGTTTACGGATCTACATCACGGCACACGGGTGCAACCCATAAGTGCTCCGTTCTCCTCCTAACTCAAACCTGAGTCTGGAGAAACTCAGCTCAGTGCACGAACTCCGTAGCACCACCGAGGATCCTGAAATACTTTGGGTAGATTTTTAACTCGAAATTTTGCCCGGGCAGCGCCGAAAGGCTACTCTTTTTCGATTTCCAACTGCCAATGGATTTTTTTACGTGCGCAACAATACACATGGGCGTCCGATCTCACTACCCAGAGACAACAATACACACGGGCGTCCGATCTCACTACCCAGAGACAACAATACACACGGGCGTCCGATCTCACTACCCAGAGACAACAATACACACGGGCGTCCGATCTCACTACCCAGAGACAACAATACACACGGGCGTCCGATCTCACTACCCAGAGACAACAATACACACGGGCGTCCGATCTCACTACCCAGAGACAACAATACACACGGGCGTCCGATCTCACTACCCAGAGACAACAATACACACGGGCGTCCGATCTCACTACCCAGAGACAACAATACACACGGGCGTCCGATCTCACTACCCAGAGACAACAATACACACGGGCGTCCGATCTCACTACCCAGAGACAACAATACACACGGGCGTCCGATCTCACTACCCAGAGACAACAATACACACGGGCGTCCGATCTCACTACCCAGAGACAACAATACACACGGGCGTCCGATCTCACTACCCAGAGACAACAATACACACGGGCGTCCGATCTCACTACCCAGAGACAACAATACACACGGGCGTCCGATCTCACTACCCAGAGACAACAATACACACGGGCGTCCGATCTCACTACCCAGAGACAACAATACACACGGGCGTCCGATCTCACTACCCAGAGACAACAATACACACGGGCGTCCGATCTCACTACCCAGAGACAACAATACACACGGGCGTCCGATCTCACTACCCAGAGACAACAATACACACGGGCGTCCGATCTCACTACCCAGAGACAACAATACACACGGGCGTCCGATCTCACTACCCAGAGACAACAATACACACGGGCGTCCGATCTCACTACCCAGAGACAACAATACACACGGGCGTCCGATCTCACTACCCAGAGACAACAATACACACGGGCGTCCGATCTCACTACCCAGAGACAACAATACACACGGGCGTCCGATCTCACTACCCAGAGACAACAATACACACGGGCGTCCGATCTCACTACCCAGAGACAACAATACACACGGGCGTCCGATCTCACTACCCAGAGACAACAATACACACGGGCGTCCGATCTCACTACCCAGAGACCAGGGGACATTACTGGAAGTCCCGGTGGGATTTAAAAAAAAAAAATAAATCCTGGTCCCCACCGGGGGCTGAACCCGGGACCTCCAGCAATCGAGGCGGACACCATACCTCGAGACCACGCAGTCCCTCTGAGCCGGTGATGGACCCTACTATAACTTCTCAGTGATCTTGAACGGGTAGGGGAAATAGTGAAATAGAATCGAATTAAAGGCATATATTCCGATGGAGGAAAATGACAACAGAAGAAGAAGACATCAACGTCTACTGCAGTCAGTAAACAATAATATAAAACCACACATTTTACAAGCCATAAATAGATATCAACTTATAGAATTAATAAATATTGTCGAAGATTCACCCGCTAGCGATAAAACGAGTACAGTAAAGTTCTTATAATATAAAAAAAAGTAAAGTTCTTATAGTTATATGTTGAAATATTATCCTTTGTTAAATATCCAAAAATACTTCAGACATAAAATCAATTGCTCTTCAGATGACTTTTGGTAAACATATATATGAAGGTCTATTCTAGGAGCCCAAGCGGGTTTAATTTAAGATATTTGGGGCTGTCATATTAAATGTTTCACCATTTCTCTGGGGTCTGTGACTTCATTATCTCTTGAAATTGAATGTGCCGAGTGTGGAAACTGAAGTCGAGAACATTTTCACTATAATGTAACACTTGTTATTCTAACGATCATTAACACACTTTAGCTCATTAATACCTAGAATGTTTCTTTTAAAAACAACTTTATACTTTTTGTTATTTTAACTTCTTCTGTTTCAACCAAATACGAGGATGTAAAACCGATTTCTGTTCGGGTAGTTGTTTTCAAGTGACAGCTGCCTGTAACAAACATATTTAATATTCTGTCCGTGATCGTTGCCTTCAAATGTCAGTTGTCCTTCAGAGTTATTCTGGACGTGCGCACTCCCATATACACTAGCCTCAAATAATGATCCAGATGGAAAGGTACAATAGTATCTTCTTCTTCTTTTTCGTTCATCCGGAGTTTTTTTTTTTTCGGATGTGATTGCGTTGTGCCTGTTTACAGCAGAGCTGCGTTCTTGCGCCGTTAGGCCGACACATCCGACTTCTGCGGGCATTTATTGACCGGGTTAACCTTCCCGGGGGTTTCTTAGGACGTTTGACTCTCACTGTTGTGGTGTTATCCCCCATCCTAGCTGGCCCATATAGAACAGCCAAAGACATCCTGGTCAGCCCTCAAGGGAAGGCAGGGGCAGACCATGGGCATTCCCCGCCATCCAAGGAGGCTTCCATACTTGCAGAGCCAACACACAGCGCTCTGGTACTGGGCTCATCCAAGGAATCGTCACGTCCTGCACATGGCTGCTTAGCCTCACTTCCGTATATTGGGCCTTCCGTTCACCATAGGCTGTTCTACCGGAAACAAGAAGAATGCAGTGTGCAGATGACATCCACACAGTGAGCTTTCGATTCGGACTTTCCGCACAATGGATTTGCTATCCGAGCAATATTCCATTTCATGCCACTAGGACACTTTTTCCACCTTTTTTGAAAGCCCACACAGTGAGCTTTTGATTCGGACTTTCCACATAATGGATTTGCTATCCAAGCAATATTCCATTTCGTGCCACTAGGACACTTTTTCCACCTTTTTTGAAAGCCCACACAGTGAGCTTTTGATTCGGACTTTCCACGTAATGGATCTCCTATCCAGCAATATTCAATTTCATGCCTCTGGGAGGCTTTTGTAACCGACATACCTGTGGTATGAAGTGTGGCAGTCTGAATACTTCTTCATACACCTTTAAATGTCAACCTGTATGTAGTTAAAGTAAGCTACGGTCAACTTGAGCTTGTTGATATCTCCATAGAGCTTGTCCTCAAATGAAGCAGGTGTGGGCCAAAATATCTTTCTCTGTTCTGCATATATTGGGCAATCCTGAAGCAAATGTTTTGCTGTCATTTTTCCAGTTCGACAATTACATTCATCGGTATCTCCTATCTTTAGTTTATTGAACAAGTGGTATTTCAGCTTGTTATGTCCTGTGCGGAGTCTGAAGATTGCTACTTGTTCTCTTCGGTCGAGTTTGTAATATGCATCATCCTTCTGGTGGCCTGGATGCTCTGATTCCCATTTGGTTCTATAGGTGCTTTTTATCAACCTCTTTGCCTCATTATAGGTTATGTCTATGTCAGGCTGTGGTAGTCGTCCGCCCTCTTTTGCCAGTCTGTCAGCCTCTTCATTTCCAGGTATACTGCAATGTGATCGGATCATCTGTATTACAACTTTTTTGGATTTCTGGCATAGACCATGGGGTGCTGCTCTTAGGTCAGCTATTTCTGTGCTGTTATTGCTCTTCAGTATTGAGACAGCTGACTTTGCATCTGTGAAGATAGCTATTTGCTTCTCTTTATTTTCCTCCATCAAGAGCATTTCTGCTGCAGTTTTCAGAGCCTCTACCTCCGCTTTGAAGTTACTTGAAAACTTTCCAGTTGCCACTGAATGTGTTTTTTTCACTCCATTTTTTAAATTTAGGAGAATTCCTCCTCCTCCATTCTCTATTGAATTTTTGGCTGATCCATCTGTATATGCATGGGTCCAATTGCTGCTTGGGTAATGTTCTTTTATGTAGTTTAGGGTTATTTCTCTTCTTTCGGTTTCATGCTGAGTATTCTTTTTCTCAATACCAGGAATGTTTCTATCATCTCAGGCAGTTGCTGCTGTCTCCAAGCTGGGAACTTGTCTGCATTGTAAATAGGTTTGATTGTTGATATGTTAAGTATGGGATCTGCCCTAATTTTTCTTTTTGCAGTTTCTACAAAGTTGCTACGCTTCAGTGGTCCCTTTCCAAAACCACTAAACCTTTTATACATTGGGTGGTCTGTCAATCTTCTAAATTTTTCTGCTTGTTGCTGGGCTCTGCTATCTCTTCTATCCTGCATTGGTTGTAAACAAGTGATCTTTTCAAGTTCATTAATAGGCGTTGTCTTCAGGCTTCCAGTTATGATTCGCATTCCTTGATTTTGGACTCTACTTATTTTGTTAAAGTTTGACTTAGCTGCTGTTGCCCAAGCTGCAATGCCATATTCCAGTACTGGCATCACCCGTCCAGTATATAACTTCTTGAGAACTTTCTCATCTGCTCCCCACGTTGTACCAGCAAGCTTTTTCATGATTGCCATTCTTTGCCTTGCTTTTGTTCGATTTTTCTCAACCTGTGTTTTCCATGTCAGGCGACGATCAAAGGTGACTCCTAGATAGTTTGGATTTTCTTCATGGCGCAATATTTTTCCATTCAATACCAGCTTAGGTTGTTGAGTTTTATTTGAGAGGGAGAACACTGTGCATGTTGTTTTCTCCTCACTTATCTTCACTAGCCATGAATTTGACCAGTCCTCTAGTGCTAATAAGGCTTGCTGTATTCTGCTGTTAGCTGTACTAATATATTCTTCAGATGTCCATATGGCTAGGTCATCTGCAAAGGATGATGTGTGTACTCTGGCTGGAAAATTTTCTGTGATGTCGTTTATATATGCTAGGAATAATGTTGGTGAAAGAACTCCTCCTTGGGGGACACCTTGCTCCAACAGCATCATTTTGCTGGTTTGTCCTTGTACTTTTGTCCTGGCAGTTCTGTTCTCAAGGTAGTGGCTGATCCATTTATACATTTTCCCACAAACATGCATGTTTTGCAGTTTTACTTTCAGTCCTTCCTTCCATACTTTATCAAATGCTTTTTCTAAATCTATCCAGACTGCTAGTGTGTGCTTTTTCTCTTGGAAGGCATCCTCTATTTCCTGAGCTATATAGGTTATTTGATCTTCAGTGGATCTGTACTTTCTGAATCCTGCTTGGTGTGGTGTTAAGAGTTTGTTTTCTTCCAGATGCCATGTTAGCTTGCCATTGATAATGCGTTCCATTAATTTTCCTACACAGCTAAGTAGACTGATAGGTCGATAGCCATTTGGTTCTTCCAGGTCTTTTCCTTTCTTTGGGATTGGTATTAGTATAGCTTCTTTCCATGCCTGTGGGACTATTCCCCTCTTCCAGCTGTAATTTAGGACTGCTAGTAGTTTCTTTTTTGCCTTAGTGCCTAGTCCTATTAGCATTTCATTTGTGATTCCATCCTTTCCTGGTGATTTCTTCTTTTTTAGGGTATTCATTGCCTGTTCCATTTCTTCCATTGTTAGATTTGCCATCATATATTCTGCTGCTGTCTCTGTATTTGTATGATGTATCTGTTTATCTTTGATTGCTTTCTTCTGTTCGGTTGTAATATCAATGTGGTTCGCATTTGCATAGTGTTCCATTAGTGCATTTGCAGCCTTTTTTCCTGTAAGCAAGGCATTTCCTTGTTTAATTGTTATTTGTTTGTTGCTAGGTCCTTCATTGTTCATGGCTTTCACTAGTTTCCATAGTTTGTTTCCATCCCTGTCAAAATTCAGGTTTTCTGTTTTTTCCCTCCAACAATCTCTTGTTGTTTGATTTACTGTTCTTTTATATTTTGCTGAGATGGCTTTGAGAGAGATGTTCGCTTCAATTGTTTGTTCTCTCTCTGCTGTCTTCCTGGCATCTTCAACTTTGTCCTCCAAAGTTTGTTGTTCTTCAGTCCAGTATGGTTTGTAATTTTTCCTCGCTCCTCTTGGAATGGACTCAGTGGCTGCCTGTATTATCGCTCTGTTTAGACTTTCCACCATTTGCTTTATGTTGCCATATCGTGTATTTATGTTTTCACAATATTTGTCTGTTAGTATGGCAAATCTGTCCCAATCTGCTCGTTTGTAATTCCAGCGGGGCAAGGGCTTTTGCTCCTGTGGAACATACTCCATATTCATTACAAGCTTGATTGGTCTGTGGTCACTACCTGCTAATTGGTCCAGCACATGGCGATCAATTTTGTGGAGGATGTCTCCTGTGCAGAAAGCTAAGTCTGGAGTAGAAGTGGTAAGCCATCTTCTGGAGTAGAAGCTCGGTGTGTCATCCGCTTTGTTGAGTAGATGGAGATTTGAGTCTATTTCCCAGTCCTCCAATTCTTCTCCTCTTTTGTCAGTATCTGGGTATCCCCATCTTTCTGAACGGCTATTAAAGTCTCCGACAATAATGCAGTTTGTGTCAGTTATTTTCATGTTTGAGAGTGTAAGGTCCTTATCTGCTGGGCTATACTGATTGTAGATTCTTATTTTCACGTCCTTTATCATTATATCAACACCTATAATTTCCGTTTGGTTGTCAGAGATCACAGATACTTCGCTGCAAGGTATTGTATTTCGTGTAAGTATCATAACTCCTCCTTTGTGTCCTTCGCGGTCGAATCGTGTGGCCTGATATCCTCTGACTGAGAATTTGGGATTGGCGTTGAGGTGTGTCTCTTGAACGCATGCCATATCTATTCTATCTTTATGAAGACGCTGTGTTAGGGAGTCTTTCTTCTTGTAAACTCCTTCGGCATTCCACTGTAG
The DNA here is from genome assembly GCA_963921405.1 of Cepaea hortensis. Classification (NCBI taxonomy): domain Eukaryota; kingdom Metazoa; phylum Mollusca; class Gastropoda; order Stylommatophora; family Helicidae; genus Cepaea; species Cepaea hortensis. Next base: position 47,419,277 of record OY992878.1, on the reverse strand, counting down.
TATGTTGAGTGTCCGGGGTATTTGGTCAATAGCTCTTAACCTACTCCTCTGTGCCTTGACTCCACAGCACAGGGGAAGGTGACCACCAGTAGTCATGGGTGGACCCCCTGGAGGCAGGGGGCCCGGCACTATCGCCGCCTGATGGGACTTCACGGGATTAGCAACATAACGATTAATTTTGATTTGTGACATCATGAATTAAGTTACGTTGCACTGCTTTGTCAAGCCTGTGGCTCAGTACATCCGATTTCGACAAGCATTTATTCGGGATGCTTTCCCTAGCCTTTGACTGTCCCCAGTCTACCTACAAGGCAGCAGGTTTTACGTTGCACTGCTTTGTCAAGCCTGTGGCTCAGTACATCCGATTTCGACAAGCCTTTATTCGGGATGCTTTCCCTAGCCTTTGACTGTCCCCAGTCTACCTACAAGGCAGCAGGTTTTACGTTGCACTACTTTGTCAAGCCTGTGGCTCAGTACATCCGATTTCGACAAGCATTTATTCGGGATGCTTTCCCTAGCCTTTGACTGTCCCCAGTCTACCTACAAGGCAGCAGGTTTGTGTGTCTCTTCGTCTGGTCCCTCTCCCTTGACCTGTCCGACATGGGTGGCCCTACCAGTAGCTGTGCTACTGTCGGCATAGCTCTTGGGGTCATTGGGACGCACAAGCCCCTCTACCTCGTCACGGTGGACACACAGCAGAGGGGGTACAATAGTATGATCTGGCAATGGAAGAAAAAAAAAAAAAAAACCAAGTAGCTTCGTCCACCAAGACTAGAAAGACAATATCCATTAAAACTGAAGTCGAGAAAATTTTCACTATAATGTAACACTTGTTATTCTAACGATCATTAACACACTTTAGCTCATTAATACTCAGAATGTTTTTTTTTTAAACAATTTTATACTTTTTGTTATTTTAACTTCTTCTGTTTCAATCAAATACGAGGATGTTGTAAAACCGATTTCTGTTCGGGTAGTTGTTTTCAAATGACAGCTGCCTGTAAAAAACAGATTTAATATTCTGTCGGTGATGGTTGCCTTCAAATGTCAGTTGTCCTTCAGAGTTATTCTGGACGTGTGCACTCCCATATACACTAGCCTCAAATAATGATCCAGATGGAAAAGTACAATAGTATGATCTGGCAATGGAAAAAAAACCAAGTAGCTTCGTCCACCAAGACTAGAAAGACAATATCCATCAAAACTACCCATAGAAACAACACCGCTTTAACCCTGATCCACCCTGAGCACCATGATGACAATTTCGCTACACAATTCAAATAAATTCCTCAATCCGTGGCCTCGCAACCGGAATTGACTACAACTACCTGGGGAAAAAAACAACTGTCACCACACGTATGATCCAAGATAATTACGATCACTTGTCGTAGATACAGTATTTACAAATGGAGTGCAGTCAATGCACTTGAGAATGGAGGTGCAGGAATCTATTAGTTTATTAATTATTAATCTTATATATCTCATATCCAAACAACATTTATGAAAACGAGATTTATACCCGCGGGTAAATTCTACTCTGACTCCGCAGCAGAAATTAAAGCCATGAAACAGGCTGCCAAAATGATAAATGACACTAGCTCTGACTGTCACCAGGCTGCCTTTTCACAGATGCAGTTTTTTGTGCTGCAACCACTAAAAAACTCCCATATTTGAGAAGTGAACTTAGCAAGGTAGCTGCTAAACATGAACTATAATTCAATGCATACCGTCCCACTGTGCCGTACCCGGAAATGAGAGGGCAGATGAACTTGCCAAGAAAGGTGTAGGATACGAACAAGAAGAGAACGATCTCACGCACTTTGAGAGAAAAGGTGTTATCCGGACTACCAGGATAGACCAAAACCGGACCCAAAACGACTGTCATTCTCGTGACCGCCAGGGACGGGTCATCGTTTTAAGGATTCGGATAGGGTATAACAAACTGAACAATCATGTGTGCCAGCTTGGTCTGAGTGACTCACAACAATGCTCGTGCGGGCATTGTGACCAAACTTCAGAGCATTTTCTCCAGGATTACCCCCAATACAGCCAGCTAAGAAGGGAATATTGACCCAGTGAGACGGCACTGCATTCAAAACTATGGAACAAAGGAGGAGCTCCAAAAAACTGTTAAATACGCACAAGAAATAGTCTGACGGTATAGACGCCAAAGAACGAACGCAAGAAGAAGGAGAACAGTCACTAGTAAAGTATTTTAAATTTGATCTAATTATTTATCTTTGTATATTTCTACATATACATACGATGCTCATATCATTCACCGTCAGCATGTGCCGTGATTGAAACCGTAGGCGGTCATGGTTCCCCAACTCACACGAGCAACAGAGTCTTCGAGGAGGATCTGACAACCTGTGATCTGGCGAATTTAATGTCCTATACACCAGAAGGAGGGGTTGTCTGCCATCGCTTTCCTTCTTTGCAGTGACCCTACGGGTCCAGTGACCATAGCTAGTGTCTCTATAAAGAGCTCCACTGCCTATTTATATCGTTAAAATGATTGCTTATCGTATATGAGATATGAGATAACGACATAGTGTATGAAAAGTGAAATAACAAATAAAACAATGTTAAACATACTTGCCTGTTTAAATCTTAAACACGTGAAAATGAAATTTCTTAGTTCGTTCGATCTCCCTCTATCTGTATTTCTCAAGTATAAATAGATTGATGAGTGTACAAACGAATGGATATTTTTTGACAATATATCACACTTACGTTACCATTTAACCAGGCGCCATGTGTTTGTATTTGTGTAGTTTATTATTTCTGAGTTCAAATAAATCTAGGCCCCGTGTTTATATATGTGTGTAGTTTATTATTTATGTGTGCAAATAAACCTAGGCACAGAGTGTATCTATTTGTGTGGTGTATTATGTCTGCGTGTAAATAAAACTGTACTCCTTGTTTACATATGTGTGTGGTTTATTATTTATGTGTGTAAAAAAACTAGGCCCTGCATTTATATATCTGTGTTGTTTATTATTTATGTGTGCAAATAAACTGGACATAATGTTTATACATGTGTGTGGTTCATTATTTATGTGTGAAAGTAAAACTATTAGAGAGACGCGTGAAAATGAAAAATGTCCTACTCTATCTGTCTGTCTGTCTGTCTGTCTGTCTGTCTGTCTGTCTGTCTGTCTGTCTGTCTGTCTGTCTGTCTGTCTGTCTGTCTGTCTGTCCGTCCGTCCGTCCGTCCGTCCGTCCGTCCGTCCGTCCGTCCGTCCGCCCGTTCGCCCGCCTGCCCGCCCTTCCGTCCGTCAATCTGTCTGTCTGTCTGTTTGTCCGTCTGCCCATCTCTCTGGCAGTCTATCAGCATGTCCCCATCTCTCATGTTTTTCCTTGTTCTCAATCTCACCAGCTCCCTCTATCTCTCGTCCTCTCTCTGTCTGTCTGTCTGTCTGTCTGTCTGTCTGTCTGTCTGTCTGTCTCTCTCTCTCTCTCTCTCTCTCTCTCTCTCTCTCTCTCTCTCTCTCTCTCTCTCCTACGCACTCTTAAGCAGTGGACTTACAAAATAAAAAGAGTTGCCACAAACTCTTAAAGTACTCGTATGTGAGGGTGTACCCTCTCCGTAACGGTGTGTACACGAGTTAAAGCTTCAAAGATCACTCTTCATCAACTGTAAAGGGTTGCAAATGATGCTGATCTGCCAGGGTCTGGGGTATACTGACTTCTCTTATTCTATACGGCATTGTTTTGGAGTTGTTTTGGAGTATGTTGACAACCAGGTACCTAAAATCCGTGGAGAAAACCATCCTACGCCTAATCCCAGGAAATTCTATGTGCTGTGTCTAATCATGATCTGATTATATGCCTCTCCGTATATGTGAATTTCCAGTGTCGGCATTGCACAATACACTGGCTTGTGGCCATGGAGAAGTTCATGAGAACTTTGCAACGCAGTCCCCGTGGAGATTTCAATATGGCACCGGGTCGAAAGGAAAGTTTCTACACTATCACCACTCAGTTAGAAACAAAAAGGTCATTCGAGTTGCACGATAATTAATCGGACTTATCATCTCATCTCATCATGTTCCTCTTATACCTTGCGGTGTCGAGGTGAAGCATAAACAACGGGAAAGTGCCCGATTATGGGCTTCATGTATCGATATTCCCATGGACTCTGCTAATCCCTCCGTCCAACGATTACGTGGTCAGCCTCTTCCTCTGTTTCCCTCTGCTCTGTACATTATTGCTTGTTGTGGTATACCGTTGAATGGTAACCTACTTGCATGGCCAAACCATTTGACTTGCTGCTTTCTAATAAAATTTAGTGTTGCTATAACTCCCACTTTAGTCCTGATTTCTTCATTTCTGATCTTATCTCTTTTTGATACGTTAAGTATTCTTCTCAGAAATCTCATTTCTGTTGTTGTGATTTTTCTTTTCTCTTTTTCTGTGATTGTCCAGGTTTGGCATTGGTAGTTAGTTAGTTAGTTATCAGTTGGGGTATCTTCGTTGCACTCCGGACATGTCCATAGGTGCTCAGATCCTCCCCCCAGCATATGCATCAGCGTCCGGTGGCTAATAGTGCCAGTTCTGTGTTGGTTGACGAGGCGCTTTGTTTTCCCGATGTACCTCTCGCGTCTGGCTGTGCCGATTCTTACTCCCAGGTCTTTCATCCTGGAAAGCGATGTGGAATCACTGGCGTCAAAATCCTCTGTTCTCGCCATATCTTTAAGGGCATTAATAACATCGGCACGATCCATGGGCTGGCCATCTACAGGGGGTGCAGAGCCAGCCAATTTATCAGCTCGTTCATTTCCCTCGACTCCCGCATGTCCTGGGACGAAGATGAAGGTGACTTTGCGGACAACAGACTTCCGCAGCGACTCAGTCCACTGTCTACGTACAGATCCAGCTTCGACCTTCTGAATCATGCTCATTGAATCACTTAGTACACACACGTTGGTATAATGCTGTGATTCCAGCCATATGAAAGCCTGTGTAACTGCCATCACCTCCATCGTCATGCTGCTCGTGGTCATGGAGTGGGCACCACTGGATTCTTGAACGGTTCGGCCCGCTGAGCGGGCTGTAAATGCCCACGCACTTCTCTGCTGCTTTACAACAGATCCATCTGTATAGATGAGCACTTCGGGGCTATCTGAGTGATCATAGATGAGCGCGTTAACCTCTGCATTGACAGCGGCAGGGTTCTGCTCTCTGCACCGTCTGTCGAGTGTGATAATGCAGGAGAAGGTACACTTAAAAGCTGGAGGCACCGGCACCCATTCCTTGCCGGGGTTGATACTGGTAAGACTGCAGACCTGTCCGACGACATCTTCCGCCCGCCCCATCCATGATTTGCCCCTCTTTAGCCTGTCACCCTTTTCTCTGAATACAGCGTCATGCAGAGGGTGCTGCTCATCTGCACTTATTTTTAAGTATGCACGAGCTCTCCAGATCTTGATCCTGTGTTCCATTGTCGGGAAGTCAAGGAGGTATCTCATTGCTACACAGCTGGTGTCTCTCGTGCAGCCCAAAATGATGCGCATGGCTTCGTTTTGTACCTTTTCAAGTCTTCCAATCTGTGTAGGGCTGACAGTGAGGATGGCCAGGGCATACTCGATGCGTGAAAGCACAAGTCCTTGGAACAGAAGTAATAACAGTCTTTGCTCGATATTGGCACTCGCCATGACTCTCATTGCTGCCAAACCTTTTCGAGCCTTCGTTATGACATAATCGACATGATCTCTGAAGGACAGGCTACGATCAAGCCTCACGCCAAGATATGTCATTGACTGGGTTCTACTCAGAATGCTCCCATCCATTCTTACTGCCGGCAGGTCTGTTTTCACAATATGGTTGTTTAGTGAGAACCATGTAACCGTTGCCTTTGCAGGGTTGACAAGGGCATCGGCATCAGCACACCATGAGGAAATTCGATCTAGTTCGCCCTGCATATAGTTGGCAACCGCCTGTCTATCTCGACCCTGTCGATACACGAGGATGTCGTCAACGAATGATAGAGTCCTACCCCTCCCATCCAACTGTTGTTCAGTGATCGGCACCGTATATACGTTGAAAAGTACTGGTGACAGTGGTGAACCCTGCGGCAATCCTGGACATATCGTTATCGGCTCAGAAGACCAACTCCCGCATCTTAGCACCACCTTCCTTTGGAGTAGAACTGCAGCTATCCATCGTACAAGGTGAGGGTGCACTTTCAGTCTGAGGAGGGTTTGCATCAAGTGCTCGAAAGATACTCTGTTATATGCGTCCTCTAAGTCTATGGCGGCCGCACATGTCTCTTCTCTGACCTGAAATCCTTCGTAAACATCTTGAGCAAAGACCGCCGCATTCAGCCATGACTCTTTGTTGCGTCTGTATCCTCCAAGTGTGGGCGGGAAGCAGCCGAGCTGTTCCAAGTCCCAAGCAAGTCTGTGTGCTACAATTTTCTCCAGTAGCTTGCCAACAGTATTCTGCATCGTAATGATTCTGTAGCCGCTTATCTTGGAGTGGTCTTTGTTCGGTTTTGGCAGCGGCAGCAGGTAGCTGTGTAGCCATTCTTCTTTGACCTGACCCCTCTGGATACTGGTGTTGAATTCTCTGGCCAGTTCTTCCATGTCATCATCTGATATCACCATTAGGTCACCATATCGGATGCCGTCTGGGCCTGGGGCGGTGTTAGGTGATTTCTTGAGCATCGCACGCAATATGTCAACTGTGATCGTCCATTCTTCGTCTGTCCCGACCCCCTCGCACAACTGAGAGAGTGTTGTTGTGGTCCTCTGTCTGGCGGGCTCGTCTTTCTGGTCAGTCTGTTCTATGTAGCGTGCAAGAAGGGCCTTACCTTTATCCGCATCCGACTTTTTCCATGCGAGGTCTGTGCCTTGAAAGTCTGGAATACCCCTACGTTGTGCAGCACCGTTCATGCTCTTGTGGAGACGCCAGAATGTCGTAAGAGATTGCTCGGAGCACACCTTCCTGCAGAACTCGTCCCATTTGTCGGCCTTGGCCTGTTTGGCGCAGGATTTGAATAAAGTCGTCGTCCTAACGACCTCAGTCTTCAAGTTCGCCAATTCAACCTGTGGCATGTTAGCCTTTCTGGCCTTTTGCCAGTCTTTGACAGCCTGCCTCTTTCCCAGCCACACCTTCTCGACCTCTCCATTCCACCATGGTGGCTGCAGCCATCTTTCTTGTCTCCTACGGGAGGAAGTTAGTTTCCTTCTTCTGATCTTGCTTATGGCGTCTTGACCAGTGGTGTCGTACGGGAAGGCATTGGTCTTGTTTCTTTGACTCATGGCTCCGTCTTTCTTGATCAGGATGACACAAGGGTAGTGGTCACTATCGTGGTATCCCAGTGTGCCCCACCGGCACCTTGGTGCGATGGTGGGCGACACCAGAGCCAAGTCAATGATGCTGTCAGAGTCGCCTGGTCGAGTGGCCATTCTAGTGACCTTCCCATCATTCAGACAGATTAGGGCAGCAGATGCCAGGGCGTCCTCCAAATCTTCTCCCTGTCTATTGGTGATGCAATTCCCCCATTGACTGCCTCTGGCATTGAAGTCCCCGCAGTAGATGATATGCCTTTCATCCATATCGAACAAACTCTGCCATTGTCGCACGTCGACCTTCCCATTTCGCGCATAGACGTTAACGATTACAAGCTGCACTGGTGTCATTATTCTTAATGCCTGCACTTGCAGGGCATCGCTGTTCCAGGCGGACATATCGATCTCAGACACTAGTATGTTGTCGCGGACCAGAATGGCCTGTCCGAGGTGCCGCCTGTTAAGGAAACCCTGAAATCCCGCCACATTGACTGTTCCGTCGGTGAGGTGTGTTTCTTGCAAGACTACAATATCGTTTCCGTAGAGTAGTTTTTCAAGAATGGGTCGGCGTTGACTAAATGATGCACAGTTCCAGTACAGTACTCGAACATTTCCGATACCCACTCTGTCACATTTTAAGCGCCTTCTGCGCGCGCCCGCCCTCTTACCACGTTGTGTCCTAGCTGGTCGTCTGGCCGTCATGTTAGTTGGTAGCATAGAGTTAATAGGGAGATTATGCTATAAAGTGCTTTCTTAGTAGTTATTGATACATGTTTGTTCTTTAGTATGGGTGCCAGTTGTCTAATGAGTTGGTTTGCCTTATTGCATCTATTTTCAATCTCGTTTCTGATCTGCCATTTGATGATATTATACTTCCTACGTACTTGAAACTCTTTAATTGTTTCAAGGGCTCTTCGATTAGGTGAATCGTTGCTGCTTTTTCTTCTTTAGTCATAGTCAATACCTCTGTCTTACTTGTACTAATTTTCATGTAATGTTCCCTGCACATTTCGTTTAGACTATTCATGTGGTCTTGTAATTCAGATTCTGATTTTGCTATTAGTGCTTGATCGTCCGCAAACAGGAGTTCTCAAATGATTAGATTTGCAGATGGTTCTTCTTCTGTGTTCTCGTCATGCGGTATTCTTGCGGTCTCTGTTTGGCTGGTTTCTTTACCTATGTTGTCTATATATGTTATGAACAAAAAAGGGGACAGGACACAACCCTGTCGTACTCCAGATCTTATGGTGAAGGGTTCTGAGTGTCCCCCAGTTGCTCTCACTATGCATTCACTGTTGTTGTATCAACTTCTACATAGGTTTGTTAGATGTGTACTCACTCCATATTGTTTAAGGATTTCCCACAGCTTGTTTCTATCTACTCTATCAAATGCTTTTTCTTGGTCGACAAAGGCTAAGTAGACTGTTTCATTGAATTCGATTGATTTTTCTATAAGTTGTCTAACAGCAAAAATGGCGTCTGTGCATCCTTTGTTTTCCTAAATCCAAGTTGTGTTTCGCTTAGTTGGGGTTCTATAGTAGGTCGTAATCTATTCTCAAGAATTTTGCATAATACTTTCCCAGTATGACTCAACAGTGAAATGCCTCTGTATTGTGTGCAATCTCTTTTGCTGCCTTTGTTTTTCCAAATTGGGATAATTATGGAGTTTCCCCAGTCTCCTGGTGGCTGTTGTTCTACCCAAACATGGTTGAATAGTCTATGTAGACATGCTTTTCCTACTTCTCTTGCTGCTTTAATTAGTTCATTTGGTATTTCATCCTGTCCCGGTGATTTGTTCTTTGGGGCTAATCTGATGGTTCTATAATTTCTTCTTTTAGAATGTCTTGTTCTATTTCTTCGGTGACATCTGTGTAGGTCTCTTGAATTCCTGTGACATCTGATGGGATGTTGAGAAGTTGTTCGAAATACTGCTTCCATCTTATTAGGATTTGTTTTTGTTCACTTATTGGTTCTCCAATTTCGCTGTTAATTATTTCAGTTGAGCCAAAGGGTTCTCCTCTGGTTCGCATTGCACTTATCTTTTTGTAGAAGTTTCTGGTTGCCTCCTTGTAGTTTTTATTTAGGGTTTCTCCATACTCTTCCCAGTCTTTTTGATGTTCCCTCTTTACTATTCTGTTCACATGTCTTCTCGCTATTCTATATTCAATGTAATCACATTCCTGTTTGCTCTTCAACCACTTTTTATATTTTCCCTTTTTTTCTTTTACCGCGTTCTTTACCTCTGTGTTCCACCAACTTGTAATTTTCTTTATCCGCGTTTTGCGTTTTTTCGTGGTTCCACACGTTATTTTTGTAGTATTCCAAATGCTTGATTTGAACATCTCCCATTCTTCTTCCACTGTTTTTCTTTCTATAACCAATTTTACAAAGATTTAAGTTAGTTCTTTCTCGTAATTTTCTCTCACTGCCTCGTCTTTAAGGTTTTTTAAGTTTACTGATTCGCATGGCATGTATTTTCCTGCCCTTTGCTTTCTTCTTCTGATGGTTCTTATTGTTGCAACGATGCTTTATTATCTGTGTTTATACTTAAATTGGGCACTGCCCTTGCATCTAATGTATTTCTCTTTCTGTTATTTCTTGTTAATATAAAATCAATTTGGCAATGATTATCTAGATCGTTCCATGTATACCAGGTGTATACGTGTGAGTCTTTATGATTATAGAATGTTTTTGTTATATAGAGGTCGTTGTTTGCTGCATAGCTCTATCAATTTTCTTCTTCTTCTTCTTTCGTTCGCTTGAAATATGTCTATAACTACAATGTTGTCTCTTGTATGAATTGAACTGTCTTTTTCAGTTCACACAGCGGTCCATAGAGTTTGTCTTCCACTGACGTCGCTCTAGGCCAGTAGGTTTGCCTAGATATGTTATATTTTGGGCAGTCTTGGAGTATGTGCTCTGCTGTCTGCGACGCCAATCCACATGTGCACATGGCTGTTTCACCAATCTTGAATTTTGTATACATGTGGTTGCGTAATCTATTGTGCCCTGTTCTGAGGCGCAGAATAATGACTTGTTCTGGTCTATCCATAACGTGGTAGTCATCTTGAGCAGGTGTTGGTGGCTTTCTGACTGATTGATCATTCTTTTCTTTTGGTGGTATGTAACGGGCACATCAGGCTGTTCTTCTTTGGCTCCTTCCTTAGCCAATTGATCAGCTTTGTCGTTTCCGGGTACTCCACAGTGGGATCGTATCCACTGTATGGTGACCTTATGCTGACTGCTAAGTTCAGAAAGTAGTGTCCTTAGTACTGGCAATTTCCCAGACAGGAGCGCCTCGAGTACTGATTTTGCACCTGTCAATAGCACCACAAGTTGTGTACCATTGCTGGTATTTAATAATTTCTCTGTTGCTATCTTGATTGCCTCAATTTCTGCATCATAGTTATGGCAGTACTTTCCTGTCGGCACTCTAGCTGTGTCCCTGGCACTATTTGGGTATTCTATGTACACTCCCGCTCCTCCATTTCGAACAGCATTTTGTGCTGACCCATCTGTGTAGATTCGGATCCAGAGGTCCTGTTAGTATTCTTCATCAAGGAAGCTGAGAGTGGCTGTTCTGCGCTGCACACTGTTCTGTTCTTCCTTGTCAAATATTCCTCTCACTTTTGTCTGGATTTGTAATGATAGTCTATGCTCATCTTTCCATGGAGTTCGCTCTGGAATAGTTGTTAGGGGGATACCAACTGTGGGCAGATCGGTGGTTTCTCTGCAGAGTCATTTGGTCTGGTGGATAAAACTATTTCTTTTCAACCGCCCCATAGCTAGGTTTTCAAATCTGTTCTTCATAGGGTGGCATGGCAAGCTGAGGAACTTTTCTGCTTGTATCAGCGTTTTCGTATCTCTGCGCTCACTCAGTGCTTGTGTCCTCCCCATCTTCTCCATTTCCACTATAGGGGTTGATCTCATCCCTCCTGTGGTGACTCTAAGTGCTTGATTTTGCACTTTGTCCAGCTCTTGTAGTGGGGTTTTTGATGCCGAACACCACGCAGTTGACCCGTATTCCAGGTGTGGTCGTATGCTCTGTTGATAAACTTTGCTAAGTATTTTCCCACTGGCTCCCCATGTGGTTCCACTTAGCTTTCTCAGGATGGCTATTTTCCTTCTGGCTTTTGCTACTGCTTTGTTGATGTGCTTTCTCCATGTCAGCCTGCCATCAAATGTTACTCCAAGGTATGTTGGTTCTTTATCTTCTCTTAGGGGTGTTCTATTTATCTGGATGGTCCCTGCCTTTTGTTTTGGAGAGAGGGTAAATAGGGTGGTGCTGCACTTGTCAGTGTTTATGCTGACACACCATCTATTTGCCCATGCAAAAAATGTGTCTACAGCTCTTTGTAGTAATCTGGTGGCCACTGATGCATGTTCATTTGTGCTCCATAGAACCAGGTCATGGGCGTACATTGCCGCTTTAATTCCATGCGGTAGATTAGCAACGAGATAATTGATGAAGATTAGAAAAAGTGTGGGGGACAAGACTCCGCCCTCGGGAACACCATGACGCAGTAGTACTTTCTTGCTCTTTAGTCCGTCTATCTGTACTCGGGCTCTTCTGTTGTGCAAGTATGCTTTCACCCATTTGTACATTCTTCCATTGACTTTGCAGTTTTTCAATTTATTCATCAGACTTTCTTTCCAGACTTTGTCAAAGGCTTTCTTCAAATCTATCCATGCCGCAAGCACCAGCTTCTTCTCTTGGAATGCATCCTCAATTTCTTGAGAGAGGTAGGTTGTCTGATCTTCCGTAGATTAGCACTGCCTAAAGCCAGCCTGCTGTAGCACAAGGATGCTTTTACTTTCAATGTACCACTGCAGTCTATGATTGATGATGCACTCCAGTGTTTTGCAGAGACAGCTGGTGAGGCTAATTGGTCTGTAGCTAGAGGCAATGGAACTATCTTTCCCTGATTTTAGGAGGGGTATCATGATTGCTTCTCTCCAGGCTTGTGGAACACTGCCTAAGGTCCAACTATTATTGAAGATCTGTAACAGTTTTGCTTTGGCCTCTGTTCCTAGGTTCCTGATCATTTCATTGGAGATACCATCAGCTCCTGGTGACTTTCTCATTTTCAGTTTTGATATGGCTAGCTCCAGTTCGCTGATTGTGATGGGTGCCTCCAGAACCTCATGTACTATTTCCTTCTGTCCTGTATGTTGCCGTTTCTCTCGAATCTCTTGTTGTTTCTCTGGAATAATTTTGATATTGTTATCTTGTGCGAATGAGTCCGCAAAATGGTCAGCTGCTTGCTTTCTTGTTAAGATGTTTCCATCTTTATGTAGTGCAATTTTTGATTTTCTCCCTGTGCCCTCATCGTTAAATTGTTTTATTAGCTTCCACAATTTCCTTGTGTCTCTTTCAAAGTTCAGAGACTCTGTTTTTTCCTGCCAGCTTTTCCGTCTAGCCTGCAGCTTGGCCCTTTGAAATTTGGCTTTTGCATGCTGGAATTTATTGTGGTGCTCTTGGCTGGGTGTGGCCTCTGCTTGCTTTCTACATACTTCCACATCATTATGCAACTGTTTCAGTTCACTACTCCAGTAGGGTTTATATTGTTTACGGGCTCCTCTTGGTACTGTTTCTCGCGCTGCCTGTAGTATGCATTTCCCAAACTCTTCAACTACTTTATTTATGTTTTTCTCAGTGTTCAGGTTTCTAACCGGTATGCTGGTGCGATTCTTGTACATTGCCCAGTCTGCTTTCTTGTAGTTCCACCTCGAGAGGGTGCTGCTTTCACTTACAAGCTCATTTTCTACAGTTAGAAAGACTGGCCGATGGTCGCTGCCACCAAGTTGTTTCCCAACAATTCGTGTAATGTTCCACTCCAGGTCTGGTGAATGAAAAGCCAGGTCAGGTGTAGTTGTAGAGTGCCATGATCTCGAGTAGAAAGTATGTGGGTCGGACGGCTTGTTAACCAAGATGAATCTATTCTCATCCTGCCAGTCTTCCAGTCTCTCTCCTCTCTGGTCCATGTGATCATAGCCCCAACTCTGCGAGTGGCTGTTGAAATCGCCACACACAATCATTTTTTCTGTTAATGGTAGTGTGTCCAGTACCTGTGAGCGGTCACTTAGACAGTAGTAATTGATCAGATGTAGGTCTGTATAGCCTTTTTTTAAGTTTAAGTGTCTGATACTCAGCCCCTTCCCTTTTTTTTTTACAAGGGTAAGTATCCCACCTTTTCGCTTGTCCTTTCGGTCAGATCGGTAACACTGGTAGCCTCTGATTTTGAAGCTAAAACTATATTTTCGTTGAGGTGAGTTTCTTGCAAGCAACATTTGCTTACTTTTTCTTGGTCCAGGATGTTTTCTAATTCCATTTTTTTTGCTGAGTCCCTCCGCATTCCAGTGCATTATTTTAAGTCTTTGTTTAGTATGGCCAGCCGTTCTATTCTCATGTCCCCTGGCTCCACAGGACATCTGAGAAGGACCTCCAGTAGTTGGAGTTGGACCCTTTCGAGACATAGGGCCCGACACTGCACCTGCCTGGAGGTCCAAAGCAGGGCGAGCACCATAACTTTTAGCAGCAGTCGACATATTCCATTTTGCGTAATTGCGCGGCATCCTGATTTCTGTGGTGCTCCTCCTGGCTGGTTGCCTCCGTCTTCAGCACCGCTCTATCAATCTACTTCGGTTATCATTCCTTTCATTATGCTGATCTACATATGCTCCAAGATGTTTTTCTATGCCAACTCTGCTATGTCCTAGTCTTGCATTGAAGTCTCCCATAACTATGATGTTGTCCTGCTTATCTATTTTATTTAGCACGTCATGGATGTCTTCATAGAATTCCTCGCATTCTTGCTCATTTTTGTTTGTATTATATGGTGCGTATATTTGTACATATGTTGTAATTGTTTGTTCTTTTATTCTCACTGTTATAAGTCTTTCTTATATATATTTTATTTCTAGTATTCCTCTTGCTAGCCGTGATTCGATGACTATTCCCACACCGTGTCTTGCCCGTTCTTGCTGTTCAACTCCAGAGTAGACAAATGTGTAACTGTGGTGGAGCTCCTTGCATCCTTTCCCCTTTGTCCTGGTGTCCGCTATTCCCATAAGTCCAATTTCCCCCTCTTCCATTGTTTCTATAAGCTCTTCTTCTTTACTATTGAAACCGCAGATGTTTATTGTGTCCTAAACCTGCGACTTGCCTAGCAAGCCGGCAGGGGATCTTCATACTGCTCGTAGAAAAACTAAGAAGTATATATATATATATATATATATATATATATATATATATATATATATATATATATATATATATATATATATATATATATTTGCGGACGCGCGCGTGTGTAAGCATGAATTCCTTTGAGGCCTTGGAGACGTGTTTTTATACAAGAATGCTGTACATCCCTTCGACAGCCAGAATGCGTAACTAAAGTGTTTAGAAAGGAAACTGATCACAAACATTCGAAATGGCATTCGACGGTTTTTGGGTCACATTTTGAGAATAGAATAATTGGCACATGTTGTGACAACTTGAAAGACTACTGGAAAGTAATGTAGAGGAAGGCAGCGAGAGAACATTCTTGACAGCCTTGTATCATGGCAGGTATAGGTGTTGGTGCACGAATAGACACATGCTGTTTGAAAAAAGTATGATTGCACACACATGGAACTGCGCGCGCGCACGCACGCACGCACAATCACACACACACACACACACATCCACACATGGCACCAGCTCTATATATCTGTTTGCACACCTTCGGCTCCACATTCTCTTATTTGGCACCTTTCACAACTGAACTTCTGCGTCGCCTTAAAGACAACGAAGTATGTGTAATGGCCTAGCAACGTGTCATACCTAGACGTTTGTTTTAATTTATTAAATTTTCTAATTTTATATTTTTCTTTAGATCTGTGTGTGTCGTTCCTGAGGAAGATTATTATATTCGAAACGTCACGTCGATTCGCTGTGTCGTAGTATATTTATTATTATTGTATTATTGTTTTGGATGTCATAATTGATTCTCTCCTCCCTCCCCCTCCCCCCCCCCCCCCCGTGACTTACGTTTGCCGTAGTGGAGTTCGTTATAAAGATTGTACACTGTGTTTGTGTTTAGCTTTTAAGGCTCAAGCTGGAGGGAGAATTGTGAAGGAAAATTCTGGTGCTTTTGCCTTGACCACAAATAGTCTTACTATGGAAGTCTTGGCAGTAAGTAAAGCAATTACATGGCTCGAGACACATACCTTCACTCCGGCATGTTTCCTTAGTGACTCAATGAGAATGCTCAGGAATATAGCGATGGGGTGGGACCGAAGACGGTGGTTGTTGTCTCTAGAGCGGTCACGGTTGGCAAAGATTAGTTTCATTTTCGTGCCAGGACATGCGGTTGTCCACGGAAATGAGCGGGCTGACAAGCTCGCAGGTGCGGCTAATATGGAGAGCGGACGAGCCATGGACCAGGCTGAGAAATATATATATATTGCATGCTCTATGAGAAGTAAGTCATTTGCGAGAACCAAGTGATGACTGTGAATCTAAATCCATGGTCAAACTGCGAGAACAGCAAGTTAAAAGAGGCGTGGCCAAATAAGAACACTACGCAGGAAGTCAAAGAAGATTAATAAACTAACACAGAACTGATGTCGTTAAACGCTACAAGCTGCGGGATGTAATGAGGAGGGGATCTGACTATCTGAGCACTTATGGACTGAATTGTTCGATGTGCAATGAGGTTGATTGTCGACTAACTAACTCAATATTTGTCACTTTTCTTGCAGGAGGTTTTGTTTACCTACCTGTTTTTATATCCTATTGTTATGTCCTGCTGCAGCCGTTACTTCTCTCACACTCACACACACACGCACGCACGCACGCACGCACGCACGCACACACACACACACACGCACACACCACAACGAAGCGAAAATAATATGTAGTCTAATGCTTGCCCCAAAACTGGCTTATTGTCAGCAAATATAAGTCCCTCGTCTTTGAAGAGTTAAGGACACTTTTAAAAATGTTATAGAGGGCTGAATTTCACTTATGTAAGATCGGAATGGACAGCTAAACTTTACACCCGTACTTCAACCTGCGTCTGGATTTGTCGGGAAATTAGGCAGGAGAGAAAATCTGTCTGGAACTGGGGAAATTAGAAAGGAAAATTCCTGCCCCAGACTGTGAAAACTGCAGATCGGTGCATTAGCGTCATGTTTGGGTGTACGTTTGCAAGTGTGTCTGTGTACGCGTCTGGCGAATGTTTCTTTAATGGCAATTTCCGATTGCTTTTGGCAGATTCTGAAAAGCAAACAAGTTTTGTTTGTAAAGGATATCTGAGGATAAGCTTTAGAATCGTGTTTACAATTTCTAACATCTGAGCTCCAGATGTGTTTTTATATATTTTTTTTAAAAATTGTTGGAGATGTTTAATAGGGAAAGTGACGATAATGCATTCCGTACAGCCGTTGGTTGGCATATGATTTTGCTCATTCCTTATTCGTTCATTTATAAACGCATCCATTATTCCCTTCACCAATTATTGTTTCGAATGTCTTTCTTTGTTAGCATTCATTATCTTTACTTCAAAAGTGCTCATAAGATGTGGGTAAAGGACAGCTTATCTGGGGTTAAACTTACAGATCTTTGTCTTACAGATCTTTGTCTTACAGATCTTGTGATCCTGAAACTGGCATTAAGTCAATGATTCACAAGTACCTTACTTTCAGGATTTTCATAAAGATTTGTTGGTATCCACTGTCTATAGTACTGTCCAAGAGAGCTGCGTGGTCTCGAGATATGGTGTCCGCCTCGAATGCTGGAGGTCCCGGGTTCATGCCCCGGTGATGACCGTCATTTTTCTCGGACTTCTAGTAATGCAATTTCCCCTGGTCTCTGGGTAGTGAGATCGGACGCCCGTGTGTATTGTTGCGCACGTAACAGATCCCTTGGCAGTTGGAAATCGAACAAGCTTAACGGCGCTGCCCAGGCAAAATTTCTAGTTAAAAATCTACCCAAAGTATTTCAGGATCCTCGCCGGTGCTACAGAGTTCGTGCACTGAACTGAGTTTCTCCAGACTCAGGTTTGAGTTAGGAGGAGAACGGAGCACTTATGGGTTGCACCCATGTGCCGTGATGTTGATCCATCGACTAACCTAAACTAAACTAAACTAAACTATAGTACTGTCCTATGTTGCAGTGTGCTAGTGGTTTATGTAAGTATCAATGTGACATTTTTTCAAAAGCCTTCTCCGGATCCAGCAACAAGAGGGAGGAAGGACAGTCTTTCTGGTGGGTGTATGTGATGATATCTCTAATGAAGTGTGTATGTTAATGTATGTTTCTGTTTTAAATATTGCACTGTTGGGTCTTGGTGTATGAGTGATGGTATGAACGGTTTTATTTTGTTTGCAAGAGATTTTGCTAGAATTTTGTAGTCTATGTTTAATAATGAGATAGGTCTGTATATTTTTAGCTTTGTTTTGTCTGTGTTGCTTTTCGGTATGAGTGTTATTTATGACATCTTGCAACTGTTGTGAGAGTTCTTGTTTGTGAAAAGCTTCTTGGTAGACTTTTAGAAAGAAGCTGCCTAGGATGTGAATGAAGTGCTGGGAGAATTCTACAGTGAGTCCATCTGGTCCTTGTGTTTTATCTTTTTGCATTTGATTGTGTGCATATAATCTGTCTAGTCGGACAGATATGTTGTGTGCCCTATGTTTGTATGTTGTTGCAATGTTGTTAGGGTGTCTGTGTCTGAAAGCGTCTGTTAATTTGTGTATGTCTAGGGTATTCTGCAGTATTTCCAGTTGGTGCATTCTATTCCTGTCACTTCTCCTTAATTGTGTCTTGACTGCTGCATTTTCTCCCCCTACAATATCCAAATCTTAGAGTTATAAAATTAAAATCTCCTGCAAGGATAACATTTTGTCCTTTGTAGGTTTGTGTGAGCAGGGTGTCCAATTCTTGGTAAACAAATTTGTTGATGATTGTAATTTGGTGGTGCATTTATGTTCACTATGGTGTAGGCATGTATAGTATTTTCTACCTGTGTAACAGAGTCAATGGGAATATCGATACATGAAGCCCATAAGCGGGCACTCTCCCGCTGTTTATATTTCACCTTGACACCGCAAGGTACAAGAGGAACATGATGTGATGAGATGAGAGATTATGCCGATTCATCCATGGTCATACGTGTGTGTTCTAATAATATCCCACCTGTCTGATGTCTGCAGTATAGTTGTACCTGACCCGATTTTGTGTATATCTGAACTAAAGAACGAATGTCTGAGACCTAGCTGTGTGGTAATTTGTTGTGCCAATGTTTTCGAATATATGTTTGTTTCGTGTAGTAGTATAAAGTCTGGTTTGTGTGTGCCAATGAGTGTGATGATGTGTTGTAATTTCTACGTATACCACAAACATTGAAAATAATAATAATAATTATATTACTAGACATTGTAATTTTAGTAAAACACATAAATGATATATATATATATATATATATATATATATATATATATATATGTGTGTGTGTGTGTGTGTGTGTGTGTGTGTGTGTGTGTGCTAGATAAATTCACACACCAAGTCGTTTTCTATGATGGATACGATTAGGCTAGCAAGTCTTCCAGTAACAAATGTTCATGCAAGTGGATCTTCTTGGTCATCGTTCTTGTCACTTGTATCGGTGTCTGCAAAGAGAGTGTCCGGTATGCTGTTGTCACGGAATTACTGGAGGTAGTCGACCAGAATGATAAAAGGCCAGCGACTGTCGGTCTAGGCCGCTGCAACTTTTTGTTGTGGGGGGGGGGGGGTGTTTCATCAGATCAAACACAGCCAGGATTCTTTGAGATTTCACCGGGATCAAAGGAGACTCGTCGGCATGTTGTTTTACCCTGATCAAAAGATGAGAGAGAAAACGCTGTCTTAACTTGGCTGCCGGCTAAGTCAGTGACGTCACTCAGACAACATTCTTGGCTGTCTGAAAAATAACTAAATTTGGAGCAGTGTGCAGGATGGTTTGAAACAAAAAGGAGGGTGGAGTTGTTCCATTTCAAAATATGAAAAGAAATCACAGTGTCTAATGTTGTGAACAGCTACGGACATTTTTTCCTTAATGTGAAGTTGTGATTTCGATTCTGACTTGGAAGAATTTACATAAGGTACCTACTTGATAGAGATTAGGAATCGAGCGTATTAAGGTTGCGTTGTGTGAACTTATTATAGGAGCGTCGGCCACCGTAGGCTGATGCATAGCTTAAACTAGGTCAAGTAACATATTGTTTAACTCAGCGGGTTAAGACTAATGTAGTGGGATGATATTTAGTGAGATGGAAGGTGGTTGGTGGGGGGGGGGGGATAAAGGGAAGGTCAATGGTGGGATTTTCCGGTAGGGTGTCTACTGGGGTGCCTTCGCTTCCCTTTGGTCATTCCTGTTCTTACCACGTCTCAAGTAATGTGATGATCTCCTCTGTCTTATACCAGAGTGGTTTTATGAGGATCTAGATATTAAAGTCTGAGTACGGCCTTCGGCCTACACTCACATATAATGGGTCTGAATCGGGTTGCTGTTCTCTCTTCGACATGTTCCACTAGAACAGAGAATTTACCTACCACTCAGAGATGAGAGAAATGGCAGTACCGTGGTGCAGTGCTAACTGACCTCAACAATTGAACCCTGTCCTCAAAGAAGGTCCAACACTTCCTGGTTTCATTTGAGTACAGATAGTGAATCGTGGGAAGAGAGACTGGTCAGTGGCTGTATTCCAAACAACAATGGAATTATTAACTGTGATAGTTACCAGAAGAAGTATTGGAGGGGAAAGACTATAACTAAATAACATTTTTCCCTAATGACATGAAACATTTCGTAGATTGACTGACAGCAGTGTTTAGTAGAGATGTTATTAGACAAGTGGTTGTGTTCTTTCATCACTGGATTATATTAGATACATGTTCACTGTCTGTGTCGACCTAAGGGACGGTAACTAACCAAATCACCCATTGGTGACCAGACATCCAAACTATCCAAGATATACAGGAAGAAGTCAACAATCGGCCGGAGAGACACATCATCGGGTGAGCTCCTTCTGATCTTGTATTGTTGTGCAGTTGTATAGCCGGGGCACGAAGATGAAAGTTGACTGAACTACCTGATTATATCTCACATTCACGATAGACTACGCCACATATCTCCACACACATACATTGCATACACACGTGACACTTTTCTGCATTAAATGTTGTATCATTTTGTTTGAAGCCAGTGTTGGTGTGATATGTTCTGGAGGAATGTGAGAAGGGGTATTGTCTTATGGTAGGAAGTGAGAGAGATGGTGATCCAGAGACTGAAAGGGGGTATTGTCTTATGGTAGGAAGTGAGAGAGATAGTGATCCAGAGACTGAAAGGGGGTATGGTCTTATGGTAGGAAGTGAGAGAGATAGTGATCCAGAGACTGAAAGGGGGTATGGTCTTATGGTAGGAAGTGAGAGAGATAGTGATCCAGAGACTGAAGGGGGTATTGTCTTATGGTAGGAAGTGAGAGAGATAGTGATCCAGAGACTGAAGGGGGTATTGTCTTATGGTAGGAAGTGAGAGAGATAGTGATCCAGAGACTGAAGAGGGTATTGTCTTATGGTAGGAAGTGAGAGAGATAGTGATCCAGAGACTGAAGGGGGTATTGTCTTATGGTAGGAAGTGAGAGAGATAGTGATCCAGAGACTGAAGGGGGTATTGTCTTATGGTAGGAAGTGAGAGAGATAGTGATCCAGAGACTGAAGGGGGTATTGTCTTATGGTAGGAAGTGAGAGAGATAGTGATCCAGAGACTGAAGGGGGTATTGTCTTATGGTAGGAAGTGAGAGAGATAGTGATCCAGAGACTGAAGGGGGTATTGTCTTATGGTAGGAAGTGAGAGAGATAGTGATCCAGAGACTGAAGGGGGTATTGTCTTATGGTAGGAAGTGAGAGAGATAGTGATCCAGAGACTGAAGGGGGTATTGTCTTATGGTAGGAAGTGAGAGAGATAGTGATCCAGAGACTGAAGGGGGTATTGTCTTATGGTAGGAAGTGAGAGAGATAGTGATCCAGAGACTGAAGGGGGTATTGTCTTATGGTAGGAAGTGAGAGAGATAGTGATCCAGAGACTGAAGGGGGTATTGTCTTATGGTAGGAAGTGAGAGAGATAGTGATCCAGAGACTGAAAGGGGGCGTGTCTTATGGTAGGAAGTGAGAGAGATGGTGATCCAGAGACTGAAAGGGGGCGTGTCTTATGGTAGGAAGTGAGAGAGATGGTGATCCAGAGACTGAAAGGGGGCGTGTCTTATGGTAGGAAGTGAGAGAGATGGTGATCCAGAGACTGAAAGGGGGCGTGTCTTATGGTAGGAAGTGAGAGAGATGGTGATCCAGAGACTGAAAGGGGGCGTGTCTTATGGTAGGAAGTGAGAGAGATGGTGATCCAGAGACTGAAAGGGGGCGTGTCTTATGGTAGGAAGTGAGAGAGATGGTGATCCAGAGACTGAAGGGGGGTATTGTCTTATGGTAGGAAGTGAGAGAGATAGTGATCCAGAGACTGAAGGGGGTATTGTCTTATGGTAGGAAGTGAGAGAGATAGTGATCCAGAGACTGAAGGGGGTATTGTCTTATGGTAGGAAGTGAGAGAGATAGTGATCCAGAGACTGAAGGGGGTATTGTCTTATGGTAGGAAGTGAGAGAGATAGTGATCCAGAGACTGAAGGGGGTATTGTCTTATGGTAGGAAGTGAGAGAGATAGTGATCCAGAGACTGAAGGGGGTATTGTCTTATGGTAGGAAGTGAGAGAGATAGTGATCCAGAGACTGAAGGGGGTATTGTCTTATGGTAGGAAGTGAGAGAGATAGTGATCCAGAGACTGAAGGGGGTATTGTCTTATGGTAGGAAGTGAGAGAGATAGTGATCCAGAGACTGAAAGGGGGTGTGTCTTATGGTAGGAAGTGAGAGAGATAGTGATCCAGAGACTGAAAGGGGGTGTGTCTTATGGTAGGAAGTGAGAGAGATAGTGATCCAGAGACTGAAGGGGGTATTGTCTTATGGTAGGAAGTGAGAGAGATAGTGATCCAGAGACTGAAAGGGGGTGTGTCTTATGGTAGGAAGTGAGAGAGATAGTGATCCAGAGACTGAAGGGGGTATTGTCTTATGGTAGGAAGTGAGAGAGATAGTGATCCAGAGACTGAAAGGGGGTGTGTCTTATGGTAGGAAGTGAGAGAGATAGTGATCCAGAGACTGAAAGGGGGTGTGTCTTATGGTAGGAAGTGAGAGAGATAGTGATCCAGAGACTGAAAGGGGGTGTGTCTTATGGTAGGAAGTGAGAGAGATAGTGATCCAGAGACTGAAGGGGGTATTGTCTTATGGTAGGAAGTGAGAGAGATAGTGATCCAGAGACTGAAAGGGGGTGTGTCTTATGGTAGGAAGTGAGAGAGATAGTGATCCAGAGACTGAAAGGGGGTGTGTCTTATGGTAGGAAGTGAGAGAGATAGTGATCCAGAGACTGAAAGGGGGTGTGTCTTATGGTAGGAAGTGAGAGAGATAGTGATCCAGAGACTGAAGGGGGTATTGTCTTATGGTAGGAAGTGAGAGAGATAGTGATCCAGAGACTGAAAGGGGGTGTGTCTTATGGTAGGAAGTGAGAGAGATAGTGATCCAGAGACTGAAAGGGGGTGTGTCTTATGGTAGGAAGTGAGAGAGATAGTGATCCAGAGACTGAAAAGGGGTGTGTCTTATGGTAGGAAGTGAGAGAGATAGTGATCCAGAGACTGAAAGGGGGTGTGTCTTATGGTAGGAAGTGAGAGAGATAGTGATCCAGAGACTGAAAGGGGGTGTGTCTTATGGTAGGAAGTGAGAGAGATAGTGATCCAGAGACTGAAAGGGGGTGTGTCTTATGGTAGGAAGTGAGAGAGATAGTGATCCAGAGACTGAAAGGGGGTGTGGTCTTATGGTAGGAAGTGAGAGAGATAGTGATCCAGAGACTGAAAGGGGGTGTGTCTTATGGTAGGAAGTGAGAGAGATAGTGATCCAGAGACTGAAAGGGGGTGTGGTCTTATGGTAGGAAGTGAGAGAGATAGTGATCCAGAGACTGAAAGGGGGTGTGTCTTATGGTAGGAATTGAGAGAGATAGTGATCCAGAGACTGAAAGGGGGTGTGGTCTTATGGTAGGAAGTGAGAGAGATAGTGATCCAGAGACTGAAAGGGGGTGTGTCTTATGGTAGGAAGTGAGAGAGATAGTGATCCAGAGACTGAAGGGGGTGTGTCTTATGGTAGGAAGTGAGAGAGATAGTGATCCAGAGACTGAAAGGGGGTGTGGTCTTATGGTAGGAAGTGAGAGAGATAGTGATCCAGAGACTGAAGGGGGTGTGTCTTATGGTAGGAAGTGAGAGAGATAGTGATCCAGAGACTGAAGGGGGTATTGTCTTATGGTAGGAAGTGAGAGAGATAGTGATCCAGAGACTGAAGGGGGTATTGTCTTATGGTAGGAAGTGAGAGAGATAGTGATCCAGAGACTGAAGGGGGTATTGTCTTATGGTAGGAAGTGAGAGAGATAGTGATCCAGAGACTGAAGGGGGTATTGTCTTATGGTAGGAAGTGAGAGAGATAGTGATCCAGAGACTGAAAGGGGGTGTGTCTTATGGTAGGAAGTGAGAGAGATAGTGATCCAGAGACTGAATGGGGGTGTGTCTTATGGTAGGAAGTGAGAGAGATAGTGATCCAGAGACTGAAAGGGGGTGTGTCTTTTGGTAGGAAGTGAGAGAGATAGTGATCCAGAGACTGAAGGGGGTATTGTCTTATGGTAGGAAGTGAGAGAGATAGTGATCCAGAGACTGAAAGGGGGTGTGTCTTATGGTAGGAAGTGAGAGAGATAGTGATCCAGAGACTGAAAGGGGGTGTGTCTTATGGTAGGAAGTGAGAGAGATAGTGATCCAGAGACTGAAGGGGGTATTGTCTTATGGTAGGAAGTGAGAGAGATAGTGATCCAGAGACTGAAAGGGGGTGTGTCTTATGGTAGGAAGTGAGAGAGATAGTGATCCAGAGACTGAAAGGGGGTGTGTCTTATGGTAGGAAGTGAGAGAGATAGTGATCCAGAGACTGAAAGGGGGTGTGTCTTATGGTAGGAAGTGAGAGAGATAGTGATCCAGAGACTGAAGGGGGTGTGTCTTATGGTAGGAAGTGAGAGAGATAGTGATCCAGAGACTGAAAGGGGGCGTGTCTTATGGTAGGAAGTGAGAGAGATAGTGATCCAGAGACTGAAAGGGGGTGTGTCTTATGGTAGGAAGTGAGAGAGATAGTGATCCAGAGACTGAAAGGGGGTATGGTCTTATGGTAGGAAGTGAGAGAGATAGTGATCCAGAGACTGAAAGGGGGTGTGTCTTATGGTAGGAAGTGAGAGAGATAGTGATCCAGAGACTGAAGGGGGTGTGTCTTATGGTAAGAAGTGAGAGAGATAGTGATCCAGAGACTGAAGGGGGTGTGTCTTATGGTAAGAAGTGAGAGAGATAGTGATCCAGAGACTGAAGGGGGTGTGTCTTATGGTAAGAAGTGAGAGAGATAGTGATCCAGAGACTGAAGGGGGTGTGTCTTATGGTAAGAAGTGAGAGAGATAGTGATCCAGAGACTGAAGGGGGTGTGTCTTATGGTAAGAAGTGAGAGAGATAGTGATCCAGAGACTGAAGGGGGTGTGTCTTATGGTAGGAAGTGAGAGAGATAGTGATCCAGAGACTGAAGGGGGTGTGTCTTATGGTAAGAAGTGAGAGAGATAGTGATCCAGAGACTGAAGGGGGTGTGTCTTATGGTAAGAAGTGAGAGAGATAGTGATCCAGAGACTGAAGGGGGTGTGTCTTATGGTAAGAAGTGAGAGAGATAGTGATCCAGAGACTGAAGGGGGTGTGTCTTATGGTAGGAAGTGAGAGAGATAGTGATCCAGAGACTGAAGGGGGTGTGTCTTATGGTAAGAAGTGAGAGAGATAGTGATCCAGAGACTGAAGGGGGTGTGTCTTATGGTAAGAAGTGAGAGAGATAGTGATCCAGAGACTGAAGGGGGTGTGTCTTATGGTAAGAAGTGAGAGAGATAGTGATCCAGAGACTGAAGGGGGTGTGTCTTATGGTAAGAAGTGAGAGAGATAGTGATCCAGAGACTGAAGGGGGTGTGTCTTATGGTAAGAAGTGAGAGAGATAGTGATCCAGAGACTGAAGGGGGTGTGTCTTATGGTAAGAAGTGAGAGAGATAGTGATCCAGTGACTGAAGGGGGTGTGTCTTATGGTAAGAAGTGAGAGAGATAGTGATCCAGAGACTGAAGGGGGTGTGTCTTATGGTAAGAAGTGAGAGAGATAGTGATCCAGAGACTGAAGGGGGTGTGTCTTATGGTAAGAAGTGAGAGAGATAGTGATCCAGAGACTGAAGGGGGTGTGTCTTATGGTAAGAAGTGAGAGAGATAGTGATCCAGAGACTGAAGGGGGTGTGTCTTATGGTAAGAAGTGAGAGAGATAGTGATCCAGAGACTGAAGGGGGTGTGTCTTATGGTAAGAAGTGAGAGAGATAGTGATCCAGAGACTGAAGGGGGTGTGTAGACAAAGGTCCGGCAGAAGCCCAAGTTGAGGAAAGGGAATTTAAAAAGTTTGCTTGTTGATTCCACTCCCCCCCCCCCCCCAGGTACGACAGGAGACAGCTGTATGTGTCTTCTTCATCTTGTACTTGTTTCTCCTCTTGTTATTATTGTTCATGTTCCCATGTCTTGTGATCTTCTGTAATACCTTTGGTTCTTTCTTCTTTTTATTTTCTAGTTTAGTTGGTGACAGATCATCTGTTACAATGTGTAAACTGTCTAATGACGGCAACAGTCTTCTGTCTACCCGTTTTCTCTTCTTTGGATTACTGACGATTTTAAAACCGTCAGAGTCTTCACTTTTTGGATTGTTATTGTTTGTGTTACTGTCTTCTTGTTTGTTGAACTGACTATTGAAAGTTTGTGTCAGTTCTGTTCTTTTCTGTGGAGGAGTATCTCGCGTATCTCGCACGAGAGGCGGGAAATCTTCTGTACTTTGTACACCATTTGCTGCAGCTGTTGGTGTTATGGGTGGTCATCTACTCGGACATTTATTTGCCCAATGGTTAGCGTGACCAAACGAAGGGCAGTTGGTCCTTCCCCCCAGCATCATAATCAATACTCTGTGATTATTGTTAGTAATCCCAGATGTGGAGATCCGTATGTAATGGGGCCCTTCCTTTGTTGGGTTGCAGAGTGCACCCCACTTGCCAGCGCCAATTTTCAGCTTAAAGACGTCGGCCTTGTCATCCCCTGTAACACCGTGCACACGTTTTTCTAAAAGCTCATTCAAGGCTAATCGTGACAGGCAACCAGTGAATGGTCAGCTGTCTCTTTCTCTAGATGCTCTAGTGATATGTCTATCTTTGTACCGTCTAACTTTCAAACACAGCTTTGTAAGCTTCTGTTGACAGATGAAGGTGAAAGTACCACCTAGTCGGAACTTAGAACCTATACAGGTCGACGATTCCTCTAGATTTATACATCCACAAGCATAAAGCAATGCATAACTTAGTTGTGGCTTGGGATCTGACATCGGGAATACAGATGAGAGTATGCCTCGAATCGAATAGAATAGAATCAGCTGAGTCTGTGTTCTGGGCTACTGCCAGTCTTGGTTCCGCCCGGTTTTTCCTCTCTTCACTGAACATGATCTAGAACCTGGCGCTCTGGTTGAGGGCTTGAAATACATAAGCAAGAATGTGTAGTTTCTAGAACTACTCATGTGTAATCTTATATAATATACATATACACTACCACACCCCTACATACACATATTAGGATGTATATGTCTCTCATCCAGCTTTACTATGTTTACTCCCGCTCTCTATCTAACCCTCTCTCCTCTCTGTAGAGTCGGAAGGACTTTTCAATAGTCGAACATGCTCCAAGGTAATAACCATGACTTAACCCCAGTTTCATACGGCTCCGGTATGTGATTTTGTTAAAGCACGGGATATAAACGCGCGCGCGCGCACACACACACACACGCATGCACGCACTCACACATGGACAGGCATGTACGCACATACACACGTGCGCGTACACACATGTGTATATATAAGTATGGAAGCTGCAATAGCGCAATGGCTAGTATTCACACATTGCCTGCTTATTTTCATACATTCAAATCTACTTCGAAGCGAGAATTTTATCATTCTAGGTCCACCAAGCCTAAATATGGTACCATGATTTGTCGTCATAACTTGTGAAGACGTGTCGCAATGTTCCACTTTGTAAACGACCTTTCGTTTGTCCAACTCCCATTAGTAGTACCATGACCTGTCGCCATGACTTGTGAAGACTTGTAATGTTGGACTTTGTACACGACCTTTTGTTTGTCGAACTCCCCTCACTGGTACCATGAGTTGTCATCATGACTTGTGAAGACATGTCGTAATGTTTAACTTTGTACACATCCTTGTCTAGTAACATTTTGCGTTAATGTATTTAGAATATACACAATATAGGTTCTGTTTTATTGAGATGTGTTCCTGATTCCCTTAACACAAAATATCGGCACTTTAATTTGAGATCAATTTTTCGAGAATACAATGCAACACGTCTGAGAATTAAGCTGCTCTATATCCTATGGGCCAGATGGTCATATGTTTAAATCTCCATCGAGGCGGAGGTTTTAATTTGAGTCAGCCTAAAATGCGCACCAGGAAATTTAAAAACGGCGGGTGTGATTTTGAGCACGTCACTCATCAAGTGCCGGTTGATTTATAAATATATACGACAATGACTACATACACAGTATGCCACAAGGTTTATGTTTACTGTTTACCATAAACCTAATACGTCTCAAATCGTTTAACACGACTATTGACTTTACTGACTAGTTACTTTAAGTAAACCAAGACATTTCAGAAATGTTATCTCCTGAATATTATACAGGTACCGGCAGCGCGGGAGCCTCGGTGACGTAGTGGCTAAACACCTGCCTGCCGGACAAGTGGTCACGGAGTCATATCCGCACCGAAGTAGATTTCATAATTGACCTGGTCTCCTAAGTTCGACCCACCCTAACATGTGTATCCATCCATCCATCATGTGCCATGCCGATTGGTCTATACTTACACAAACATGTGTCCAGCACATTATGCCTAACGCGCCTAGAGCGTGTAAAACGGCAATTTACTTACTACGTTATTTAATGGCAATATGACTGTCAGCTCGTGTAAATTCAAGAAGTTTATGTTCCTGAGGTCACAGTTTTGTGAATGACGCCAGGTGATGAAGTAGCTTCTTTTGCTCTGATTCCAGTCCAGAGTAGTGACTTTTGGTTCTTTTACTAAGGCTCGGCACGTTAGCGTGATTTTAAGACAATGTTAAAACTTGTTGCATTAAATATAAAGTCAAATTACCTAAGGCTCTAGATATCTTACACGTTGCCTTGACTGTCAAACTGTTCAGTAGACAACAGAGCGGGAGATTTACTGCAGACCGCCTCCAGCCACAGCTGCTCTGTTGTGTAGACAAAAATATCCGCATACTTTCTGTATACATGCAGCCATAAATAGCTACTGAGAGTTTACAATATGCTTGAGTGACTGACGTTTTCTTAAGTTATTTGTGAAGCATGACAAGCTTCTGCATGAGTGAAAGAACGAACATGAACATGACGTTGTGTCAGTTAACTCACTGTGAGGCTTTGGTGAAAGACGTAGTTTCTGTACTTAACGTTGGCAGAGAGTACCTAATATATCTTGAGAGTCCTCTTCTACTTCTGCCTTTCATTTCCCAATGGTGCATAGACACTCAGCCAACTCCCGCCATTTCTGTGTTTACTTCTTCATGATTGGGTGGACTGTGCAGCTAACATTTTCAATGCGATGAGACAGCCAGTCTCTTGCGGATCGAACCCAAGGCCACCGGTATGGTAGGCAAGCATCTAGCGCTACGATACCGCGGCATCACCCAAGCCAGTTAAAGTTAGATGCATATCCTTTCCAGGACGTAGTCAATCCCAGCATTTTACTTTTTGCTGTTAGTGATCTCTTGGCAAGTTTACGTCCGGTAGTTTGCCATTGCTTTCTGAACAACCTGCACCCACACCATTTCGTTAAAAAGCTACACAAGGCGGTCTGCTGCCAAATCGCACGCATCTGTGTTTCGAACGCGGTATGGGGTATTGCGAACTGCGTTAGTAACACCTTCGCCACTAAAGTTGCACCCAAGTCGATGTTTGGGGATAATCTCCAACAAAGGGAGCACACTCTGTTTAGACCAGCACAAAAAATAGGCACTACAACAGCAGGGTGTCATTTTCTGGGAATTGCCTGAGGAGGACAGGCAACGTGGAGTATCGTGGTCTAGAATAAGCTGGGACGCAGAGGTGTTTCCAAGGCACCAGGGCCGGGTTATATACTGGCCAAGACCTATTGACGCGTCCTCGCCGAGCGTCCTGGGCAACAGGTCCCTTCGGGGTCCTGGCTGAAGTCAATAGGATCGCCGATTCCTCCGAAGTCGGAGAGTGTCTGCCTGTATGGCGAGGAACCACCAGTCTGCACACCAATAAGCCAGACATGGGACAACGGATACTCACGCAAACCTCAGGTCCTGTATGACATCACACTGATGTTGGACAACGGGATGCCTTCATCCGACATACAGGACTTTGCGTTGGAGCTCAAGCCAATGAACACAAGCAAGCAAGCAAGCAAGCTAGAATAAGCTAAGGCCTGGCACTTCACACGCCAGCACGGAGGTTAGCGTGGCCGAATGGATAACTGCGCTCGTTCTTAAACATCCTGTGAGCTGGTACCGTGGTAGCAGATTGAACCATTTCACCGGTCAGTTGTACTAAAATGTTGACTTCTCATCCTTGAGTTGGGGACGTAAATTACAAGTACCTCTGAAGTCGGAATGGGTTCGCCTGATGGCAAGGGAAACTGGTAATAGAGAAAGCTAATCCACACGCAAAAATCAGCCCAGTGCACTAGAAATGGAAGCAGGTGTGTGGACAACGCTTGAGTTCAAAACAAGCGGGGAAGGGGCGGGGGAGCACTCTAACAACAGTATATGCTATGGAACAACATATAGCTTTTCGCTGATAAATTGGTCACACTTCATACAAGCAACAGTAATCAAATATGCAGATTATAGAGACGCTCAGTGTGAACATGAAATCGTTGAAATAAATAGCAAAATGTAAACATCGTATATTTCGGTTACAGTAAGGGACATATCACGCGTGTAACAACTGCACTCGAGAGTCAAGTGCTAGGTAGGCGAGTATGAGGCAGGTAGAAAATAAATGAAGATCCAATGCAGTCAACCTTCATTACGGAGAAGGCATCATGCTGACTGATTGATAACTATTGCCTGTTGTCTAGCCTCAGGTGGAAATTGTCTCGGATCCAATTCTTCTCTTGTCTTTACGCGCTGGAGTAGACAATATGCCCACTCTTGCTTTCAAGGCCATATATGGTGTCTTTGTTTCGTTACATCCGTATTTGATCATTGTTTCCTTGATGTTATCTATCCAAGGCTTTCTTGGCATTTCTCTGACACTATATCCATGATTTTTAGTTGTTGCCTTTTACTAATTACTAATCGGGTTCCAGTTTCATAATATGTCGAAACCAATTTATTGTCTCTGTTATTTCGATGCGTGATATTATGCCTATTATATTTCTGATGTTTCTCATGCTGTTTCTTTGGGGAAACTCCGACAACCTTTCTCTAGCATTTGTTTTTCTCACGTATGGCGAGCTTTCTTTGGTGGCCCATTGTCAGGAAATACGAGTTTACTTGATCACAAGCTGTTGGAAGAAAAATACTGTTAACTGATATTGTTTCACCCCCACAAGTTCTGAACGTTTTAGTAAAGCCGACAAGTTACTGTTTTTGTCTTTTGCATCTTGTTTCTTTCTATCCCTCTGTCGAATCTTCAGTCTTTTATACAGGTTATGTAGCAGAAACTACGTGTTGGAAGAAAAATGCTGTTTATCTTATATTGTTTAACCCCATAAGATTTGAAAGTTTCCGTAAAGCTTTGTTGAATCTCCAGTCTTTTCAAAAACTAGCAGACTGGTTCGAGAAACTAATAGTTTTAAATCAGATGCTACAAGTGACCTCGATCCACGTATATACAATAGATATTCAAAGCGTACGTTTCTTTACTTATTCAGTCTCTCGGTAGAGATTTGTTCGCAGCAGACGAGCATAATCTCCGGCGGGTCTATTCTCGCTGGTCGCGAGATCCGCACAGTGGAAGTATGGGAGATTTGCGTGCAAATAGACAGGCAATATCTCCTGCGGTAGCTATGGCGGACCTATTCCCGCTGGTCGCGGGGACCGCTATAAGTCAGGTGGGGAGTCTGACGATAGTGCACGCTTTACACAGGTCCGGACACTTGTGATTGACAGATGTGCGCGCCCTCATGGTCCGGGCTCGTACAAGGCCCTCACCTGTGGGACATGGCTGAACGCCTCTAAGCCGGGTCCCTTGGGTGTCAGGGTCTGGCCATAACTCGCCACCGGCTCGTGGTGGTGAGGTCTCGGTGGATTGACGCTGAGCCGCCAGCGTCTGCAGCCTACCTTGTGCCAGACGTATTGGTTACCCATTCCTCTGGAATACACAAGACTAGGCCGAGGGAGGGGTCATGTCGTTTGGGCATCGCATGATCTCTGAAGCTCTGCCCAGACATTGTGATGGAATATTGGCCACATTCCACTCACATACTTTGGTCTGTCAAGACTGCAAGGTGTCTACTACTTATCAGGGAAGGTGAAGGCTACTGGACTGCTACTAACATTATCACTTGTTGTCATGTGATTGTTTTCAATGGCAACACAATCAGGGGACTTTTAAAAAAAAATCAAACTAACGTGTTAAGTTGAGCACAACAACAGACAACGCCAAATAAGAAATAATCCAATCAGATGTTATCGGCGTGGGAGTAAATAAGAAGGGGTCAGATAACACACTAGACAAGAATACAGCACTGTCGATCATTTATGTATCCCTATGTGGAAGAAGCCCGCTTCGTGGCGAAGAAATTACGGACGCGATTCGTAATCCCTTATACCCGGGTTCGAAACACAGTGGTGCTGTTTTTTTCCAAAAAAAGGAATAGATGCCGGTGGTTCAGAAAGCAATGGCAAACTACTGAACGTAACACTTGCCCCGGAATCACTAACAGCCAAAATGCTGGGATTGACTGCTATGTCATGTGAAGGACATGAAACTAATTTTTTTTTTTTTTAAATGTGGAAGATGGCATGTGGTCTAAATGTGACATTACGTGTGTCAATTTGCATATATTAAGCAAAAGCGAGGTAAATATACGAATGCAATTCACGTAAACACTTTCTTTAGCAAGGCGGAGTCGCCGCTTGAATAGCCAGTTTTCGAATATCCAATAGCAAGAAAACGTTTGTGCTTGAACACCCAGGTTTCGAATCTCAAATAACAAAACGACATTCAAAATTGAACACCAAGGTTTCGAATTTCCTAAAGCAAAGCGCCGTTCAAGCTTGAATACCAAGGTTTTGAATCTGGCATTGCAGGGCAATGTTCAAATTTGAATACAAAGGTCTTGAATCTCCTATTGCAAGGCGATGTCCAAGCTTGAATACCAAGGTTTCAAATTTCTCCTAGTAATGCAAGGTTCAAGATTGAATACTCAAGTTTCTAATCCTTCATAACAAGGCGACGTCTGTGTGTGAATTGCTATTTTTCTCATCTCCAATAACAAATAGAATCTATGCTTTATTACCCAGGTTTCGAAACTCCCGTACAGGTGGTTTCACTTAGGAAAACACCGCAAAAGTCTAAACACATTAAAGAAATAATGCAGACGTAATTCTAGCGAAAACACATCGCAACAGAAGTATAACATTTTACAATCATAATCCAAGTGATTCCTTTCAAGATACCAGCCGCCGTGTCTGCAAAGTTGAAGAACCAAAACATTTGTCGAACGGGAGCTGTTTTCTGAAGATCATATTACCTGCTCTTGCGCGCTGTCTAGATGGAGTTTCTGACTACTACGCACATGATCGTGTAGAAGGAAAATGAGTACAATTACAGAAGTTCTAGCCTGTCACATACCGCCAATAACACTCTTTGGCAACTGCTGTCTCTCTCATAAGGTAAGATGGTAACCTTTATTCTTACTTTGCACATCAATTTTGTAGAGTACACGGTGTAGGCGATATACAACAGGGTTTCTCATGCCGTGATCTCTGCTAGTGAGGTGCGAAGTTAAAGGTCTTCTATAATACATTGAATCATATATACATACATACAAGGGGCTTCGCATAAGTCTTTACCTGACCATGAAGTAGTAGGCGGAGAAAATTGAAATTTGGCACATGTATAGCTAATTCAATTTTTAATGCACATATGAATTATGAATGTCTCACCTCAAATGGTTTTCCCAATATGATGAATGGCACAACACACCCTATTGATAAGATTTGCACATCCAACGGTTTGTCAGAACAATGGAGAAATCAGATGCCAGGACTGTGATAAAATTTTTGATGTTATAGGGTAAAACATCTACAGAAATACACAGAGAGATGGAGCCAGTGTTTGAGGAAGTCTGTCCTTCGTATGCTTCTGTAAAAAATTGGTGTTTGCAGTTTAAGTGTGGCCGTTCCCAAGTTGCAGATCTGCCAAGACCAAGACGACCGTCCTCAGAGTGCAATGATGCAAATGCTGCAAAAGTGAAGAAAATCATAGACCAGGATAGGAAAATGACAATTGCAGAGATATCGGGCTCAGCAAAACAGTTTTTAGAATTTTACACAACAGACTGAACATGAGAAAAGTGTGTGCCCCGCGCCTACTGACATGTGAACATAAACAAACACGGATTGATTGCTGTGGCCAGTTGCTTAACATGTGGCGGTTGCAAAACATGTAAAAGCCCATGGGGACGGTAGATAAGACTTGGATTCATCAAATCGTAAAAAAACAGCTGAAAGGAAATCGTCTTGACAGTGACGAAGATGTCATACTGGCTTGTGATAACTGGTTTAGTTCGAAAAAATAGGTTGTTTTATTCTGAAGGTCTTTTCAACGTCACGCAGAGATGGCAGAAATGCATAAATTCAGGTGGTGGCTTTACTGAGAAGTAATAAGCACTGTGCTAAATTTTAATTCTCTCCGCATACTCCTTCATGGTCAGGCTAAAGACTTATGAGAAGCCCCTTTTATATAAAGACAGACATACGTACATACATACATACACACTCTCATACACACTCACACACCAGTCTGATTTCACTTGTACTATGTCCACTAATTTCCTTCCAGCCTACCACTTCCCAGACAAAGACACGTGTCTGGCTAACTACCGCTTGTCTCAATTAAAGGAAGAACACACGTCAAACCACGACGGTTCTGGACGATGAAGAGGCTGCTACAACTATGTCTTCACTGTTCCTGTTGACTTTCTTTGTCTTTTGGCCTCTACTCTACAGGTGTGGAGGAAAATAACGACTTCAGGTCACCTCAGTTTGACACAGAACACACACACACACTCTCTCTCTATCTCTCTCTCTCTCTCTCTCTCTCACACACACACACACACACACACACACACACACTCACTTCATTTTCTTCACCTCGACTCTTGTGCGCTTCCAGCGGTAAACAGTTGACTTACCCCTCTCGCTCTCTTTCTCCATTCTCTCTCTCTCTCTCTCTCTCTCTCTCTCTCTCTCTCTCTCTCTCTCTCTCTCTCTCTCTCTCTCTCACACTGGCTCTTTGCCATTCTTTCTCCCTCTCTCATTCTCTCTTTTCCCTTTCTCTCTCGCTGTCACTTTATCTCTCTCTCTCTCTCTCCCTCCCTCTCTCTCTCTCTCTCTCTCTCTCTCTCTCTCTCTCTCTCTCTCTCTCTCTCTCTCTCTCTCTCTCTCTCTCTCGCTTTTAGATCAATGCTCAAGTTTTGTCTCAGCAAATACTGCAAATTATATTTCCAATTACATCAGCAAAAACAACTCTCATCGTAGCTATCCTTTATAACAAATAGCAGATTATCAATATCCATTCCGAATATTCCATTAATCTCTTTATATGATTTATATAATTATGCTTTTCTTCCCTGTCCTTTATTTCTTCTTGTTAACCGCCAACTAATCATTTTAATACCAAAGAGGCATTTACGTGGCATTACGAAAGCTTCTGCGATGATCTTGACTTCGTTTTATCTAGCGACCTCCAGAATAAAAACAGTAATGTGATTATATCTTCCAAACAGACTTTATATGATTCCCAAATGATTATGATCAGTTACATTTTCGATGTCTCTTGGGATTTCAATTCTCTGGCGCGAAACCAGGTTGCGAAGCTAAACCAACACAGGGAACGCTTTTGGGTTTCTGATGTAGAGGAAACATCTTTATGTTGCCTTTGTTTGTAACCGTTCCACTTTGAAGGTTTATTTATGTGTATATCGGTTACTGTGTCAAGCTAAAGGTTGATTCCTTTGTTCGCAATTTACTTTTGGATAATCTCATTGGGATGTTTGTTGTTGATCGGATACGTCACATCGCTCTTGGTGTGTGTGTGTGTGTGTGTGTGTGTGTGTGTGTGTGTGTGTGATTGCGCGCGCGCATGCTCACGAGTGCGTAGATGTGTATCGAATCTCTTGTATCTTTTAAACTTCACAAATATATTTACTGTATTGGTAAAAAAAAGATCTGGAGACATTGCGCATCCCTGTCGCACAACTCTCGTAATAGACTTATATTGAGCTAATTCAGTATCTTTCTTTATGGTAGCTTGTTGTTTCCAATATATGATTTTTTTTTAAAACAAGTCTAAAGTTGTTTCCATTAATTTGTAGATCTGCAAGCATCTGTATCATGTAGATATGTCTTTCTTTATTGAAAGTCTTTGTGTAGTCAACGGAGCAAAAATGTAGGTCTTTGTTATCTTCTATCGAACGCTCCATTAATGTTCCCTGCAAACACATTGTATTTACTGTACGCTTGGGTCTTGCCTGTTTGCATATGGTTACGTGAACTTTGAAATATCAAACTATTCATCTCTTGTGTTGTTATGAAGGTTTTTTTTTAAAAAACATGATTTGACCATGTATTTAAAATGTAATCTTTTACTATTATAATTTTGTCATCTTTGGTTTTAAGGCAACCGTTGATGTGTGTGTGTTCATTTCTTAGTGATGTCATTAATTCTTTTGTGCATTAATTTCGTATTCCGGGTGTTATGCTGGTTTTTAATTTCTCTGCAATTTTCCTCAAATCAAGTTTCTTTTGCCTCTTTGCATTAATTTCTATTTTTCATATGAATCTCTTCGTATTTGTCTTGGTAATTTTTGTTATTTCTTCTTATTTCCATTAGTTTTAGGATGTCTTCCGTCATCCATTTCTTACGTCCCATTAAGTTTAGTTTTTGGGGTAATTGTTTCTACAGCCAGGCTGACTGAGTTCTACAATATTTCCCATTGGTTGCTGACATCTTGAGACATAATTTTTAAATCAGACAATGCATCAAATCTGTTCTTTACATCTACGTTGAATTTATCTTTTATCTCATCATTCTTCACTACACATAGATCTAATTTTGTGTGTCTTCGTGTATATTTGACCTTTATTAATTTAATATTTATTTTGCCTATAACTATAGTCGTTGTAGCAGTCTGCATTCGGTATAGCTTTTGAGACTTTTAAGGCATTTCGAAATCTCCTCTTGAGGATGTAATTTATCTGGTTTTTGATATTTTCCTCAAGACTCTTCCATCGTGTTAACTTCCTTGGATGCTGTTGATACTAGGTGTTTCCAATAATCGTATTATGCTCTTTTGCTCATTGTACAAGTCTCTAATCTCTTTCATTCCGTTCACCTAGTCCATACTTGCCTATTGTGCATCCGCCCTGTTGACTTTCAACCTTTAGCATTAAAGTCACTCATTATTGAATTTAATGCTGAATACTTACATTTTTTTAAAGGCATTCTTCAAATCACTATAAAATTCATTGATATTTTGATCATTGCTATCTGTTGTTGGTGCATAAACTTGAATGAAGTTGACATTGAAAGGTTTGCCAACTATTTTTATCAGTCACATTTTGTCTGACACTGTCCAATATCCTTTAGACGGATTTTGACCTCTCCAGATCAATAATAATCGCTACACCTCGCTGTTGTTTCTCTCCACCAGAGTGGATTATGTTATATTCTTATGATGCTGTCATGCCCGTTCCTTTCCATCTGGACACATATTTACTTACAATGTTACAATCCATACTTCTCATTTCTTGCTTGATATTATCAAATTTGCCATCTTCACTCATAGTTCGAATGTTCTACGGTCCTATTTTAAGTGATATTAATCTTTTGCGCTCATTTGCATGCTAGAGTCACCTGGTGCGCATGATTACTCCTATCGGGCGAAGGTGTTCCTATGGAACACCTACTTACGTCTTTTGTCTGATTCTCCATGAACTAACGAAAGCGAGTGATGTTATATGCATCTGTTAAAGAAGGTAGTCTGCCTTTTCTTTTCTTCGTAGCAATGGCCATACCGTATGGTATATACCGCTATGGTCAATGACCGTAGCCATTGTCTCCACACACGAAAAAAAAAAAAGATATCCTCTAGCTACCATAGTTAAATTGGAGATTAAAATCAACAACTAACTGCTGCTCTTCAACTCCATTCACCACCTGCATCCATGGCTTCACTTTACTCTCAACGGGGGACTAAACGGGCACTCCACCTTGCTCAAGGGCGTCCCTTAGGCTAGCGGAGGGAAGGAAGCATCTTATTTATCCTTTGATAGGGGAAACCCTTATCCCGCCACCATATGTGAATGATAGATCTGACTATTAATGATACGTATATTGGTCTTTAGTTGACAGTGCGTTAAAGTTCCCTTAACAAGGAGCTGTCGTCATTTGTTTGTGACTTGTTCGAACCCAGGCATGCAAGTCATCACCAAGTGCCTTGCCAAATTGCCTGGTCTTTCGTGTATCTCCACAAATCTAGCTTTCTAATGCTCTAGTTCAATTCTATTGATGTTATTCCTCCATGCCACCGTCTGAGACCATCCGGTATAATTTCTCTCGGTCTGTCTTAGTTCCTCTTCTCATGACACGACTAAAGACCGTTATTTGTCTCTGTCTTATGGCTGTATATAATGTTCTACTTTCATTAGCCTGTTAAGATAAACTCTATGGACCGCTGAGTGAAATTAAAAAAAGACTGTTAGATTCATACAAGAGACAACATTGCAGTTATAAACATATTTCAGGCCTAACGAAAGACGAAGAAAAATTAGCCTGTTCCGGGGATGGTATATTCGCAGCATAGCTTTTAACTTATTAATTGCGATGGGATGATTACTCGCCATAAGCGACTTTCAGTATCTGCCAGGGGCTTATATATCGTCTAAATGTTGTCATTGCGAACTGTTTGTCTCAATTAAAATATCAATACAGTGGCTTTCCCTAAGCTACGTGCTTTAATTTGATATATAATACAGCATGTCTGCTACCATATTAACAACTTTTATGTCATAAACGTGACACACTTCTACTTCCCATTTATCTCCATCCATTTTTTGTTTGGTCCTAACCTATTTTTAGTTTGGCACTGAATCTGTTAACTTTCTGATTATCCACAGCCTCTGACGTCATATTTTAAAACAGTCACTGGTATAATCGCAGCATATACGTTCCAAGTCACACTGTTGTATATAATGAAAGTAGAACAGTATAAACAACCGTCAGAAAGTGAAGAACAATGTTCTTTGGTCACGTAATGAAAAGAGGAGCATTGAAAATTATCGTGACAATTGGGAAGACCCGCCATAGAAGAGACAGAGGGAGACCGACAGAGAAAAGATGCTGGGTGGTCTTTCATTTCTACTTGGCTCCTATTTCATTTGTAAGTACCGATCAATATCCATCACGGCAATTATCATGTTATTTTATTGGCCTCAGTGGTTTCCCAGCCACTGTTATTTTTGCGCAGTATG
Organism: Cepaea hortensis; assembly: GCA_963921405.1. Taxonomy (NCBI): domain Eukaryota; kingdom Metazoa; phylum Mollusca; class Gastropoda; order Stylommatophora; family Helicidae; genus Cepaea; species Cepaea hortensis. Next base: position 47,379,978 of record OY992878.1, on the reverse strand, counting down.
CAAATGTGAAGCAGTACATAGCTCAATCATCAACCGTGTACTTATGAACACCCCCTGCCACCCATTATATCTGGAACAGTGGTCATAGAAGAGACTCTAATTTCCTGCATGTCATAATTTGATTGATTTTATTATTTGATCCAGCAGTGCTTTCCGTTGGATGTTCAGCTTAACTGGGCTGTTTCAAGCCCTATGGTAAAATGGGCGATTAAGTAGAGTAGTTTTCCGCTTGGTAGCCGTTGTGTGACTAGGGCGTGCTGGAACGTGTATGCTTCACTTTTGCTGCTATTATACCAGGGAGTCTCAAACTGTTTGTCTCGGGACCAGGTTTACACTGTTCGGTTATCTTAGATGATTAATGCCAATTCTAACCTTCTCGATTGTTTCGCCCATGTCCTAAATAATTAGGGATCCAATCCATTAACCAGAAATCCACAAACAGGGAACGGGGACGAGAGAGAGAGAGAGAGAGAGAGAGAGAGAGAGAGAGAGAGAGAGAGAGAGAAAGAGAGAGAGAGAGAGAGATAGAGATCGAGGGTGAAGGGGAAGAGCAAGAGAATGGGAGAGAAAAAGAAAACAGAGAGGCAGTGATAAACAGAGACAGAAGAAGTTGGCGGAAGAGGGATTGACAGAGAGGCGGAGATAATGAGATTGAGAGGTAGGAGGAGATAGATAGCGAAAGAGAGAGAGAGAGAGACACACACACAGAGAGAGAGAGAGAGAGAGAGAGAGAGAAACGGAGAGAGAGAGAAGAGAGAACGAAAGGGAGAGACTGAGAGAAAACGAGAAAAAGAATAATAATAATAATAATAATAATAATAAGAAGAAGAAGAAGAAGAAGAAGAAGAAGAAGAAGAAGAAGAAGAAGAAGAAGAAGAAGAAGAAGAAGAAGAAGAAGAAGAAGAAGAAAAAGAAGAAGAAGAAGAAGAAGAAGACATAACCAGATACCTCTGAAATTGTCCTCCCTGAAATCCCTGAAATTTGTCCGTACTTTTAAACCACAAGAAGTGCGAACCACTAGAAGTGATTTATGTATGGTCGTGCGGCATCTAACAAAATAAATAAGTATATTACTTGTGTTTCGCTCTGGATCAGTGGTCGGTACACTCGCCAGTAGGCTCGGAGATCCCACGTTCCTATTTCCCTCAAGGTACGATTTTCATTCATGACCACGTGGTGCGCGTTAAAGGATATGTTGGAGGGAAAGGTGGAGGAAAAGCGTACAAGAGGAAGACAGTGAAAAAATCACCAAAAACGAGGAGCAGAATCGGTAAGCTTGACTAGAACACGATCACAAGTAACAAAACGGACATTGCAGTCAAAGCCTTTGTCAGCACAGAAGCAACAAACACACGCCAGTACAACTACATGAGAAACTCCAAATGAATACACACACATATATATATATATATATATATATATATATATATATATATATATATATATATATATATATATATATATATAATATATATATGTAAAAGTTACTCATCTTTTTCCTTGTTATGGACTTGCTACGTGTATAGTCAAATACCGCGTGTATGGTTATAACAATGCGGCTAGACCGGGAATATCGCTGTGACGAGTAAGTGGGGGTCAAGGGGTCAAAGGTCAATAACCCATGAGCATGAGCCGACGGATTCCAATAACAACATGAGGGGAGAGCACCAGGTGGATGGGGAAGTTGAATACAATGTTACGGGGGGGGGGAGGGGGGGGTGTAACAACAGGAGAAGGACTGAACGAACATTACAGTATATGAATGCACCACGATGACGTAAGATAGACGGTATTTGAGAACCGCTGACTTTCAATAGGGAGATGGCATTTGATGATGATGATAATAATGACATAGACCCGAGAATGAACCAGCCTTATTAATATTAGTGATAGAAAACATGGGGTTTGAAGGTCGGTGTGAAACTGACAACATCATGTATTCAAAGCAATGTGTGCCCGTAGTAAATTTAAATAACGAATACACAAACAGTAAATTATACTATTTATTGCCTGGCGTATTTCGCTGCATCTCGACAGGTACATACTGCAGAAATTACACAACATAAACTAATTAGATAAATCCTTCAAGCTGAAATATACAGCACACATTTGTTTGTGCCTTCGTTATTTAAACATCACGTATTATTACTTTCAATTAGCATCTAGTTACTACCAGCCTGTACACTCGGTCACCGTCTGTATCTCAAGGGTTAGTGAACAATTTCACACTTTCCCGACATTCAGAGTCGAGGGTCGAAATCAGCCGCGAGCTGTTATTCTCGATCAGTTCTAATCTCCATCTAGGCCGGGATATAATTAAAATTGACCTTGGCTCCCTGGTCAAAACAGCTTAACATGGATAACAGGAAAGTTCCCGGGAACTAAAGGCAGCTAGGGTTATATTGACCACACCACCAATCGATAGCCCATCTGTCTAATGAATTCGAGATTTAAAAATTGACATGAGCTCTCATATCGACCCAGCCCTAAATTGGTACCATGAAGACTTGAGGGGCAAAGGTGATCGATGTGAAATTGTCCATACCACAAATCACCCACAGAGTGCCGATAGTTCTAGACAAATATGGGTCTAGCACCATAGTCCCAATGCCTCTTAAGCTGGCTAAAAGGGTCCTATACTTTATCATTATTTTTAAAGCTTATTTCTACACTCCGGATCGCCTTGGAAACCTTACGCCACGCCTACCATCCACTCTCTAAAGTCCCCGAGCCGGAGTAGTTTGAGAATCGCTGTCTTCCAGAACTATCCGTAATGACTGTCATGTGAACAATGACAGTCACACAATGAAGCTTCACGTGTTTACCTTCCATAGCGAACTTAATTATGCTGAAACCTTTCATGATTACACACTCAATGGGAAACTTGCTGCTAATGAATCCACGTTTGATTTAATGTTTCCTGTGATACATCACTCTGATATTTTCTGTAAAAGTTAGTTGTATGTCCTTTATACTACTTTGCAATGAATCCCAGCATTTTCTGTGTGTGTGTGATATTAAGTTAAGTTAGTTGCATATCCATTACAGGACGTCGCAGTCAACACGAGCATGTTTTGCTGTTGTGATCTCTTGACAAGTTTACGTTCAGTAGTTTGCCAACACTTTCTGAAAGACCACTACCCATACCATTTCGTAAAAAACCCAACGCCAGGCGGTCTGCTGCCAAATCGCCCGCAGCTGTGTTTCGAACGCGGGTATGCGCCCGCAACTCCAATGCCACGGAGCAGGCTTTTGTGATATACTAGGCAATTTTACTTTTAGTATATCTCACTTTTTAGCAGGAGTTATACATACCTAACTGGTGTTATTTCCTACAATTTTACTTTAAGTAATTTGCCATTGCTTTCAAACGGCCGACACCTTATGCCATCGAAATCAATGCAATCAGTGATCTGCTTTCAAATCACCGGCGGCTGATTGTTAACTCCTGACTCGATATATTGGGGAATTTTGAAATTGAGCTTAAGCATAAGCAACAGCGGTGATATATCGGTAAATAAATACATGAAAATAAATGGCCTCGCAGCAGTTTCTTGCTCTGGGTATGTAATGTGAAAGAACCATCACATTTTGAGGGCTTGAATGCAAGAAGAATAGGTGGCCAATGTTTTCCTCACTTTAGCAAGCGACAGGCCCAGGCGTCAAAGCCGTGTCCGACCCTTCACGTAACATTAACAGCACAATCCCCTATCAACTTCTATAGCGCACCCCTCATATATACCTATATTGTCATCATCAAGTGCCCTGCCAGCTGGCGTAGGCGTTCATGACTCTCCACAGATCCCGGTCCTTGGCTTTCTGGATCAACTCTGCTGATGATATTCCTCCACGCCACCGTCTCAAATCCATCCAGCATCATTTCTCTCGGTCTGCCTCTTTCTCCCCTCCTCTTGATCTTTCCAGCTGTCACGATGTTCTCCACTACCTCTCTTCTCATCACATGACCAACGAATGATGATTGTCTCTTTCTTATTGTTGTATATACTGTTCTAGTTTCATTAGCCTCTCTCAGGCAATTGTTGTTAGTTACTCTAGTAGTCCAAAGAATTCGAAACATTCGTCTCAGGAACCACATCTCTGTTGCTTCCAAGTTCTTCCTAATTTGTTCATTTACATTTAAAGATTCACTGCCATACAGCAAAACAGGTTCTATATAGCACTTCAGCACTCTCTTTCTTACATTCAGTGACAGTAACTTATTGCATAAGATACCTTTCGTTTTCTAAAATGTAGCTTTTGCTTGCCCTATTCTGCTCTTAATCTCTGTTGTACATCTTCCATCTGATGTTATAAATGCCCTTAGGTATTTAAAATTATCCACTTGGTTAAGAATGTTAACTTCTATGTCCACTTCACATTTTGGTGTCACCTTTGTCCTTGATATCACCATTGTTACCGTTTGCTTGCTATTCAAGGCGAGTCCTTTCTTGGCATTCTCTGTTACTACAATGTCTGATAGTTGTTATAGATCTTTTGCATTATCCGCCAGCAATACTGTGTCATCTGTATAGCGTATATTGTTTATATTATAATCTTCGATTAGTACTCCTGGTTTCTCTGTGTGGTTTATATGCGCTATTAAAAAGAGAGGTCGTAACATTAACCTGCTGTGGGCATAATAAGTGTTAGAACCATCACAGAGATCAGAGAAAGAGGTTGTCTGGCTTTCCCTCCCATTGGGAAACCTCGATAGCTGACATCGAACCCTGGTCAGACCACACGCCTTTCATTGTCAGCGTGACGTCCTAACAAATTACACCTGCCATAGATGTAATATATCACTTTATTGTGTAATTACACAGACAGCAAATCCCATACATACCTGCCGCTGGTTAGACAGACGCGAAGAGCAGAACAAGCTTGTTAGTTTAGCTGTGAGACAGGCATGTTTACATTTGATTCAACCACAATTTAATGACCATTTCCGTGGACAGATCACATAAAGCATTGGTCGAGAATCTGAAATAATACGTTCCAGTTCTCGTGACGTAAATGAACCGTTAGGAGCTACTATAATCGCCACATTAGCCAGTATAGCTGTAATAAAGAGATTAACCCACAAAACTCCGTTTTTAACAGTTCAGCCTGGTTGAACACAGCTGTTTTAAAACTATTATTTTGTTAGATGTATAGCCCTAAACTAAATAGTTCTCTACATACGGTTCTTCTTCTTCTTCTTCTTCTTCTTCTTCTTCTTCTTCTTCTTCTTCTTCTTCTTCTTCTTCTTCTTCTTCTTCTTCTTGCCATGAGCTGTTGTTTATATCTCGCATAATGTGATAGTTTGTGCTATAATCCTCTTACACCATGACAGTGTTTGCTATAAGCTCTGTCACCGTTGTGCACGCTGTCACGTGGATTGATGAACAGATTAATTCGAGCCTGGTGGAATCTGGACTCTTCAATTCTGTTGATGTTAAACTGCTTTGCGTATATGGTTATTACTTGTGTTGTATATCTTCTTCTACTTCTTCTTTGTCTCCTTCGTCTCTTTCTTCCTATACCTGTTATCTCCCTGTAACTCACACCAAGCCCTCCTATTCATTGTTGTCTGCTGCAGCACCCCCCCCCCCCATGTATGTCCCATATTACTAGTTTGTTTCGCATTTTCTTCTCCGTGTCTTTGTAGGTCTCCCCATTTTTAATTTCCCCGTGGGTTCCAGAGAGAAAGCTTTTAGCTACACTATTAGCACGTTTTCCCATCGTGTGTCCTATCCAGTTCAGCGTTATTTCCTTATTTCTTGATTGACTGAGATTTGTTCCCCCGCCCTTCCCCCCCCCCCCCCCCCGCCATGGGTCAAGCATTGGTAATGAGTAAAGTAAACAGCCCGCTTACACGATTTAAGGTACAATGGGCATGTGGTGCCAGACCCACAGTTGTATAGAACAATCGGCACTTGGTCGGTGGTGTGATGCTAGACCCACAGTTGTATAGAACAATAACCCACGGTGATGTGATGCTGAACTCACAGTTGTATAGATCAATCGGCACTTGGTCGGTGGTGTGGTCAGTAGCACACCGAAGACCTTTACTTTCCAAGCCAAATCCTGGTACCAATTTTACCCTGGGTCGACCTGGAAGCACTGCTTAGAGACACGTTAAAAAAATGCATCGCTGCACATTTATAACGTCATTAATCAGAGCCCTACACATGTGCTGAGGTCTTTCAACCCTGTTCCTGGCGTGTGATCAAATATGCCGGGTATTTGATCGACATAACGTATAAATGTTTGTAGTCGCCTCGGCGCCAAATAATCTCCAGCCAACTGCTTCCGTAGTGATTACCTGTAGAATTACGTAAACCGTAATTCTTTCATTTGCCACTTTTTTGAATTAACTTTTTTGGAGGTCTTTTCTTCTGTTTGTAGCAACTAGTGTCAGTAATTACATCTGTATTTGTTTGATTAACAATGCTATATCACACACACACGCGCGCGCGCGCGCACGCACACACACACACGCGCACGCACACTCGCACGCACGCACGCACGCGCGCACACACACACACACACACACACACACACCTACGTTCCTACTTTTCATGGTATGAACTGTCCATTATCTTTTCTTGTGGTCTTTCCCTACCTTTCGTCTGTCTCCCCCATCCCCACCCCACCCCCACCCCCAGCCTCCCCGTTGTGACGACATACTCCAGCTCTCCCCTTCTCATAACCTGCCCAAAGAGTGTGGACTGGCTTTTTCTGATGCCAGTAACCAGTTCTCTTTGTGAGTTAACTGCTTTCTAGATATGTTCATTGCTCTTTCTGTCTGTTCGCGATGTTTTTATCAATCTTCTATAAAACCACATCTCCACTGCTTCCTAATAATTCCTCTCTTGTCTGCTTATTGTCCACGATTAGCTTCCGCACATCAGGATTGGCTCAATATGACTCTTGAAAACTATTTAACTCACCGCGACTGACACATGTAAGTTGCAGAGAATATGCTTCATCTTGTGAAATTCTGCCGTTGCTTGGGTTAGTCTGAATGTAACTGTTTAAATACATCTTCCATATGCTGTTATTAAAGTACCCAAATACTTAAATATATTGACTTGTCTTAGAATGATTCCATTTATTCTTGTTTCATTTTGGTATACAATTTTTGATTGTAATAACCATGACTCTGTTTTTCTGTTATTCAGACTGTCTTTGATTTGAATTTCTGTTGCAATTATATCTATCATTTCTCGTAACTGTTTCATTGTCAGCGACCAAAACCATGTCATCAGCATAACACACTTTGTTCACATAGTGCCTACCAACTGATGATCCTGACATGTCTGGTATGGATCTTATTATCATTTCGCTGTACAAATTGAACAGATCAGGTGATAATACACACCCTGCATAAGATCTTGATTAATGTGTTGAAAAGTTCCTAATTGGCTATCAGTTCTTGTGCCTCTTATATATTGAGGTGCGGGGTAAATGAAAATGTAATTAGTTAAATGCTCCGGTGTGATACCGACATTGTCCACCGAGGACCGACTGGTCTCAAAATATCGGTCTGAAACCACATTCCCACTCGCACAGAAGCGTGATCTTAAACTGTTAACGTATAACATGATTTAAATATTTAAAAATGTCCATTCACATTTGGTTGCCCCAATATAAAAATCCATATCTCAGTAACCAACTGAGGGAAAATGATAGCATATAACCTTATCAGTATGTCCACTCAATAAAACAAAATTTTGATCTGCAAATTGTACAGCAGATTTCAATGTTTGTTTATATGTGGTATATAATTTACGGGTCAGAGATGAAGTGCATATTATAGAATGTATTACACCTTCACCCAGAAACATCAGCGCTTAATATTTAATTTTTATCGTGGTACACGGGAATGACCTTATGACAAACACCTCGCGTAGTGGTACGGGGGCGTTCAGAGGTGTCGTCAGTAATGTGGGTACTTTCATGAAAAGTGATTATTTTTATAAATCTTACCATTTATCGGTAACATCTGATTGTGTGAATATTGTTGAATGGGATTGAATGAGACATTTTGTACACTTCAACGCATCGCTATGAAGTTGTACACATATTTTTGTCAGGAAGCTGATCTCATGAAACTGTTTCATATACTGTTAAAGATCCCGAGAAAAGAACAGTGCATGCATTGAGTTTGAGTAAACGGACATTTCGTCGACGGGTGTAGGAATCTGGAATGAAACCACCACACAATAAGCAAACGGTAGGTAGTGAATGGCAACTGTAGACAGCTTTGACAAGGATGTCATAAGGCGAGCTATTATTAAAATGCTGGATACCAAAGAAACAGTGACTGTATGAAAACGCAGAGTTCAGTTGAAAAAGAACAATGACATAGAGCTATCCAAGACAACTTTGAGGATAATTATAAAAATATTAGACTTCAAGGTTAGAAAGTACAAGGTAGGTAGAAAAACCATTTGCGAGCAACCGCATTTAGGAGCTATGAGAAGCAAATGCCTACGTGAAATAAGGGAAATGCGCAAAGAAAATTATGACCTAGAGTGTTTAGATGAAACCTGGATCACTGCGCACCATACAAACGAAAAGGAATGGCAATCAGTGGATGGAAAGATAAAGCGATATGTTCCCAGTAGTAAAGGACAGCGTTTGGTCACAGCTCATGCTGGTAGTACGCACAATGACTTACTATAGAATGTTGGACTCGTGTTCGTATCAAAACATACAGACAATAGGGATTATCATATTGAGATTAATGGTAATATATTTAGACATTGGCTCGAGAATACAGTGCTTCCATCTCTAGATAGACTGTCTTGTCTAATTATGGACAATATCATATCACAATCTTGTTGCCCAAGAAGACAAAATACCTACGGCATCGAGCACAAAGTAAGCAATATAATATAGATATGGCTCCGAAAGGATAATATACCATTTCCAGAATCGATTTCAAGCTAGAATTGTTTTCCCTTGTAAAACAGACACCAAAAAGCAAGAAATATCAAATCGACAAGTTTATAGAAGATCATGGCCATGGGTGCTTGAGACTTTCGCCATACCATTTTCAGTTTAACCCTATAGAACTTGTGTGGGCTGAATTTAAAGGACAGGTGGCAGCTGACAATACTACATTCAAATTGTCTGACGTCAAGATACTAACCCAATCCGTGTTATTAAATATTGATAAAAGTTAGTGGAGAAACTGTGAGGACCAATGTGTTGAAAGAGGCAGATGACTATTGGAGAAAGGATGGATTAAATTTTATGCATCCGAAAGCAGTTATCAACCTACTGGAATTGTCCGACACAGATTAAGGTCTGGGCAGATCGCAGACATGAATCCACATGCACACCTACTGGGATAATTTTGCTCCAACTATTCAGAAGAATTCATCTCATCTCATCTCATCATGTTCCTCTTGTACCTTGCGGTGTCGAGGTGAAGTATAAACTTCGTGAGAGTGCCCGGTTATGGGCTTCGTATATCGACATTCCCATGGATTCTGTTATTCCCTCCGTCCAGCGTTTACGTGGTCGGCCTCTTCCTCTGTTTCCATCTGGTCTGTACGTCATTGCCTGTTGTGGCATGCTGTTGACTGGTAGCCTACTTGCATGGCCAAACCATTTGACTTGCTGCTTTCTAATAAAATCTAGAGCAGCTTTAACCCCCACTTTAGTCCTGATTTCTTCATTTCTGATCTTATCTCTTCTTGATACGTTGAGTATTCTTCTCAGGAACCTCATTTCTGTTGTTGTGATTTTTCTTTTCTCTTTTTCTGTCATTGTCCAGGTTTGTTCAGAAGAATTGCAGGCCCTAAATATTACAGCATCGGCACAAACAATACAACTTGTCAATGGCAACAGTTTGTATTCCACAGTGAGGATTTTCAGTTATGTAAGCCCTCAACGGTGACAAACAACTGGCATTAACAAAACAAAACAACACTAAACGCATTGAATACCAACATAAGAGTAATATTGCGGTGGAAACTGACGTATTGTGGCGTAACAAGATTGATTGATTGATTTAGGAACCGACATCACAGCATTCGGGACATTCCCATAAGCGCTCCGTCCCCATCCCCAGCGGCCAGCGAAGAGTTCCAACACTAATAGTTCCAGTAGCAATCTGATTATATGTCCGTCTCGCCTTTCCTACCTCTCAACACTGACCCATTGGCGTAACAAGAAACACGAACAAACACCTTGTCAAATGAGGAGACAACACACGAACATACAAATCATTCTGTAAACTTCAATGAAAAGAGGACCAACATCTTGGCCGTTAATAAGGAAGCCCACTACAGAGACATTCACAGCTATATTCGTCGTGCAAAACAGGTAATCATGTTCCATCTCAGCAGAGTAGACACGGCACCCACTCCCATATGAATCTGGATACACCTTGTGTCGTCACCCTAATTGGCGGGCATTACTATAAAACAAGTTTGTTGGCCTGAATTCACTAGTTTTTCGCCAAAACATCAAAGAAATGTCGCAACTTTCCATGATTTAAGTTGCCTTTGGACCTTTGGGAGGCTCCGTGGCGAAGTTGTCAAGCCCATTGACTCGGGCTCCGAAGGTTGTGGGTTCGATTCCGGACCCCGTCCTTCGGTTCACGAGTGAAATTTTTCGGAGACTCCTGAGGGTCGTCGCTGGAGCTACCGAGTTCGTACTTTGTGCGACGCTTTCCGCGCCGCGGAAAGAGACCGAGCCACATGGGATAAAACCCGGTGCAATGAAGTCGACCCTGTCTACTTTTAAGCGACTTTCTTTTAAGCCTCTGGACCTATCAAAGACATATTCCGTGGGTGGGGGTAAATATAAGACGGCAGGAAACAATTCATAACGATGCAACAGACAGTTTTCACAAACATTGATGGTGAATGCGGGCAATCGTTTCTGAATGGACTATAGTATTCTATCTAAACCGTGGAAGGTGAAAATATCCACAGGCTGGAAACAGATTAAAAAAGCTTCCAGAATTGTTTTGTTTTATTTTCATTTTTGTTTTCAACCAGGAAATGCCACCAAGAGGTCTTGAATAAAAACATTCATTAAAATCTATGCAGATTAAATTAAATGTTTTTTTTTCCCCATTCCATGAGAAAGACTGACAGAAAATTCTCATCAGTGATTAACGATATTGCGAATGTGTGCGAACGATTCTTTGTGTGTATAGGTGTTTGGAGCCAGATAAGAGCGTTATGTAGGGAGCCGAAGAAGAATAGCCAACAAACGCAAAACTAGTGACGTCAGCTGGGAATGGATTTTCCCCGTTATTAACATGAGGTAGAGAGCGAATGGCTGCTGGAATGGAAATTGCATGATCAACCAGCGGGTCTTGTATACAGACTACATGAAAATATTATAATTTACATGATTTCCAACGTCTATGACCCTGAAAATGTACGAGTTGTGGCATTATACTCGGTATAAAAAGGCCGTTGAGACAAAACACCCAGTATATGTGCTTGAAATACCGGGACTATTTGAAAACATCTGCCAACAAGCCATTGGTATGTTGGAGACCGGAATGAGCTTGCGGGCCATTGCCAGAAGGATGAATTGCCACCACAGTACTATTGTATGTTTCAATGAACGTTACGGAACCACTGGCAATGCCCGGGATAGAAATCCGAGTGGCCAACCATGAGTTACTACCCCTGCGCAAGATCGTCATATTGTGCTGAGTCACCTAAGGAATGGTTTTCTTCCGGCAAGTCAAATAGCAACAGCAATAGTGGGTAGACGTGGGCAAGTTTCTCGAATGACAGTCATACGACTCAGAGATACATGTCTTACTGAGACGACCTTATATTGGGTCAACTTGACTCATAGACATGATCAGCAGCACCTGCTATGGGCAGAGCAACATGCCAGATGGACTAGACTGCAGTGGATTACTGTCCTATTCACAGACGAAAGCAGATTCAACCTATCCTTTGCTGACGGACGCATGCGGATTTGGCGACGGTGTGTAGAGATCTGTGCAAATTGCCGTATTCGTCAGCGCTGTTTGGAGGTTGCAGTATTCACATTTGGGGAGGATTCAGCTTTCACCATCGCTTGCCTCTTTACGTCTTCCGTGGAAATGTTAATGCTGTGACATATTGAGATGAGGTTCTGGATGCATTGGTTGCACTTGCGTTCACAAATAATACAGACGTGCAGCTTCTTCAGCAGGATAACCCACGTGCGCACACCGCATGCATTACGCAGCAATATCTACAGCAGAAGAACATTGTGACGATTCACTGGCCTGCCCTATCACCAGACATGTCCCCTATAGAACATCTGTGGGACGAGCTTGGATGCAGTCTACAAGCAAGGTTCTCCAGCTAATCTGCAACAGTTCAAAGCTGCTTTTACAAGTGAATGGGTCTTGATTCCCCGGAATTTCCTTCAAAGACTTGTGCGTTTCATGTGGAGCCGCTGCCAAGCTTGTTTGCAAGCACACGGTGAACATACCAGACACTGAGGATAGTATGAATGTATTTCTTTATTGGTTTAATTTTTGGTTTTCTACCTTGCCTGCCCAGAATGCAATGAATTTCATAACAATCAAATGTACAAATTAATGACCAGCATGGATTCATAGGAAAAATGAATAAAGATTCCAAATATATAAACTTGTAAACACGTATATTTAAATTTCACACTATGTTGCTGGATTATACAGGTGATGCTTTCTTAATGTGCTTATATATATATATATATATATGCTTGGCAACCTCTTGTGGATTTGCCACCATTCTCACTGCATATGCACCGACACTCGCTTCCTCTGATGATGTGAAGGATACGTTCTATGAGCAGCTAGACTCTGCGATCAAGGCAGTTCCAAAATCCGACTACATTTATATGCTCGGTGATTTCAATGCTCGCGTGGGCAAGGACTCGAGTTCATGGCCAGTGTGCCTTGGAAAATACAACATCGGTCGCATGAATGATAATGGGCAAAGGCTGCTGGAGCATTGTACTAGAAATGACCTATGTATTACAAACTCCTTTTTTAAAACAAAAGAGATGCATAAGGTCACATGGAAACATCCAAGATCCAGCCATTGGCATCAGCTGGACTTCATTATCACACGGATACAACATCTGAACCATACATCATTAACTCGAAGTTACCACAGTGCTGACTGTGATACAGATCATTCTTTGGTTGTTACAAGGGTTCGACTGAGACCAAAGAGAATCTACACAGCTAAACACAAGTCTAGCCCCAGGATTAATATTACTAACACTCGCGATCCTGGAAAGTGCTTTGAATTTCAACAGCAACTTGAAGACGCTTTCAATGATACATCGGAAAATTGTATAGTAAATGATAAATGGAGTAAACTTAAGGAAAATATTTATAAAACAGCGGTAGGGGTTTACGGAACTGTGGATCATAAGAGGCAGGACTGGTTTGCGGCAAACAGCCAGATACTGCAGCCCTTGATTGATAAAAAGAAGATAGCTCTCTTAAGAAACAAGGAAAGACCAACGCGTAACACTCTGAGTGAGCTGAAGCAAGCGAGGAAGGATGTACAAAAGGCTGCCAGGCAGTGTGCTACTGACTATTGGATCATGTTATGTGAGTCCATTCAAATCGCAAGTGATACGGGAAACATCAGAAGCATGTATGAAGGGATAAAAAAAGCCTGTGGTCCAATGATCAAAAGAAGTGCACCGCTGAAAACCTTGACTGGAGAAATCATCACTGATAAGAAACAGCAGATGGATAGATGGGTCGAGCACTATTTAGAGCTTTACTCAAGTGAGACCACGCTAGCGGATGATGCCCTCAACGCCATAGAGGCCCTGCCAACTCTTGACCACCTGGACACACTTCCCACTATAACAGAAGTTAAGTGTGCTATAAATGAGCTTGCATCTGGCAAGGCTCCAGGTAAGGATGGGATTCCAATAGAGGTAATCAGGAGTGGGCAAGACACACTCGATCTACAGATCCACCAGCTAATAGAGCTATACTGGCGAGAAGGACAAGTCCCACAGGATTTCAAAGATTCAAACATCATAACGCTGTACAAGAACAAGGGAGATCGGAGCGACTGTAACAACTATAGGGGTATCTCACTTCTGTGTAATGTTGGGAAAGTATTTGCCAGAATTGTCCTGCACAGACTTCAAGTCCTGGGAGATCAAGTCTACCCCGAATCACAGTGCGGCTTCCGTCAGAACCGGTCTACCATTGATATGATATTCTCATTGCGACAGATGCAAGAAAAATGCCGGGAACAAAATCAGCCACTGTTTATTGCCTTCATCGATCTCACAAAGGCATTCGATTTGGTCAGTCAAAGCACTAAAGAAGATTGGCTGCCCACCAACTCTTCTGTCCATTGTGGAATCGTTCCACACAGGCATGAAGTGTATAATCAAGTTTGATGGCTCAACTTCAGAAGAGTTTGAAATCAAGAGTGGAGTTAAGCAAGGTTGTGTACTATCCCCCACCCTCTTTGGGATATACTTTTCACTTCTACTGAAATATGCCTTTTGTGATCAGGATGACGGTATATACATTCACTCACGCTCAGATGGTGGCCTCTATAATGCTCAGAGATTGAAGGCCAAGACCAAAATTAGCAGGGTACTAATCAGAGAGTTAGATTTTTGCGGATGATGCTGCGATTACGACCCACTCTGAGGAAGAATTACAACATCTACTATCTGCATTCTCCAATGCTTGTTCTGAATTTGGTTTAACAATTAACAAAAAGAAGACACAGATTATGTCACAAGGTGCACATGGTGTACCATCAATCTTTATTGACGACGCCGAACTGGAGATAGTAGACCATTTTACATATCTAGGATCAGAGGTAAATAGCAAATTATCCCTCGATCAGGAAATCAACATCAGGATTGGCAAGGCAGCAACAACAATGAACATGTTAGCAAAAAGAGTCTGGGAGAACAGGAAGCTTACTGCCAAAACAAAAGTCCTCGTCTACCAAGCCTCTGTCCTTAGTACTCTTCTTTATGGCAGTGAAACCTGGACAACTTACTCACGCCAAGTGAAACGTTTAAACAGCTTTCATATGCGGTGTCTGCGAAGAATACTTGGTATTAAGTGGCAAGACAAAATCACAAATACTGAAGTATTGGAAAGATCAGGTTGTGTGACGGTGTATTCCATGCTCAGTCTTCGTAGACTTAGATGGATAGGACACGTTAGGAGGATGGATGATGGTAGAATACCAAAGGACATCTTTTTTGGTGAATTACAGACGGGTAGGAGATCTCAGGGTCGGCCTCTACTACGATACAAAGATGTGTGTAAGCGGGACATGATTGATACAGGCATTGATAATGCACATTGGGAGCACGTCGCCGCTGAACGTGTTGCATGGAGGGCAACTATCAGAAATGGAATAACGACAAAGGAGAAAATGATTGCAGATAAAGCACACACAGAGCGTGAGAGACGTAAGATGGTGCAAAATGGTGGAAATGACCATGTTTTCACATGCACCTACTGTGGGCAAACATTTGCAGCAAGAATTGGCCTTACCAGCCACACTCGCCACCGCCATGGATCGTAGTTATTAAGCTTTTTTGAAGCACAATGTACCAAACTATCGTCTGTCAAGACGGAAAGGTGCCAATGATATATATATATATATATATATATATATATATATATATATATATATATATATATATATATATATATATATATATATATATATAAACATGAAAGATGGCTGATGTTATGTGGCTCATAACATTCTTCGTCAATTTTCATGCCCTTGGTTTCTTTTATATCCGATGTCCACCTTTGTGATGGTGTTCATTCATGCCCCGTTTCCCAGGAGCTATGCCGTGCACGACTGTTCTGTCTACATGTTTGATATGGTCAAAGTATTCTAGTCTCCAAGACACGATACTCTTTATAGGCCAGCTTTATTCAATTCTCAGATTTTATTGAATGTCAGATCTTTTTCTCTCCTTCTTGATCCACGTAATTCTAAGCTTTGATTTTATTGAATGTCAGATCGTTTTCTCTTCTTCTTGATCCACGTAATTCTAAGCTTTGATTTTATTGAATGTCAGATCGTTTTCTCTTCTTCTTGATCCACGTAATTCTAAGCTTTGATTTTATTGAATGTCAGATCTTTTTATCTCCTTCTTGATCAACATATTTTTCTTTGATTTTATTGAATGTCAGATCTTTTTATTTCGTCCTTGATCCACATAATTCTAAGCTTTGATTGTTTTCAGTATTGTTTGTGAAATGGTCCATGATTCACATCATATCTTATGTACATATGACATCTCTAGTCTTAACAATACGTGGCGACTGCTCGGTCATGCGGCTTCTATTTTTTGGCGCAACTAAAACTTACCCGACACATACCAACACTGGTACTAAGTACTGTATCGAAAGTTTCAGTGTGTATGTTAGATCGAATAATTAACAACTTCATGCCATCAAAAGTATCCTTGTTTACCAACTCTGACTAAAGGAACATCTAAGTCCTTTGCTGATACGGTCTGAGGATCTGCCCCAGTGAAACCATACACCTTGTTTCCGAAGAGCAGTTTAACTCTTGTATCTCTTCCCAAGCGTGTGCTTATCTATAGCTGAGCTGTGCAAGATTTAACAGTTGTATTCTTGGCTGCCTAATCTCCCCCGTAATCGCTTATAGCTGTACAGATAAAATAAACAGTTATCTATTGTTTACAAAACTTTCAACAGTCGAGTTCATGGAAGATATGGTGGCGTCACGAGCGCCATCTAACTCCATTAAATCCCATATGTATAATTCGTACGCCATGTCATCCTCTCGAAGGTAATCGTCAAGGGAACAGCGAGGACAAACGGAGACGAGAAAGTGTGGTGACCCATAAATCGCATCGCCTGTCTTCCTCTTCTCCCACGTATCCATTATTGGGGCATAGACTCCCAGTCCCACACACCAAGTGGACCTATCTTTTGCAACTGGCCCTATGTTCTACCCTATTACTCTTGTCTGTTTCTAGTTCACTTCTCACTGTATTTTAGGTATCCCTCTATTTCATTTGTCCTGGGGGTTCCAGTGAAAGGACTTTCTACTGGGTGTTTGTAAAGTCTCGTTATCTTGAACAAATTTGAAAAATGAAGTGCATGTCGTCATCAACAAATGTGCTCCACAGCTCCAACGTGAAGCAATATGCAGGGAATGACTGTCGTCTGCTGGAGTAATTCTTTGCACTCCAAACAGAATGATGTTATCAACGGAAGAAAACATTTTTTTTTGGTTGAACAAGTGTTTCGAAATGGCGGTCAATACACACGATTTCAAAGACTGATGTCAAGATTTCCTGACAAATAATCTCGTAAAAGCATTAGAGTTAGAAATTTGTTGAATAAGTTTCTTGAAAGGAAATGTTAACAAAAATCATGTTCACACAATTGAGGACCTGAAAGAAGCAGTCAGAATTACCATTCGAGAAATAACAACGGACACATTGCAGAAGGTATTTGACAATATGAAGAGACGTGTATAATCATGTCTTGAAATCCGTGGTGGACATTTTCAACACTTGTTATAATGAATACTTCATTTGTACTTTCCAGCTTCCCCCTAACAGCGTTAGACCATAGCAATGACTATTGTAACTAATTTAATGAATTTTTTAGAACATTTTGGGATGACATCGTGTACTTCATTGTTCAATTGTGATTTACATAAAACGTGTAGTGAGACTTTACAAACACCCGGTAATTGTATTAGTCTAAGGCTGTTTATAGCATATCCGAGGCTAGCGTCTTGACCTCACCTCTTAATTCGCTGGAAGCTGTCTAGGTCTCCGCCGGAGCTGTGCATTTCGTCATACCATAACATAGATTAAGAATAGAATAGGGCAAGCAAAAGCTACATTTCTGAAAACGAAAAGTATCTTATGCAATAAGTCCCTATCATTGAATGTAAGAAAGAGAATACTGAAATGCAGTATGGAGCTTGTTTTGCTGTCTGGCAGTGAATCTTGGAATGTCAATGAACTCGTTAGGAAGAACTTAGAAACAACATAGATGTGGTTCATGTGGCGATTGTTGCGAATTCCTTGGACTGCCAGAGTAAATAAAAACGACTGCCTGAAAGAGGCTAATAAAGCTAGAACATTATATACAACAATAAGAATGAGACAACCCGTTTTCTTTGGTCATGTGGTGAGAAGAGAGGCATTGGAGAACATCGTGACAACAGAAATGTTCAAGGGGAAGAGAGGCAGTAGCATACCAAGAGAAATGATGCTGAATGGATTGAGACGGTGGCATGGAGGAATATCATCAGCTTCGTTGATCCAGAACACCAAAGACCGAGATCTGTGGCGAGACATAGACGCCTAAGCCAGCTGTGCAAGGCACTTAATGGTGATGATGTTAGTGCTATAGTGGGCAGGCAATAGTTAACGAATGTTGTAGCTTGTTTCATACACCGCCATTGCCCGAAGAGAATGAAGCGACAGGCAGTGACCAGAGGAAAGGTCAGACGGACACTTGGACTCTTCGCAGGTTGCTGAAGATGAGGATGGAGAGCGCATGGAAATTTTCATTGTACTGTGATCTTGGTTCTTGACTAAACGCTAATTCAGCTCAACAGTAGTTTATTTGTAATTACCGCTCTGCATTACTTAAAAAATAAAGTAGACTTCTCTAGCATACTCCTGAATTTGATCTTTTTGAAAAGGTAAAGTTGATAGTTCAATTTTGCTTATTAACTTATTCAGTGCCGAAGGGTAATATCTGACTTTCTATTTGGACAGAAGGACGATATATCGCCATACTAGGGTCATCGTGTCATTTGTTTTATTTCGTGGTATCTTCCGTAATTTTAATGCTCATTGAACGAAAGTTTACATTATAATACTTATTAACATAGTATTCTAATGCTCCAATAACCGGTTCGTAATTTTAACATACTTTACCGTGAAACAAAACAGATAATACGATGACCTAAGTATGGCGATATATCGCCCTTATGTCCAAATGGAAGTCACATTTGGCGAGATATTATCCTTCGGTACTGAATCAGTTAACAGACGGGTGAAAGAAGATTGGCTTTGCAACCTTTTCATGAACTCTCAAACCCATGGGGCAGTAATTTGTGTGTTGTTGGAACAAAGAACAGCAAACAACGCAAATATGTCAAATGTTTTGTTTTTTCTGCGAGAAGCCTCCACCAGTGACAATGGTCCTGCATCACCAGAAAGCATATCGTAAAAGCACAGTGGAAAAAAATCTAAGTTTTGGAGTGGCGCAAGCGGTTCCGTGAAAATATCTGCAACAAATGCTGGATCCTGCTGTATGACAATGCACCACGACATCGATTATTGCTGGTGAAATAGTACAGTAACTCACAACGCACAATGTGACTGCCCGGGCATAGCCTTCATATTCTCCCGATCTGGCATTGCCTAGTTGCGTTCTTGTTTCCTCGCCTCATATCGGCGCTGACATGTTAGTGTTTCAAGATTGCTGAATATCTTAGCACCAGTGCGATAATGCAGCTGGTAGTAGGCTCCTGGAATGTCTCCAGTGAGTGTACGAACTTTGGAAGAAAGTCAGTGATTGCCGTTGGGAACTATTTGGAAGGAAAGCTAGTGTAAATTGATAGTGATTTTGTTTTAAAAATAAAATAAACACAAATTCCGGGAATTGTGTTTCTACTTTGTAGAACGATATAAGCAAAACGGGCACTGGGAAATGAAACTATTCCAAACTTGCGTGAAAAATAAATTCTCAGGTATTGATTATCATTTACAGAAGTGGTGAAACAAGTAAAGGTTCCCTTTCCAAGCCTACGTGCATTGAGATATAATCAACATCACCCCGACCACCGTTACTTTCCAAGACATTTCATGGCTGGGTCAACCTGGGAGCCAGGCGTATTTTAAAGAAGTTCCCATCTGCACATTTGTGGATCGAATCCAAGGCCACTAGGTTAGCAGGCGGGCGTGTAGCCACTACGCCACAGCGGTCGCCACTCAAAGAGGCAGACGAACGAAACAGAGGTCAGAGGACACCGCAGACAATGTAAAACCAAGTTTCAAAGACCATGAGCGTCTTGCTAGACGTAGTGAACAGTTTTCGGGTATCATTGTTTAGCCTGGGAGGTGGTCTATGCATGTGGTTGTGTATGTGGGAGTGCGAGTAGGCGCATGTGTGTGTTAATAAACTGCAGACGCACGCTATATCCTCTAGCAGCGGTCGTAGAGGCAAACAGAAACGTATTTCTAGTAATCACAGGTGCTGCCAATGAAACATGGTTGGAAATGGGAAACCGTTCGGTGATGGCAGTCGATCAGATATTATCTGGCAGACAATCGAGGCAGTTCGATAAAGCCATTAAGTGTGCGCAGGGCACAAGAAAGTGCAGTGGTGGTAATCTCAATAAAACGGAAGTGTGAAGCGGTGTATGTGGTGAATGCTAAACGTGATATGAGAACTAGAATTGCCAAAGCAGAAATTGGTTTGGGTAGAAAAAATAAGTGGGATTGTTTTATTTCGTTTTATTTAGGGAGAAGGGGAGGAGCTAAGGAGAGAGGAGTGGG